>JBBBVU010000005.1:5650829-5683266 GCA_037177055.1 Atherinosoma microstoma
TGGAGTTTGCAACCTCTCCTCATGCATGCATGGGTTCTCTCTCTGTTCTTTCCAAAAACATATTGGGCAAAAAAAAAATTTTTTCAATTTTCTCTTGGAGTGAGTGCAAGCTTGAGTGGTTGTCAGGGGTGCCTGTGATGGACAGGCAACCTGTCCAGGATGTACCCTGCTTCTCACCTGATGGGCTTTTGTAACCCTAACTTGGCATAAGCAGGTATAGAAAATGGATAAATTGAGTTTCTGCATGGAGCTGTTTATATCCTTGGGATATTTTAACTGAATTGTTTTTTGTTTGTTTGTTTTTTTGTCTGTTTGTTTTTGTGTTTTATTAGACATACTGAATTCATGTAACTATGACCGAAGGCTGGGTGTGAACAGCTTGTGTATTTGTGATTTTTTTTTTTTTTTATATAATTTGAAATTCACTGTGAATGTTTTGTAAATTAAAGTGGTAGGTTTTACGTTAACGTGCTTACTTTGAAAAAATAAGTTTACATCCGGTGTGGTGGTGGCTGTATGTAGCTTGACACATTTCTCTTTCTGCAGGAGGAGTGAGCTGCGCGTGGTGAGCGCGCTGAGCCGCTCCTCTTGTTTTCCCCCTCCCACCTCCTAGCTCTTGTGTAACTTCTCTTGATTACAGCTCACACAGTGTTTTTTGCACAATGCATATCATAATGAATACTCTAACGCACGGTTAAAAAATATATATTATTATAATTGTTATTATTACTGGATTCATTCATCAGATTTTTCAAATGGTAGCAGGATATCACAACAAATCTAAATCTCAGAGAAAACTAAACTGTTTCTTTCTTTCTTTTTTAAATCGTAAAAACAAATATAAGTTCTGCCACGTTTCTGCAGACTTTCCGTTTGTACTTAAGTACACTTTAAGTTCAGAAATATTGCAAGAATCTTGAGTTGCGCAGCCTGTGTTGGAAAGTAAAGCTGCCAACCGATTTAATGTGTTGCAGATGCCTCCTGTTGGCGCACAGTATAACTGTGGTGTGTCCCTATTTTCAACCTCAAGTGGTGCTAAATCTCACTTTATTTTATTTTTGACATTTAATATGCTTATTTTTTTTTTTAAATCACAAGTAAAGACACAAATGGTTTTTGTAGGACCCTGTTTCCTCACAGGACCAGAAATCCTTGAACTCAATGTTTCATTAAATTAGTTGCAAATGTAACATTAAAATTGTGAGCTTTATGAAAACCTGAGTACATTACAAAAATACATTTTCTGCCATACTGTTCCTCAGTAAAAACAACAACAACAAAAAACATCATAATAGTATGAAGGATGTTGTAGATTTGAAACCATAATGCATATTTACACATCTACCTCAAATCATCTACACGGAATTCTGGACTTTTTCACAAACTTACAGAGAAACTGGGATGTTGTGTTAGATATCATCTTGCTATTAATTTAAACATTGATAGCAGTATGAGTTGGAAAATGACAACAGGATATAACAAATGTAAAGTCATGGTCAGTTTGATGATTCCGTAGAAAAATGAGATTTTCATGTACAACAAACAAATGTACTGAATATACATATCACATCAATTGAGCTAATAAACACAACAGAGTAATGAAACTTCAAACCGATGCAATTTTTCATATCTATATCTATATCTATATCTATATCTATATCCATACACACTCACACACACACAACTTGACAACTTGCAGGTAAAATGAGGAAACACATAGCTGCCATCTACAGGTAATTACCAGAATTGCAGGTTGTAGCTTCGATGCAGCTCTCGCGAGATCTGAGCAGTTTTCATGATCAAAACAGGAACTGAAACATGGCATCGGTGTTCGGAGGAATAGAGGGGTAAGAACGAATTAAAATGAATTAAAATATACAACATTTATCCAAAGTATTTTTTTATGAAAAATGTGTAAAGTTTCGTGTATATGGTTGAAATTTGTGCACGTTTATAAGGTTGTCATTTAGAGACTTGAATCAAACTGAAAGACTTCTCTGACGCGGAAGCTTTGCGCTTGTATCTCGTGATCGTTTTTTCCTCAAGCCCATGTCATTAAAACTATCCGCATTTATTTAAAATAAATCGTTTAACGAAAATATTTAAGTCATTTTTTTATTGTCCTATTGTTTAAATCTCAGCACATTTTTTCTTATTAAAGTCTCGGCGGTTATAAACTTAGTGTATTTCTGTCATCCAGTGGAGGGACCCACTCTAAAGCTGTGCTGCTGTCAGAAGATGGTAAAATCCTAGCAGAGACAGTGGGACCATGCACCAACCACTGGGTGAGCAGTACAAGTGGTGATGGAGGCATCTAATAAAGGACATTTTCCTGTACTGTCCTCTAAAGATCTTTGTGTGTGTTACACAGTTAATTGGAGTGGACAAATGTATTGAAACCATCAATGATATGGTCCAGAGAGCCAAGATCGAGGCAGGACTGGATCCAAACACACCAATTCACTCTCTGGTCAGCCAAACTATGCGTTTTATGCTGATTCCTACTTTACAAATCGATTCCAATTCTAAATTCTGCTTTATGTTTGCATAAAGGGCATGTCTCTGAGTGGAGGTGAGCAGAAGGATGCCATTGACAAACTGATCGCACACATGGGTGAACTCTTTCCCAATCTCAGCAAACACTACTTCATCACCACTGATGCCATTGGTGCCATGGCGACGGCCAGCAATCGGGGTAACCTGTCATTCACGTGCTCAATTCTTAAGTAGTTAGTTAGTTAACTCTTAAGATGCATATTAAATACACAAATCAAGCCTTTCATCCAAAGAACTTTTGATGTGTAGTTAAATACTGATATTACAGCATAAACTTTACATTGGAAACATTTTACAGCATATGAATGAGCTTAGTCCACTGTTGAATTTGAAAGCAGCTCACTGACAGGTACAGTTAGAGGATCTGAGGTGAAACTTTACCCAGTCTGAGGTGTGTCAGTGAGAGAAACGTCACTGTTCATGCATCTTACTAAATTTTATGGCTTAATGAGCCAAATCACTGTCATTATCTGTGCCTGTCCTTTTCTTTAGGAGGGGTAGTTGTGATATCAGGGACTGGTTCAAACTGCAAGTTGGTCCATCCCGATGGCTCTCAGATCGGCTGCGGTGGCTGGGGCCACATGATGGGTGATGAAGGATCAGGTAACTATAGTGATATGTATAGCTTCATGTCGTTGTAAGATAAACTCTTACATCATTTGGTTTTATTTCTATTTCCCAGCATTCTGGACATCTCATTTGGCTGTAAAAACCGTGTTTGACGCCAGAGACAACCTGGTTGCTCCTCCTCATGACATTACACATGTTAGAAAAGCAATGGAGGAATATTTCCAGGTTGGGTTGCAACCGCAGTGAGAAATGCCTTCACCTTAAGAATGATACCAGCTCATATTATAATCAGGAGCATAAGTGTCAGTCAGAGTAAAAAAAGGCTTTTGTTCATTTCAGGTGTCAGATCTGATGGGCATGCTACCACACCTCTACACAAACTTCAAGAAGTCCTTCTTTGCTGGTTTCTGCAAAAAGCTGGCCGAAGGTAGGCAGCAAATCACTTCCTGCCTCCTTTTCCTCCTCTGTTATCGTTTTAAGGAAGCCAGCAGTACAAGTGCAAGTTCTGTTTGTGCTCATGTCAAAGGTGCAGAAGCCGGAGATGCTCTCTGTAAATACGTCTTCGCGCAGGCTGGAAGAGTCCTGGCAAAACATGTAGAAGCAGTCTTACCTGCAGCACAGGAGGTAACAGACACTCTGATGCTTTTTATACAGACACTTGATACAAACATAAACCCCTTTTTTTTTTTTTTTCATCTTAGTCTTTATTAAACGGTGACCTCGGCCTTCCCGTCCTGTGTGTGGGCTCCGTGTGGAAGAGCTGGTCTCTTTTAAAACCAGGTCAGCGTCCTTGCAGCTGTAAATCATGAAGCGTTAACTGCCTTTCTCCCTCATATTTATCCTGAAATACAAAAAGAGAAATCAGGAGACAAATCTGGATCAAGCTAATAGGAAGTTACTTTCTGTTCCTCTCTGTCTCTCTCCAGGGTTCACCGAGGTCCTAGATAAGACAGCATCGTCTGACAAGTTCAAGGGCCGTTTCCGTGGCTACAGCCTCCTGATGTTGAAGCAGTCCTCGGCCCTCGGAGGTGCCAGTCTTGCGGCTCAGAGATTAGGGGCCACTTTAAATTTGGATTATGCAGCCAATGCAAAAGTATTTTATCAGCACTCCTTCAACAGTAGCCAATGAAGACGGGATACACTACCAGTTCGGGTCCATAACTTCTAATGTAATTATAATGACTATGATAATGATTATGTAAAAATGGTGTTGCACATCATTTAATCTCAGTTCAGATGCCAAGAGAGCAGAGAAAAACATTCCAGATCTCAGTGGTTTTAAGGGCTGCTTGGTGGCTACTCTTGACGAAAAACTCGCTATGAATTTCTTTATACTGTCCAAACATTTTTTACGCTTTTGAACACTCATGATTTCTAATAAAAGTGCCAGTGATTTTGCAGAAAGTGTTTTCATCCATTCTGTCTCATCTTTGACCCCATCGACACGTAAAAAGATGCAGTTAAGCAGTGATTCCAAAGCTCACAGAATGTTATGTAACGGGTTATCGCAGCTCAATAAGGAGAGACCTTTGGAAGTGAAGAGCAACACTTTCTAATGTTACTGAGGTTCAGTGTTAAATTCATTTTGGAAATTGGACTCTGAGGTGAAGCATCATAGCAGAATGACCTCCTTATAAGAAGTATAAAAGGTATGTCTGGGATGATGTGGAAGAGGAAAAGTGATGTGGAGACTGAATGACAAGTAGAAGGAATTTGACAGTGTGGCAAAGTGAAAGTGATGGAGCAGCAAAAAGGGACAACAAAACAAAAAGGGAAATACCTTCAACTGACAAGCCTGAAATTCTTTACCGATTATGGAATAAATTGAATGAGCTGTAAATACATTATCTGTAGTCACCACAAAATTATTTTCCTTTAATTGATTTTCTGCAACACACGCAATATTGAGTCACGCTTATATTAGCCAGACATATTTGCTATAAACATGATGAATTATGCTCAGTAAGTTGGCTAACTGTGTGGGTTTCTATATGAGATGAGAAGACAAAGAGGCAGACTGTAATACAAAGATGTCCTGTCCCTCTTTAATTGCTCCATAATGTGGTAGAAACAGTAAAAGCCTAGAGTGCGGTAGTAGCATAGCAGCAGAATACATGCAAGTTTCTCCAAATGTTTAGACATGAATTTAAATGTAAACAGTATTAGAAATATTCCAGCGGCTCTCACACAGAGAGGCTGGAGAGGATGATGATGGCTCTTTATGTTTAATGACGTGGTAGGAGGCATTTTTGAGCCAAAGAGGAGTCAAAAACAACATGTCTCATCCATCATCTTTCAGGGTAAATACACTCTTTCTCCTTTCACAGTTTTATACAAGTTTGAATTCAAATATGCAGCTCATTATTATTATTATTTGTTATTTTGTTTTGAATTGAAATTGTTTAGGTAAAAGCAATCAATGGAGGAAAAAGAAATATCTACGGAAAAACGAGGGATTTGAATCTGTGAATGTTAAATAATTGGAAATGAAGATAAATAAGTTGCAAACAAGTCGTTTATTTTTTTATTTAGATAATTGTCATTTTGAATCCTGTGTTACCCATGTTTGGGGGGGCAAAACAAACCCTAAAATTGATAGTCTTGCCTTCTTGCAGCACAACGAGGTCTTTACCATTAAACCATTGGTAAAGAGGTACTACTTTGTTACACATAATCATTCATGGCGGATGTCTATATAGCCAGAGTTGTGAATATAGAAGCAGCATTTTCTGTCTTTTTATTGCTGTTCGTTATTGTTACTTTTCCGTCTTAAAACAAAAAGAAAGAAGATTTCTTTAATGTAAACGGTCAGTAACGTTGCTAGCTAAAAGGCTAGCGGTGCTAAAAAGCAGCAAGATTTCATCTCGGAATATTTTTAGAGATAAAAAAGTCTTAAGTTTATAGACTTGAAAGCTATCTGTAAAACTTAAAATCTATTTGTGCTAAACCTGTCTCCCTCTCAGCTTATTAGCCATTAATATTTGAAGTTTGTGAGCTAAATAAAAATGTTGCGATGCTTTCATCCAGTGATAAAGATGCTTCATATTTTCTGTTTCTATTTAAATCATAAGATTGGTTTTACTTTTTTTTTTTAGACGTTTAATAATTAATACATAAGTCCACCCTTAGATGCAGAAATGGCCAAACATAGATTGGGAAGGCTTTAAAATAGGATTTAAAATAGGAGTAGAGATGTGAATTTTTATTTTTATTTTTTAAGAGTCTTCAATCCAAATATTATTTATTGCTATTGATTCAAACCCTGCTCTGTGTGGTGGTTTCTTACTAGAAATGAGTGTGAGTAATTTGTTGTCTCTGCCCTGTGATGGACTGGCATCATCTACCCAGCCTTTAGCAGCTTAGTAGCATCTGCCATTTGCTCAAGCCGCCCCCCCCTCCTGCAATCCTGCTTTGGAATAAGCATATTTGTGAGGTCCCATGGCCTTAATAGAAATTTTCACATGTATTTAAAAACCATGAGCTGTTGGCATATTACCATGCCTTTCACTCACTGATGGATGTTACAATAGAAATAAAGTAAAGGACATTTACATCAGTTGTAAGAAACCAATGCTGCATAAAACTGTACAATACACAGGGGTGTATTTTGCAGCATGTCAGTTCATTGTTAGATATTTATTTTTGTTGCGTTTTTTTTTCTTAAATCAAAGATAATAGTTAATCCTCTATAAACCATTGTTTCTTATAGGATTTATTAATCTACATTTTATGTTTGACCATGCCTGTCTTTTCCTTTCAGTCTGAGGGAGCGACTTCTTTGAGGAGCTTTACCACCACCTACAACGATCACTTTAAGCCCATCAGTGAACGCCAGCCACAGCTGAAGCCTAGAACCAAAGCTAAGCATGTCCCTGCAGTTATCTGCCCTCTGCAGGTTGGATGGATTTCTTGATGTACAGTTCAATCATTTTAATCATATATTAAATCTTCTTTACAGGTTGTGTTGTTTTTGTAGGCTAACAGTAAAACATGGCCTGTTTTTCTTTTTTTCTATTTAGCACTTGTACAAGACAACCAACAGCAGCTATGGCCCAACTGTTAGCACCCAGGTTAAACACCAAAACTTGCACAATTCCAGTAAAGTCTGTTGATTTTTATGTAGTTTTCATTTCCAGCAGGAGCACAGCCCTCTCACTCTGTACTCTTGTCTTCCAGTCTCCTTTTAGTTACCTCCTCTCCCTCCTCCCCTCATATGGCATCCCAACTCCTTCCATTTCCAGTTTCGTTGGGGATGTTGGCTCTTTCCTGAAAGACGCTGGGACACAAGAAGCGAGAGTTGCGAGGGAGAAAAGGGTTTCATTGGGCGTTGATGATGAAGGTCAGTAACACTGCATTTAGTGAAGCCAGGTGGACGTACACAGTGAAGCTGGCAGGCACGGAAACGATCAACTCGTTTTCTTTTGATGACAGCAAACGAGTCGAAGGAGCAGGAGTCCAAAGATGAACCACAATGGAAGTTCGATGTTCACTATGAGGAAGGTTAAAAAACTTTTTTTAAAGCTCAAATTCCGATGCAAACAGTTATTGAGTCAAGAGCTTTCAAGGAAAGTGACTCATATCTGAAATATTTTTAATCCCATTTTAAATTTCTTCACTTTCAGGTGCAATTGTCTCGTCCCCCTGTGTTGGTCTGACCTGCTGTGATGATTTCCTCAATTCTCTGTACAAAGAAGTCGGATCACTCAACCTTCCAGCGGCCTCAACTTCCTTTGCCATGTTGATTTATAACAAAGGTGAATCTGCATTGTTTGATGTACACATTTGTTCCATGTTGCAGCCTAAAACCATCCGTCACCAGCCAGGGAGGTAGCATTTACTTATTTGAAGGTTAAGAAGTGGACGAGACCGAGCACGAGTAACAATAATTGACAAAATTGATTCAATCATCCAGTCGTGATGGGTGAGCGGTAACAAAACATGTGAGCAGATAATTAATGACGACCACCAGGAAACAACATTTTGTAAAAAAACAAACCAGACCACTGTGGCCACTTTGTGAACGTGTGAGCGTTAATCATTTGAAATGTCTGAGATCTGTAATCACAATCAGGAACAGCCTTAGGCTGACTTTGGGATTCCTAGGGAGTAATACAACTTCTATTACCAATAAAGTGTCTTGATTTGCAACTTTAACTGCACATTTATCAGTTCTTTTTGTTGTTTCCCTAAAGAGAAAACTGTTAAAGGAAATAATTACATTCTCCTTTGCGCTGTGATTAAACAGCAGCTTTGACTTTTTAGAAAAAGTACATAAATCTTCAAATGGAAGCTTTAAAAAAACAGATTTCCCCCCTCTGTACAGTGTGACATATTTTTCTTGTAACATAAAATACAGTACCTTATTATTTATTCAAGTCATCAGCACATAGAGGGATTAATTGGTCATCTAACAGATGCAAAGAAAATGTTGGATGACAAATGACAAAGCATTTAAAATGGCACAAACCCAAATCTGCAGCAAATATGCTATGCTAGCAAATGAACTTTGTTTCCCACCTCTGACTAGATGGTGCTAACGGGGAGAACAGCACCCACTTGTGGGACCTGAGTCCTGCTGTTGGGCTGCAGAGGAGCTCTGTCCTTCAGCCTCCCTCCAGGCAGTGCAGTCAGTGAGTCAGTGACACAAACCATGCATTCATAATTCCACTATGTATTATTTTCAAACCCGGTCTCTCCCTTCCTATTGTCGTCAGCTGTGCATGGGAAACTAAGCGTCCTGCTAGCTGCTGCTCTGAGATGCAAACCTGCCCTCCTCACATCTGTCAGAGAAGCGCTCAGCCTCCGGCTTGTGTACCGCCGACTAACTACACAGGGTCCATCAGGAAGCCGCCACTCACAGAGTACCAAGCCAACTTTTGTGCCGAGGTAACGAGGATGTGGCAAGGTCAGCGGAGCCTATGTGTGTCTTTAATGGTCTCATATATCTTTGCTTTTTTCTGTGTATCTCCACCCAGTGGGCCAGGCCTAAGATTCAGCAGATTTATCATCGCATTTGTCCTTGTCACGGGAATCTTCATCCTTTACTCTGAATTTCAACCCTTATCTCAATACACAGCTGAAAAAAGCAAGAGTTGTTTGTCTTTTGTGTTTGACATGACAAACGGATAAGTTTCAAGTTCTACATGTCAGTACAAATGTTTAAAAAAAGGTCTTTGCAGGGACAAAAATGACAAATGTTTCCAAGCTAAGATAGTGGCCAAGGCCTTTTTCTGGAGTTCTCAATTATCTCCCCAAAGGAGTCAGAATCTGAGCGTAAGTCATAACACAGTCGTAGCAAAAATAATCAAAGTCTGTAGTCAGTCTTTGGGATGACTACTGCCGGTTTTATCAGTTTCTTGCAACTTAAATATGCAAACTCATATTCACAGCTTTTTTCATCTGTAATTACAAAGTGTTCTTGTTGATGTTTGCTTAATCTAATTTCAGTACAAGAGAAGCTGTGGCATAACAAAAGAAACAGCTTATGTCAGATTACATGGCAACCATTCATCAGTTTCATTTCATTTGTTAATATAAAACAGTTTTAGATTTTCAGGCTTGTAACTTTCCAAAACAGTTGGGACAGGGAAATAATCATTTAACTTTTTAAAAACAATATTCACCAAGGAATTATTTAATTGGTATATTTCTCCCTCCCTCTATGCATATCATTAAACCAAAGGACATGGGCCTAAACCTAAACTGGACATGTGATCATCTAACCTTCAGATGGCATTATATCAAGAGCTGTCATAGTATCAGTGCCCAATTAATGTTCTATAACACAGGAGGCAAATCAAAATCTCCCTTTTCAGAGTGCGGCGCTCTTGTGGGCTTTTGTGGTTTGAACAAAGAGCCTTAATGAACAAAGTGCCATTTCCGGTTGATGACTCCTTTAAAACAAGGTTGACTAAAGTGCTTTACAAATTAATGTAAAAAGGCCCAATAAACCCAAATATAGAGGTCTCTTGTCATAAATTGGGAGAGTACTGTTGGCAACTCTTGCAACTGCAAGTTAGAACCTCACTGTGCTAAAAAAAAAAAAAAAAGAAACTTAAAATTAACCTTGTCCAGAGGCAGCACTGATTTTTCTCATGAAAACATCTGGGATGGACTATCACATGGTGGAAACGTGTATTGTGGTCAGATCAAGGTCTTTTACAGAAGAAATGAATAGCTTGTGCTCCAGGCCAAAGATGAAAGGGACCCTCTTCACCTTGGTCTCATATCTCCGATTACTTTGTGTTGTCAGCTAGACATATGTGGTTACATTTATGAAATATGGTAGCGATTGAGGATGATACATTCCTGCAGAGGGGCATTGGAGGGGGCTGCTGCCTACACCAGGATGGAAGGGGTTACCACCCAACAGGTTATTACTCCATCATGGACATGCAATTATTTTTACATGTATGGAAACCCGCACAAGTAAAAAACACGCAGGTCATCCAGTGAACCACAAGGCTGGGTTGGCACCACATTAAATTTCATGAAAAACAAAATCACCTGAAAATAATAAAGTCAACCAATATATACTCTATATATAAACTTTTTTAGTGAGGAGTTTTAAGATTATAAAAGGCTGACCCTTCTACTCAACTACAGTGCTGCAAGCACTAATTGTATCCTTTCCAGGGCCACTTTATGGTCAGTCATCATTTCAGGCTATACTTGCAACATGTTGAGTTCACTTCTAAGCAAGTGCCTTCTGAAACAACAGGGTTCAGCAAGGAGTTGAGTGAAGCTAAAGAGTGTTCAGTTTAACAGCTACTCTAAAATTCAACACATTCTATGTACAGATTTATCAGCAGCAGTTACAAACAGATGTAAATCACGGGGAAAACACCACCACACTGACAAAAACATTTGTCTTTAACATCTTTATTCGTCTTTTTTCATTATTTTTATTTGTATTGAAATTCATACTGTGTCTTCTGAACTTTTTTTTTCTCTTTTTAAAACAGCTTCTGTCATCTAACTCAAACAAAATCACCAAAAATGATTTCATGTTGTACAATCCACCTGGCGGACATTCCTATTGGCTTCTCCAGGGTGCCATTCCACAGCTGTGGTCCAACACTGTGAGGAAGTTCCCCTTTAAACCAAGACTTCACTGTCTCTGCTGCACTGTTTGGGAACACGATGAAACCAGAAAAGCAGCAAGGGTGGACAGAAGTGCTACTTGTCAGATGATAAATTCAGTGTGCAGCACACGTCTGCTTAACACCAGAAAAAAAAAAGGAAAATATCACAGCTGTTAATACCACAAATGATCGTTGGCATGAAGATCAGAACAATTTAACAATACTGGCTTTATTTAAGCCAACATGACAAATTGAGGGAAGGAAAAAATATCGAAATTCAAGATTACTCCTGCGAAAATGATTTCTGGGAAAATCTTATATACAGCTTTTCTATTGGCTTACAACTTAACGGATGCAATACTCAACAACTACGGAGGGACACTTTAATGAATCCAAGACTGCAAAGATGTATGGTTTAAAAGCTGAACTTCCTCATTGGGGCAAAGAAACAAAAAAACTGTCCTCAGATAGGACAAGAATGGCAAGTAGGTAATACTGTCCACCACATGCTCCATAATGTATTAATCTGACCTTTTCTCCCTACTGTTTCTTCCTACAAACAGGACTGCATGGACACCACAGGCTACTATACCCAGTGCAGACAAAAAAATACCTCATCCTCAAAAACAAAAAAGGGGGAGGGAGAAAAAAAAAGGAGAGGCTATTTGAAAACCTGATCTGGATATGGACACATGATCTGATGCTGAACAAACCAAGCTGTTCCAGCAGAAAGAGGCAGTGGCTGCGTTCCAGACCAAACACTTTTCACCTAAAACAAGGCTGAATACTTTAGAAATCCAAACTCAAAAGTATGAAGTTGAGAGCCAACAAAAATGATAAACTTGATAAAGCCTACCCTTCTACTTACATTTTACTTAAACTCAACTTGACGCATGATTTAGACATTTGCAACCTTTGCTCTTCCAGATTGGATGCAAGATAAACTCAAGATTTCCACCTGAATTAGAAAAATAACTACTTATTCACAATAACACCTGTCCATGCCTGCTCTGATCACTTAATAGAAAATGGTGAGAAGAGAGGGGAAAGTATTTGGTTTGGAACGGAGTCGTCGTAGATAAAAATAACGGACCCGCATCTTTAGATGCACAACAGCTGTGATGTCACGGAAAAATTTGAGACATCGTAGGAGCAAAACATTTATGGATTTGAATGACTGATGACTTTACAGAGTAGCAGAACCTCAGTAAAGATCCCTGAAAATGTTAGTCCTCTTCTAACTTCACCGTCACAGAAACCCTCAACATGCTGATGATATTTTTCCTCAATTTCAAGGTCATAGAAATGAACATGTTTGTCAAAATAAAAGTTTAATAATTTAACTTCTGGGATTAACGTTTTGTCCTGGCATCTCTCCTGGGTAGCTGCCTCAGTTCCAAGGAAACTTCAGTGAGATCTGCATGCTCTGCAAATGTCAAAAGGTGTCACCTGAAATGCAATGATGAGCTAGCGCCTGCAGTAGGGTGGTGCTGGTACCACACCCTCCCCCAACCCTGTTCCCAACGTCCCTCAGTTTACAAGAAACAAACAGGAAATAAAAAGATTAAAGAAAGAGGGGAAAAAAACAAAAAGAAAAAAAAAAAAGAAATCCCCCCACCCCCCAACCGGGCCTGCCAGCACGCCAATGACTTCAAGTGTGTCAATGAGTGTGTGCGTGCATGTGTGAAAGAATCAGTGTGTGTGCGGACGAGGCCGCAAGAGTCTCTGAGAATATATGAGGACTGGTGTGTTTGCGTGTGGAGGCTCCATGGGGGTGAGGGGGACTCCTAGTATTTCTTCCCCGGGATGAACTCCTTTGCTTCAGGATTCAAGATGCTCTTCCTCTGCAGGACAAAAAGGGGGGAAAAAAAATACTTAAAAACACACATTTAAAATCAAACCGAGTCTAATAAAAAGAAAAAAAAATACACATTATCTATACACATACTGCGAAATTAAATGCATCCGACTCACCGCCACTTCCTCCAGGTTGCTGTGGTGATCGCTGACCGACAGTCCGTTGAGCTGTTGCTGCAGCTGCCCCACTCCCTGGTTGTTGAGGTCACGCGAAGGGATGAACCAATCCTGGTCCTCCTCCTCAAGCATTTCCTGGAAACAGCGCTCCAAAAACTCCTGCTCCAACAGTTCCTCTTCCACCTGAGAAAGGGGGAGGGGAAAAAAGAAAAGCACAGGGAGACAAAAGCAACACAATCATTGACAAATGCCAATATTTAAGGATTAAACAAGTCGGAGACGTGCATTATATGGTTTAAATGCACGACGCAGAGTCTAGAACACCATGACGCAGAGCGGAGTGCATTAAAATCGTATAATGCACAGGTCCGACTTGTTTAATCCGCTTATACCATGGTCCCACACAGTAAACATTTCATAACAAATGTTTTTTTTTTTTCCTAAAAACTTGCTAAATACGCTTAAGTATAGGAACTTTTTCATGTTTGCCTCAATGTACTTCTTATGCTAAACAACCGTTCCATGCTACAGAACGATTCTCTCATTCATCTGTCAAAAGCCAGCTGATCTGAACCAGTTGATTAACGCGTTGCTATGGTGATGCCCATAATGGAGTGATATAACTGATTTAACTTGCCGAACTCCGTGTGCGTATATACGAAAATAATGCACGCCAGTTGGCATCAGAAATCTCACTGACCATTGTATAAAACTAAGTAACCAGTCAACAGGGACATCCTCAGTCCAGCATTGGTCAGATGTATTGCCTATTGTTCCATTTCAGCTTTCTTATTCCTGAAACTTAACAAAACATAAACTCTGTGGGGATATTTTAATTTTCCCATTAAAATAATTAACATTTTAATACTCTCCTTTAGAGGATAAACTCTCTTACAGTTTTTGGGCTTTTCTGTGTTTAACATGTTAGATTTGCCAACAGAGGGAAACTGTGCATGGGTTACAAAAGTTGATACAATGCAGATGCCTGAACAGGACCTAAAATGTAATCAAAAGTTCTGATGTTTGTACAGAACCCACAAAAACAGATCATGGACTTCTGGCAAGTTTTCCAAGTTAATTTGAGCATGAGGAGAATGGATGTGGAAAAACCAAAATAGAAGAGATTAGGGCTAGAAAGACCACAGAATAGATACATCTGGTCTACCATTTTTAATTTCTATAAATCAATCAGTCACCTATAAAAAAAACTGCAAAAGTGCATGATGTGCCATAACAAGTACACCATGTGCATACCTGTCTGTTATACTCCTCCTCATTCTCCATCCACATGTACTCAGCAAAGGGGTTGGCATCATTTCCCTCTCCTGCATGCCCATTGGCCACTGGCTCCTTCCCTTCTTTTCCCGGAGCCCCGCCACCCGGTGTCTTGGCCACCTCTGGACCGCTCATCTCAGCTGGCTCTGCGTGAGGAATAGACACAAGAGTTACTTCTGATGCTCCCTGAATCTCAATTCAGCTCGAAACTTCGCTGTAGAGTACTTCTGGGAATAAAGCAAACAATCCAAAAATATCAATAGGCAAGCATTGTTATATCCATTTCTTGAAGCCACTTAACTTGGACTCTTCACTAGGCTACAGCTGGGTCTTATTAACTGTTCACTTTACATTATCTCATTTCAAACAAGGCTTTGGTAATTCAGCCCAGAATCCAAGTTTGAGACACTGAACAAATGATAATCGTCTCATTTACATTTTAGCTCCAGCTAACCCAAACACCAGATGATGAGGTAAAAAAAAAGAGAGAGAGAAATGGACAAAAGAAAATAACAGCTGGCTCTAATCCTGCTTTGTGCACTAATGCAAGTCAAAACTGCTTTGCTAGAAATATTCTGCCTAGAAACAACTGAACCTGAAGGCTAAAGAGTCTTTGGTGTTTCATGGTTATTGTCTTTCAAACTGCAAATAAAGGCCAGTATTTATCATTAACCAGATGTCACTCACACAGAGAAGTGCTGGGTCAGTTTAAAATAATAAAAAAGCAAATACAGAACCAATGATTTCAACCTAATTTCCCTAAAAGTTTCAGCATGTGGAGCAAAACATACCAAGTCACATTAGATGCAAAATTAAGCAAAAGCTTGGGGTGTGTGTGTGTGTGGGGGGGGGGGGCATAAAAATACAAACTAGAATAATAAAAAAAAAGTGGCTCTTCAAACATTCATGGAGAAATTCACTAGGCTGTGCATTGAGTCATAACCTGTCATTCTCAGTTATGTATGCTGAAGAATGTGTAATGAATGGTAGTGTGATGCAACTCATGACTCATTTTAACTGTTTTTTCAGCCAATCATGTTTCAACTTCAAGCTGGGTTTTTCCGCTCAGGAGGAGTATATCAGAGCTTCAGTATAACTAAGTTTAAAGGTGAGTATCCGCAACCAAAGTGAAAATTTAATTTGCTTTAGAGTGAATCATGAAAGCATCCTACCCTTATGCGTTGCAGAATGCAGTTGTCAAAATTAAACATATCCATCTATAAACTAAAGTGATTTACGACGACGTCTTAAATTTTACTACAAGAAAATAAAACCCTACCAAAAGCCCCATACTTTCACTATGATAAACCATCTACTAGGGTTGTCACGAGACCAAAGTTCTGTTTCAATACCGTTTTGTATTTCGAGACTTTTCTGTACTTTTTGTAAAAGGTAAAACAGTAGCCAGTAGCACTAGACTCTTGTATTTGGGGGAGGGAGGGGGCACAGTATTTTAAATCAACATGCAATTGCTTTATTTTACTCACTCATTGTTCAAAAGGTTTGCATTTTGAAACTATACATGAAACATTATATGGATATAAATATCTAATTTATTTTTCTATCTAATCTGTAATAAATTAATAAAATATTGTGGGCTAATGAAATTTTTTTTAAAAATTGTTTCAATATATTTCATTCATATGATGCTTTGCCTTAATGGTTTTATAATATATTTGAAACAATAAATGGGCAATAGCGTAATGTCTCTGTACAAGAGCACGTTTGTGTGGCTTCACTATGACATCAGTCAGTTAATTTCTGTTGACCAATTTAAAACTTATTTAAAATGTATTAAGAATGTAAAATAACTTAAAATATTTTTTTAATTATTAACCATGGACACATCTTAGCTCCGACGACCCTCAGCGTCATTTACTCTGTATGTAGGGTGTGTGCTTTTTTTCCTTTGACATAACAGTGCAGTGAACTGGTGAACAACATTATCACCAGTCGTTCCTGACTCATTTAAATGTCTGGACAAGTTTAAAGTGTTGCTTCGTTTTGCAAGACACACTGTAGCAACGCTAGCACTGCTTGTGCATCAGGGTTCAGCGGTTTGACTTCGTCATCCGGTTCGAACCCAAAATATTTCCAGAACGTACTTCGGTCCCCCCCCCCCCCACTATGTCCCCAGTAGCCTACGGGCTTTTCTGTTGCTTCTTTTTTCTCCCGGTCTGTCTGTTTGCAATGCGACTTGTCGTTTTCCTCCTGCTCAGTGAGAGTTTACAGTTCCACCTCAGCGACTACGTCACTCACTGGCCTCGCCGCGCCTAAAGAAACAGGCTCCAATTTACCAGTTCATTTGCACTTAAAAAAAAAAAAAAAAAAAAGGTACTATTTATTTGTAAAAGCTGGTATAGTACAGTTTTCAAAGCTCTAGTATAGCGGTACTATACTGGTACCGGTATACCATGCAACCATACCATCTACAATTTGCATCCCAGTGTGTTACGAATATGATCGACCCATTTCATCGGAGCAGATGCACAAACTTGTCTGTTCATTGTTCAGCATCTGCAGATCGCAGCACATGATGCAATCACGGCAAATACAGT
Organism: Atherinosoma microstoma; assembly: GCA_037177055.1. Taxonomy (NCBI): domain Eukaryota; kingdom Metazoa; phylum Chordata; class Actinopteri; order Atheriniformes; family Atherinidae; genus Atherinosoma; species Atherinosoma microstoma. Next base: position 5,667,847 of record JBBBVU010000005.1, read on the forward strand.
GAGTCATGTGTGATGGTGCTGCATGTTGCAACATAGAAGCAGCATGCGTAACATCTGTCCTCTGGCTCTCAGATGTCTGCAAGGGTTATCAAAAGTCAGTCTTTGGATTCAGTAGTGATTTGCTGAAAGATTTCAGACTAAAGTGACAGTTGTATTTTCCACATTTGGTTGCTTGAGTTATTTTCAGAATTGTTGCTCTTCTAAACTACAAACTTAGCTACAAAAAGCAAGCATCATCTTTCTACACACCCCCCCCCCCCTTGTACCTTATATGTAACTTTAGGCTACATGCAAACATGCAAGGTGTTGCTGCCAACACAACAGAGCCCATGGTATTTCCAAAGTGTCCAACCTCAGGTCAAGAAAAAATTGAGAATCAGGAATGTAAATATTTTCAGGACTGGGAAAATTTGTAGAGGAAGTGAAAATAAATTTGCACACACAATTGTACAACTAGTTCCCCTTTTCCAAATACTTCCTGGCCCTCTTCCTTCAGTGCTACGGACTCAACTTTATTGGAAATTTCCCATCTAAGTTCAAAATCCGTGCCCAGAGCATCCACAAAATCACTAAGGTATTCATTAATTTGTGACATCTTCATCTTTTGTCTGCACTGACTAGAGCTGGACTGCATCCAAACCGCAAGGAATTCCCATCAATGCAATCAATAAAACAGCTGTTGACACTCCAACTACATTTTCAGACATAATTGTTTAAGGGAAGCCCTCCCCGACCCATTTCTGCTCAAGTTTTAATCAATTACAAAAATCCTACGTAGACATAAGTTCTTCTTACTTGCATCTGCAGCACAGACATGCCATTTAAAAAAAAAGAAGAAAAAAGTTCCACAAGAGCTGGGCAATGTATCAAAATTTTCACAAAGTTTTATTTTTTTTTATTTTTTTTTTATTTATTTATTTTATTTTATTTTTTTACACGTGATATAGAATGAGGGAATATTGTCGATTTCAAGATTGTTTGTTTTGAGTTAAAAGTGTTGGGTTTTTTGCATTTGGGGCAACTGTGTCTTTGTTTATGGTCATTGAAAAATATTTTTCATTTATTCTGTTCCGGGAGCATTTAATCTAATATACAGCTACTTTGATTTCAGTCAACTGTTTTAATGCACATGTGTTGCCAATCCTTAAAAGTGCATTAAGCACTTGAGGCTGTAAATTCTAACGGTCTCTTTGGTTTAAAAAAAATTATAATCTAGATATTTTGTATGGAATGATTCAAGTAAAAAAATATCAAGATATGAAATTTGGTTCATATCCCTGTTCCCACAATAATGACAACCAAGACTACATTCACACTACAGGTCTAAATCCTCAAATCTGATTTTTTTTTTGCAGGAGTCAGATTTTTTGGCATGGTGGTTCACATTATCTAAATGTGACCTCCATCACACTTTAGTGTGGCCTGTACATGGCCCTTAAGTGACCCACATGCACAGAGGAAGACGTGATGTCACGCAGCACGCTGTGTTTATAGAATTAAATATAGATGCTACACTTGTTAGCATGTTTGTATCAGTTCCCCCCCAAAAAAGTTAAAAAATAAAAACATTGTTCCGTCCATTGTTTACATTTGATCTTACCGCCGCACCTCCTCCAGCGCAGACTTGTGATGTCTGTCTCACCTCAATGGCATCAAAGTCAGATGAAACTTGACTTGACCGTTCAAACCAAGGTCGCTTTGAAAAAGATTGGACATGTGTCCAATTTAGTACCACATGTGAAAGTGGCCTGAGTTGGATTTGAAAAAGAAATTGGATTTGTGCTGTTCAGGCTGTAATAAAGAGATCAGATATGGGTCACATATTGGCAAAAAAGTCAAATTTGAGCCACTTTTGCCTGCAGCAGTGTGAACTGCCAGCCAACTGGAACAGACTTTGTCATGACTTTACTGAGGCCTCACACTGGGGAAAGTGGAAAGGCAAGGTTGGTGATCAACAAGCTGCTCCAGGGTCAGCCTGATGCAAACATACAGTATCTTAGCAGTGATTAATTATTGTATGACCCATCTACCAGAAATTTTCACATAATGTCCCAATTCCGAGCTTGGAACAAAATGTTTCCTTCTTATTTGTGCCATTTCTATGCAGGTCAGTGTTATAGAATAAACACGTGTAAGCAGAGTTCTAACTGAGGTAGAGTGCATTGTTCACAGTGAGTGGACATATGAACTGTCTTTCAGAAGAGCTCCAATAAACAACCATGACCCAAGTAGTTTAGTAGACTAAGAAGAATTATGTTTCACATCAGTCCAATAATCCGAAACAGTGATTTACGAAAAAATTTAAAAAAAATTAAAAAAATTAATAAAGTGAAAAAAGGTGAATGGGAGGGAATTGTTTTAAAAACAATACAGCCAACCGAAATCTGGCAAATATAAATCTTGTCAATGTATTCAACGTCATCTTTACAACAGTCTATAAAGTTTTATGGAACAGAACAAACTTATCAGTTGTAAAAGCTCAGAGGAGGTATTATAAACTACATCTCTGATGTTTCTGCATTTACGAAAAAGCAGTTGGGAAGTATACGAAAGATAAGTTAGAGAAAGTGTGCCTGTAGAAAATAATTTATTCCGATTCAATATTTCTGAACAGTTGCTGAGAGTCAGTGAAAACCTCCCTTCAGATTACACAAAATGCACAGCCAGTAAAACATAAGGAAAGAGTGAGAGCAGCACATGTTCATGTTGCATTAAGATGTGCTGATCACCATGTAATGTTTAGTTAGCAAAGCCCAGAGCTGTGCATCCTGAGCCTGCAGGCAGAGGGTCATTTGATCCAACTCAATGGCCATGAAAGATAAACAACGGTGACATACAATTCTGTTCTTTATGGAGGGACGCAAATAGAAAAATGCAAACTTTGAGGAAAAACATTAGTTGCACTACAAGGTGATAGGAATATTTTTCAGGACTAACCTCACAGTCATGTTTATTCACCACAAAAAGAAGGCTGCCTCTTGCTAAATGCTACTAATCAATGTTTAATTATTTCAGAGTGAATTGTGGATAGTAATTCATTTGAAGTTTTATTTTTCCTCTACATGTTGCATTTAAGGTCCAGCTTAAAAAAAAGATTGCTCAATTTCTTGTGATTTATATATTTTAAGACTGACAATTCCTGATTGGCTGTATTGTTTTAAGTACATTTTCTACTGCCTCACTCAGATTTCTCATATCCCAAAGACAAACCACATTTGTTCATTCCAGCTTCGCTATTGTAAAAATGTCAGTTTTCTCTGCTTTATCAACTGTTTTCTTAGCCATATATATTTCATTTAAAAAAATAAACAAAATGAATAAAAAAAGGGGGGGGATTCAACAATATACTAGAAGCTCCTAATTTTTAGACCAAGTAGTCAGAAGAAATGTAGTTAATTGATAAATTAGCTGACTTAAGTAAATGACCACTATAAATCGGACATGCGTCAACCTTGCTTTGTAATAATTATAATTTCTTAAAAAGTATCAGTTATCAACATGTGTTTTTTTTTAAAAACAAAGTTTGTCTTTTAATACCTGCAATTGGAAAAGAATGAAATCTCAGACATAGAAATTCAACTTGCGGAAGGAAAAAGGTGGTTGTTTTGATGAGTTTGTTCAAGATTTAAAAAAGGTGCCAAATAAGCGCTTTATAACGCTGAAAATAAACTACTTCATGACAGTTTCTGTGATGTAACAGTGTTGAATGTAACAGGAGCTGTGTCGTCGTGGCTTACAGTTTGCTAACGTCTTCACACAGCTAACAGGCTAAACCAGGTGTACAGGCCTGCCTGAACAGTGGGTAAAAGGATTGTATGGTTTAACTTAGGTAAGGCTAAGTGGCTAGTATACTGTAGCTGCAAATAGATCCACGTATCTGTGCTGTCAGTGAACAGGCCTAAGGGTAACAAGCTATCCCAGCAACAACAAAAGGGTAGTGGGCTGGATTGGAGAAAACTTGTTTTTCTCAAAGTCGTCAAGAACAAAAAAAAGGTCCCAACGCAAACAACGTAAACTTAGTAAGAATACTAAGCAATACCAACACGTAAACATACACCGAGGACAAACTCTGTTGCTATTTGAATGTTTGAGGCTAAACAAAGTAGGCTCTGCTATCAGTTAGCTAGCTGCTAAAGCATGGCAGCATCCCTGAAGCAGGTCAACAAAACAAGCCTCCGCTCCGGGGATTACAACAGCTTCACAAACAAACACGACGGCCTTTTGCCTTTTAAGATGAAATAGGTTGTCGTTACCTGGCATTGTGTTGTTGGTGTTTGCCTCCAGACGTAACGTTAGGCAAATTTAAGTGCACAACGAAGAGTGCGTGCTCGTCGTTTCTTCAGTGGGGATTTGAGTGCTGCGATGCAACGTAGCTCAAGTTAGCTAAATCCTGTTAGCCTCTCTGCTAACGTTAAAGATGGGTTGGTCATGTGGTCTAGTGAGGCGTTCAAGGACTTTATAGCGATGTGGAAATGTCATTTTTTTCTGTAACGTTAGTGGACGCCAGTATTTTACGGTTTTTTTTTTTAATTTATTTTAATGTGGAGGTGGGATTTTCTTAAAAGCATTTCACATAGATTGTAGGCATTTGTCCAGTCCCTTATTTTTGATGTCCTCATTAATAATTTTCATCAAAATGTAACGAGAAACTAACTACATTTATTATTGAAGCTTGTTTTTACAGATACATAATGAAGAGCTCTGTTTCATGTAATTATCAGCATATGTATAGCCTGTGTTGATGCTGGAAAATAACAATTACACTGTGACAATGACTTCATCAGACCTAGATATTATTTCTGACTTTATCTTAATACTAAGCAGTCTGGATGAGGACGTGTTGTTTATTTAAAAACACTTCATACAAAAAGAAAGATAAAGTGCCATTAGAAAGAGCTGATGACAGAAACAGAGTAGCAGCTGAATCACATCTGTTTGTATCCTAGAAAAGTATTTCCAGTCTTGTCCCCCTGCGACTTCAAGTGTGTGTGAATAAATGATAAATCTTACACTGAAGAAGATCCAGCTCTGATGCACTTTGAGCAGAAACATTAATCATTTTCTCATTGACATTGCCACAGAAAGTCAGTATTTCATATTTTTCTGTCAAGAAAAAATGTGCAAAGGTGTATTAAAACTTTTCCCATCATATTTAGTCAACAACAGATATCCTGACATGGATGAACAGTAAAACAGAAATGGTTGTGGCTTTTCTAATTAGTAGTTCTTATATGTGGTCAATTATGCTAAGTGAGTGACTGACAGCATCTGGCACTTTGATTGCCAAGCAGCTAATGAGGGATGATCCAGTTGCTTCTGCCTGTAATAACATTGTTTCCCAAAAAAAATGTTGGAACAATGAAAAAGTAAATAAAAACAAAATGTTATGATTTGAAAATTTAACTAGACATCATACAAAAGGTGATAAATCATGGACTGGGAAATTAAGTTTCTTTTTTTTTAAAGAAATATATATACTCACTTTGAATTAAATGCTAGCAATCTAATGGAAAAAAAATCGGTCAATGTAAATAGAGAGAGTGGGAAAGTCATGTAATGGTGAAAAAACATGATTCAAGATCTCATAACTAATTAGGTTGACTGACAACAGGTCAGTAACATTATCTTGTGTAAAAACAACTAATTATTTAACAATAATGATAATAGGATTTCAGAGGGAAAGATGGGGGTTTAGCACGTCAGTGAAAAAATACTTCAGAGAAAGGCAAGTTCGGGCCTCAGGAGCCGCAGTCCTGCAAGTTTTAGATGTTTCCTTGGTTTAATACACCGGATTCAAATCAATGAGTTACTAAGAAAAACAAGATAAGCTCTTGGATCCATTTAATTTGAGTCAGGTGTGTTAAAACAGGGAAACATCCCAAACCTGCAGGACTGCAGCTCTCGAGGACCGGAGTTGTCAACCCCTGGACTACTGCAACAATTTAAAGTAAAAGCAAGGATTTAATTTGTTACATTTATATTAACCCCAGCATAGAAATGGCTGCATACACGTGTTATGTTCAATTTGATAGATATTTCATTCACTTCTAGGTAGGTTCACCTCTGTTCACTAAATAAAAGAACGTCTGAAGATGAGTTGTTTGCAACTCAATGATATACCTGACAACATAGCCAAAGAGTTGCGTGTACACAGAAGTTTATTTTAAAAGGTTACAAGCCAAAAAATTAGCCAGACACTGAAAATCTGGTTCAATCAGAATTGTTTCTTTAAATCAGATTGAGAGGGTAATGTAAACCTTTTCATAATGTAAACCTCTGCATTTTGTTTTACTTGTGTTTGATGGTTAATGTCTGTTTATTATGTGGTATATTATAAACTTGTGGTTGTGCTGCCTACTCAGCCAGTGATCCAGAAAAACCTCATTGACATTTCTAATCTCAATGAGGTTTTTATCTGGTTAAAAAAAAGAAAAAAAATCATCTGATCAACAGCTAAATGTTAGTATTTACACATTTTATCAGATCATTTCTTTGATTCGATTGAGTGTATTCTTTTAGCACATGCTTGAAACATGGAGATACAATAGCAAGTTCCTGAGAGGTAAAAGTATAGCATCAGCAAAACAAAACTGATCTGAGATAGACAACTTTTTTTGTTGGCAACTTTACAAAATGTAGGGATTAACAGAGAGTTTTGAGAGCACCCAATTAATGATCAATAAATTCAGCTTGGATAACCAACTCCCAACAGCCTCTCGCTCCTACTTTTATCCACAAGTTCCTCAGACTGATTTGAGCTGTAAAGATCCACTTTCACTCTTCCTGTTGATAGTCAACAGGATAGGGAGGCTTATCTATTGTCAATTTTAGTGCATAAAAAGAAAAAAAAAGTCATTTGCAGAGTACTATATACACACCAATCATTCGTGTCTTCCTCAATTAATAGTAGAGGAAGTTGAACAATCTCTCATATTTCTTTATTTAGTGTCAATTAAAAACCATTAAGTTGGAATTTTTAAATCCAAATTTGGATGAAACCTACTTGGACTTCTAGTTACTGGATAAACTTTTTGATTGAAGTGGCTGCAGAATGCAAATAAAATCTAATTAAGCATTCACAGTTCACATTATTCCTGTGTAAATGTAGTTATATCTCTTTTGAGGAACTTGTGGTGATTAGGTTGTGTCTTGTGTTTCCAAGCAGACAGATTGTTTTCTTTAGAATAGTTCTGTGTGGATGGGATTCTTCAAGAACTTCCAAATATTCCTGTATGTGTTGAAAGGGCATTAATCTAATTGGCTAAAGACATAAACACTGCACGTCATGGCAACGACTTTCTAAAATCTGGGCCCCATAATAGGTACCTAAATGCAGCATGTGGCCAAACATCCACCATATTCTCCTTCACTCTCCTAATATACATACAAGACTGCGTGAGGAAGAGGGAAATCCCTTTAAGTCTATAAATATGAAGAGTTAAATGATTTCAGTTTTTTATTTACTTTTAAAATGTCTCAATTCGATTCCCACCAGGGCTGCAGTCCTGTTGTTTTTCAAAGTTTCCCTGCTCCAACACACCTGATTCAAATTAATGAGTAATTGTGCAGAACTTCATTGGCGGTTGGATACATTTAATTTGCATCAGGTGTGTTGGAGCAGGAAACACTGAAAATCTGCAGGACTACAGCCTTCGTGGGACCAAACTGAATAGCCCTGGTCTAAATAGACCGTAATGCTCATAAATGTGCTCCATTGTTCAGAGTGTATACAGAATAGATATCGATATACCATTTCAAAAATTGCACTTTTTCATAATATTGCTCAAAATATTGCAGTAAAATAAAACCAAAAACACTTTTATTTATCTCTAACCTCCTAAGTTGTCTTATCAGCTTTAAGTGATATATATAGTTGCTCCTTCTTTCCGGAGTGATACTAGAGGGTGTCAACAGTGAAATGCTTGCATTTATAATTGCAAGTATGCACAGAAACAACGGATCTTAAATGCATGTCTTAGTTTTGTTAACATAAAATCTTTGTGGCAGATTTTTTCTTTGAAGCTAGCTTCCTTTTTCTTGCACCAGTAAGCAACACACTCACCACTGAACTTCAACTGCAAACAAGGGGGGGGGGGGGGGATCCGCAAACCAGCTGTCGGAGGGTGAACTGCTCTTTTCCGGAGCAAATGTTACAAGAAAGCCGCGCTGCGGTGAAATTCCTCCAGTTATCTCCAATATGCTGAATGAACACTTATCTCCCCGGTAGGTTTGCTCGTGTTATTTGACGAAAAAACGATAAATCCACAGTTTTTCTGTCTAAACGTTCAGAGGAAAAAACGGTGTGTCGTGGTCTCGCTTTTCCAGCTGTACCCTTCAGTCATTGGCTTAAGTCTACGTCAATCAATGCTTCCTGTACAGACTATTGGTCCAAAATGCCCCAGGCCCCGCCCTTGGCTCCCCATTCACGTAGGTAAACAAAATACAGCGTCTCGGTGCCCTTTTTTGTAATCAATATGACCAGTAAATATTTGACAACGTGGCTTTTTTAACTAGATCTAACCTTTCTTTAACAAACGGAGTTCTAATTTTATGATTGTAAAAAGTGATTGGGACGAGAGTAATAAACAATGAGAGTAGAATAAAATTGAATACGATTGTGAGCTGTCGTGTGTGCACTCTAATCACTGATTCTAATACAGGGTAAGAAAAGCTCCTACTTTCAAACTCATTCAATACCCCTACATTTACACATATTCATTTTAAAAAAGGTAGATAAGTGTTGAAAGTGCTTATCAGAAGCTTTAAAAGAGGAATTTGCAAAATAAAATGGGTTTTCCCCACTTCCTAATTAATAAGCAGCTGAAGCATCAGAGAAGATGCTTGACACATTTCTGGGTTGCTTCTAAATGCTTGTGGTTAATAGGTTGACTAAGTCAATGAGACCTTATAATTATGAACTGTTTAAATGTAAAAAAAAAAAAAAATTGTATGTGTTGGAATATGTAACATACTAGCTAACAAAAATACTGCAGTGACAGGGAATCCAAGGAACAGGGGTAAAAAGAAAATACGAGTAAACAAAGGGCACAACAACAAAGACCTAGCACTAAACACAGGGAAACCTAGAATATTTATACTGAAAGACATAATTACAAATGAGGAGCAGGTGTAACAATCAGTACCTGAAACCAGGTGTGAAACAAGAACAGGAAGTAACAAAGAGCAGAAAACACAAAGGGGCAAACTCTATAAAAATAAAACAGAAAGTAAGACTAACTAGAATGTTAACTAAACCATAACATGAACTCTTCAAGTACAACACAAATTAGAAGATAAAAACCTCAACCTGAACTGAAGATAACCTTACTGAAAAACCAAAGAACAGACCAAATGAATAACACAAGACTTCAAACAGAAAACTTAAAAGAGCAAAAACAAACCTAACATCTTAAAAAAAAAACTATAGAAAACCACGGACCGAGTAAAACACAGAAACTCTGAGATATAATTCCAAGAACCAAGATGAAAAAACAAATCTCAGTCGAACCCACAGACCGTTACAATGTTAACTGTAAACAAAACAAGATATAACTGGACACAGGCTGAAACAAAAAGTGAAGCAAATTATAATAACACTAAAAACGCAAACAGAACAAAGTTTTTTTTTTTGTTTATTTGTTGTTTTTTTTGCTTGTCTTGTCCAGCATCGTAGCAAGCAGAATGATGGTCTGGCTGCTGGGTTGTGCAGAGCAAATTTACTTTGCCAAGAGGGGCTTTATAGGTATAACGCTCCTCTTGATAATCTGAACTCTTTTTTCTTTTAATTTATTTTTGTTTGTTTGTTACTAAATTTACACAATATTGATGGACCCAACCTTAGGGGACAGAAAGAGGATGAAAAGGGAACAGAAAAGAACAGGAAAATAGAAAAAAATTAAATAATAAGTAAAAGAAAGGAGGAACCCTGCAATCCAACCAGACTCTGGACAACCGGCAACCCTCAGACACACGACATAATATCTCACGGTCCCAGCAGGAAGGCAAAACTGATAACCGTCAGGGGCACCCATGAGAAATGAACTAGCTGAAACACACCATGTATCTTAACTAAAACAAGAGTAGCAGAAGCGCACACACACAGAAAACTGACTGAAAGTATCTATTAGTAAATAAAGTGACTGTGTCAGCATGCAGCATATACAGAGTGAAGACGGTTCAAGGACTAGTGATCATGCAGATGGCACCTCGTCTGCAAAAGAGCCAGAGGCAGGCCAGAGGTGATCGGCAGCCACCCCCGGAGCACGGACCCCGGCCACCCCACCGCGGATACGTTTGTTTGGTTTTTTTTAAACAGAAGTAACAGAAGTATGAACACACAAAACTGGAAAACAAATTACACACATAAACACAACAAAACCTACAAACACCAACATATGACATAGTACTTATAGATGATGATGCGTTTAAATGTTAGATGTATTGCCTCTGTAGCTTTTAGAGGAATCATGCTGCTGTGCAAACAATATGCACAATAGCACAAAAGTAATGGTGTAGATTACATTTCTTCATGTTTTAATTTGATACTTTCCATCTTTTTAGCTTTCTCTTAATCCATTTAGACTGCATGCTATATATAATATCTCCCTTTAAGACCTGGTCTGACCTCTGCTTATATCTCTCTATGAAACTTTTTTTTGGGGGGGGGCACCATCAGGTTTTTCTAGGGGGCTTTCAAACAATGTGGATGATTTTAAAATCTTTTTTAAACAGCACTGTAAGACTCTGCTTGATTTATAGCAGTCCATCACCTCCATTAAGCAATACATGATGAGCTGCATTACTCTAAAATCACAGAGGAGGGCGACTGTAGCTCACTGTGAAGGCATTATAGTGCATCCACTGGGTAAGACATGGATCAAAGTGGAGAAAAACTAGGGAAATATTAATCAGCTCCAACCTCCATCCTCTTTAATATCTGCTAAAGAGCAGCCCATTTAGGAGTACTTTAATTAGTCACAGTAATGTAGCCTATTCTGATAAGCAGAGGCTCAAAATAGCAGTAGCTAATAACATTTGATGAAAGTGCAAAGTTCATAATTTCTATTCATCTGTTACACTCTACAAAATGTGGGTCTAATTTCTAATGCATCTTTACCATTTCATGTTTAAAAGGTAGCATATATTCCATTACACCACAACTTGGGCTGTAATAGTCACAGAAACTCCCCTTTGTTATTGATCCTGCAGGAGAGTTGCAGCTTTCTACATTATTTCTGCATTTTTTCAGCTGGAGTCAAGATGCATGGATGTGTGCATGTGCTGAGGGGGAAATGGGGACATTAAATTCAAGAGCACCAGATGTTCCCCTGAGTGTCAGCTCAAATTTAAATGTAAGTGCGTGTATGCATGAACGTGTGTGAGTGTGTGTGTGTGTTTGTCTGCAGCTGATTTATCCAAAGTGTTCTGTGACATCTGTCTTTGGAAACAAACAAAGGCTTATAGAAACGGTGTGTTTCCTTGTGTTTAACACACATGCATGTGAGCCGTATCTTTAAGGCAGCTAGTTTGAAATGTTTTGTAAAATCGGACTGGGATCCGTGTAGCTGTCATATACAGAAAAAGGATTTTACCAGTTATTGACTGGTCCCCTCAATGGACACTGAGGTTTTCTTTGCTGTAATTATCCAACATATACTTACAACCTCTTTATAATTCCTTTTCACTTTGTGTTTTCATACACGGTGCCTTAAGATCAAAGGAGGAACAAAAGAATTCTGTAACTTTTGAAGGGACTCGCTTTATTTAAGTGGTGAAGCCTCATATCAGCTTTAAATTAACACATTTTACATAGAACAAGGACTTTGTCTTATCTCACATTTACTTACAACATAAGGGAAAAGGATGCTTTAATGAGTGAAAGTAAAAGGAAGAGTTGTTGCATCAAAGAAAATCTGCTGTTTTATGACAGATTTGAAAACTGTGAATCTGTGATGGAAGTTCTCAGTGATAAAAAGAAGACGAGAAATTCTCCTTTAACCCCCTTTTCTTTCTCTCTGCTGTTACCCCCCCTTCCTTCTTCATTTCCCTCAGTCCCCTCTGTTATAAATTTCACTCTTTAACTTTGCTGTTGAATCATAAATCATAAGTTCCCTTCCTCTACCCCTCACTTGCTTGCTAACCCTGTTTCTTATTACACAATAGCCCAGACTTTATGTCAAAGTGCAGTCATGTTCCATATATGCGTGTATATCTTCTAACCCAGGCTTTCCTGTGGCTCTGGGTCGGGTCCCCACCCCATGGCTGCACTAGTGAGTTTGTACAACGCAGCTCACACAAAGACATACATTCGTTTGAGTATGAACACGGTGGACTCAGACGACACACCCTGCCTTGCACTTGAAGGAGGAAGTGGCACATTAGCGCATTCACATGCACCCAAAGGTACAATATTGCCTTCATTAATTTCTGTAGAAACCTAATATTCCTGCATGCACAGGTGCTTTTTGTCAGAGGGTCTGTTTTTACTCGCCACTGAGGTGCAGTTAAGGCTCAGCCTGCAATAAGCAGGAAACCCGCAGAGTGTTCAGTTTAAACAAGATCTAGCTGTTGCACAGTTCATGCAGATATTTCTCTCCCAGTCTGACAGTTGGCCTGTATTTTGTGAATCTGCATATCCATAATGCTTATTTACCCTAATATAGGAAGAGGGGAGTCAGATGAGCATAAAAAATATTTAGTTATTTAATGTTACCGTAATTTCCTATATTGAACATTTTAATACCACTTAGAAGTTAGCTAATCTGTGAATTCACTTTGCATGAGCACTGATAACATGAAAACCTCCAGAAGTTTTAGGCCAGTTGTTTTGTATTTATACACACGGAAAATTGTATTCAAATTACATTATTTGATACTAATTTTTATATTTAAAAAAAGGACATGGAGGTAGCTTAAAAATAGATAATTCAAAAAACAACAACAATGATAATAATGATGAAATAAAAATGAATACATGATTAAATTGACACAAGATCAATACACAATACACCATTCACAGATAAAACACATGCATAATGTATGAAATGCTTGGATTATAAAATTCATGTTTTGGATTTGTGTGTTCAACATCGAGGAGCTGGACATCCCTAAGGACGAAGGTTGTCTTCCTACGTTGTGTCCTGCAACCAGGGCACCGAAGCATGCATTCTGAAGGAAGCCATTCAAACTCAGAAAACAGAATATGGGAGACCTCTGCTAAAATGTTGTGAGCTGATCTCACTGTTTGCTGATCACATAAAGCAGCAAGAGTTCAAACAGGTTGCTTAATTGTTTTTGAGCAGACTTTAACCCTGTTCAGCAGGTGCTTTCTGCTCTGCAGAGGGAGAAAATGAAACCAGCAATTTTCCCAAATTATTTTAACTTAAAAGTTGATGAATATTTTCCCAAAATATTTAAACTCCTCTACAATCTGCACTGCCCCCCCCACCCAGGAGTTTCCACACACCACTCCACAAAGTGCTGCGGAGCTGAGCTGAGCTGTTATGTTGTGTGTGGCCAGAGAGCAGGGACAGGAGGGCTGTATCATCAGCAAATTTCACAATGTGAAAATTTGGCTGGGCTGATCTGCAAACTTAAAGAACAGAGGAAAACCAGTGGAGGTGAAGGCCAGTGGACGTACAGAAGAGTACAGAAGGTACGGCTGTACCCGCTCTGTCATATGAATAGATTCAGCTCTTACAGCATAGACCAATTACTTCACTGAATCCTGAATGTTCCTCGTTTCTGTGATTTAAGTTTCTTTGGAGAAAAGCATCTGCTAAATATAAATGCATATGATGTAAATGTATAAAATTAATCACTGTGCGACTCCACAAAACTGGTCAGAGACTTGGGAAGATCGGTGACTACCTACATATAACCTGTGGAATGATGGTAGCAGCAATAATCAGGAGGTGTGGAAAAGGTTATATTACCACAAGTCAAAGAACCAGTGGGTGTTCTCCGAAAAATGATGCCATGGAATATCCAGAAAAATAAACATGGCTCAGGGTTATCATTTAAAACCAGATCAGACCCCTGCCAGTATGCAGGACATTGCATAAACACCATATGATCATAAATTCAAGGAAGAAAATCATGTTTTGTTTTTTTTACAAAACCACAACTTAGAAACAGAACATGAAAAAGAACCCCGCTGAATTCATTCATATTATTTTGTCTGATAAAACAGAGATGAATTAGTTTGTTACTGATAGAGCCCGGCATGTTGGGTGTGAACCAGGCCTTCCACAGAGAATTTAAAGTCATGACAGTGGAGCGCAGAGGTCATGAAATGGCCTCTGGCTGATAAGATGACTCCTTTGCATCCAGAAGCTCAACAAAAGAGGGAATATTCCATCATGAAAGCAGCCCCACAGCACGCTACCAAAATCATGCAAGAGATTTCAAAAAGTGGAAATTATCACGTTTTATGCATCTTGTTAGTTGCTTGTGCTGGATTTCATTTAAGTGATAAATCACAGGAGTGTGTCAAATTTGGAATTACACTGTAAATCAACAAATGCTGCCTCAACAAAAAATAAATAAATCACAAAACCATGAAAATGTTGCACTTCTCCTCTCTATGACGTGTGATGCTATCTTAGGAAGTAACAAGGTCTTATTCAGGCTTCTGTTGGTATTTTGGGCTATTTAAAGAAGCTGAGGGAAGAAGAGAGTTTATATACGAGTGTGCACACACACACTTCTGTGTCATATGTTATGGGTGTGTTTCCGTTGCTCGAGGACTTATCCCAAAGATAATGTGGAATTCATGAAAGGAATGTCACACAGGGGTTCCTTCCTGTCACCTGACTCCATCACTTCCTGTGTGGAGTTTCCTGTGTCTGGACTTCGATGGAGATGGGTGAGCCCGGACGAAAGCGATAAAAGGAGGAGGTTTTGATGCAGAATAACAGAAAGATTACTCCAAGTAACTTCACAAAATCAAGAAAATCCCAGATGTAAAAAACCTGCCACCCAATAAGAAGGATGCAAGGAGGGCAAAGAATCAGATAAAATGGATCAAAAAAATAAAATCTTGGCTTGTAAAAGTGAGAAGAGACAGATGCATAACAACAATAAAAGAGGCAATAACAAAGAAGAAAAGAGGAGAGGCAAGGAGGTGATGGCAGGATCCATATGGGGCCCCTTGGTTTTTGGGCAGCAAGGGGGGAGACATGCCAGGTAATGGCTTCCAGATACACATACACTCTTAATTCGATTTGGAAATCTGACAGGACAAGGAGACTGAGTGTATGCGGACATGTGTGCACGTACCTGGGGCAGTTTCTTTTGCAGACTCAAGACTTCCTCTGCCCATTTGGAGTGCAGCAGATTAGATCCAATGTGTGTGTGTGTGTGTGTGTGTGTGTGTGTGTGTGTGTGTGTGTGTGTGTGTGTGTGTGTGTGTGTGTGTGT
>JBBBVU010000005.1:5703591-5718466 GCA_037177055.1 Atherinosoma microstoma
ATCGGACACTTCAGGTAGCTTAAGCTCCAAGTTGGGATATCTTTAATAGTGCTAGGGGTTCGCGGATATAAAATTACCGATGCAAATATCAGCCCATATATTGAGACGATTTGGGCTTTTTTTCTAGTACCGGCAATATCGCCGACCCCATGGCAGTCTATTCTTTTCATGTTTGTTTTCATCGCCCCTTAATGCAGGCCCTCTTAGTAGTTGTCCCAAAATAACACATTAAAACGAGTCATTTTAAAATAAACAACATGCATTTGTGACGATGATGATTTGGATCTCTTCCAGAGACTCCAATGAATATTCTCTGATATAATTAAATGCATATTTAACCCACTGAAGTTAAATTTCAACTTTTGACTGAGGTCAAATTTCAACTTGATATTTCACAACCACAGTTTGATATTTTGAATAAAAAAAGATTCAATCACTTTTAATATTTGTTGAATAATGCAGATAAAAAATAAAAACGCATCCAAAGGTACAAGGCCATCAAACATGTTTATAGGATGATTGATAAATATAAAATGAAACTTGGAACATTTTTTATCATTGTGTAATTTTTATTATATAAATTAAGAGAGCAATAGCACACCGGGTCATAATATCGACTCAAGAAAATTGGCATCCCGTACAGGCTATCGGCCAATGTAAAGAAATCTGTATCGGCCCTAAAAAATGCGTATCGGTTGACCCCTAAAAGAGTATGCATCTTTATGAACAATCTTTGTGCTAACAAGGGCTTAAATTAACCACCCAACGGAGAAAAAACCCCAACAATCCACAAGAATGACAATAACCGTCTCTCCCATGTCTGAAACTGTTTGACAAACAAGCTGCAAGCATGCTGATTGAACCACCAGCCTCACAACTTGCTGAAGGCATTCACGATCAGAATAAATTGGTGCAACTGTAAATGTTAGTATTTGGAGAATTTAACCCAAAGCAGATGAGATCCATGAGATCTACTCCAATCTAAACTAACAGCTCAAATACAACTCAGATGGGAAACTCTACACATTTTTAACCAAATGCTTTTGATATTTACAACTGATTAAAAGTTTTTCTTTGCAGTACAGTCTAGCAAATTCAGGTTTCCTTCATTTTGTATCAGCATCGGGGGAAAAACACCAGAGGATTAATTAACAGCACAGTTACTCTTAATACATTTGTAACATGTAATGTGGCTTCAGCTCAGCAGAAACCCTCCACCGCTGCTATAACTCACCTTGATGGCTCTGCGGACGATCATGATGGCATCGTGCAGCGATCGCTCCGTTTCTTCTGTGAACTGTTCTGCTCCACCTCTCAGGATGATGGTGCACGTCTTCGCCTTTGGGCAGCCCTTAAAGAAGTTGTACCTACGAGGAAAATACGAAAACTGTTCTCTCACTTTTGCCACTGTGATCACTCCAGGATTTAAAGAGTCAAGATAACTTCAGACACAGCTGAACTTTCACTTCTGCCAACACATCAAATAATAATGATAAAAAACTATATGTGTTCTAAGCTTTTTACACACGACAAATTACATTTATAGTGCTGTGCAAAAAATCTTGAGCCAACACTTATTTCTTTATATATATTATACAATGGAAATAGGAAATAGGCGGGGGAAAGTGCATGAGGAAAAAACAAAGGTTGTCCGAGTTTAACAAGCCTCAAAGTTGATATCTGGTATGACCATCGTCGTACTTTAACATCCAGGATTCAGGCACGTATGTACTGGAGTCCCGAAATGTTTTGCAAACATCCCAGTGGTGGCTTGTAAGAACAAAAATGTCCACAACATTTACTCAGGAAATGTTAAACCTCCAGATCATCAGTGGGTGAGACAATGAACAAACATTTTAAATATTTCCTAGCATTTCTTGTGGCCACCCACATGAGAGTGTGTGCTGTTATTGTTGTAGATACATAGACACATGCAGAACTTGTATCAACACAATAAGAAGCACAATCTGTTATTCCCAACAGTGATTTCCAGCCTAATTTCTGCCTCACAAGCCATCTCCTGTGTGCTCTTAGTAGCCGTTTCCCTCCTTTCCCAGCAAGGAGGGAGCATCTTCAGCAGAAAAACCCTGGTATGATATGCCTGTGTAAACAACTACTGCTGGAAAAGACTGGACCAAATTGCCTGAATGTTCTCCTGAATATGAACATGGAACAAGATTTCCTGTTATTTCTTTAGAGGTCTAGTCTTCTTAAACCTCATCTTTAGACATTGGCTGCCTATTGTTTTGTGAAGATGTTCCTAAACTGCCTCAATAATGTTGGGATCCAGGCTCTGGGAAGGATTCATCGCTCCATACGACCTGTTTACCACTGAATGTCAGTCCAGTTCTTGAGTCATTCAGGATGCTTCATGGAGACCATTTCTGATGAGGCTTCAGTGAACAGCAGACGGATCCACTGAAGTTCCAGATATATCTCTTAGGTCCTGTCTCAGGTGTTTGCGAGAAGACTTTCACACTGGACTTCATTTCTATAAGATGTGCATTACACCCCTTCTTTTGGTCGATTCTTACCTCTCTCCTCCCACCTGGGTCTCTTCAAAGAGTTCGCACAGCCCCAGGACGTCATCAGTCAGGCTTCCGACAGAAGTCTGGATGGAGCCTCCACATGCCTGATGGTCACATTAAACACAATCAGTCAGGAATCTGTCAGACTTTTAACCGCTTCTGTTTAAAGTACAGAAATGTGGTTTTCTAACACCCAACATCCAGCCTAGCAAGACAACATCTATTCAAGTTAAATGATCTTAAAATAAATAGCCCAAGCCGTTTCAATCACACTTATCCTCTTCTTGTCTAACAAATCGAAACTATTTTGCGTATTTCTTCAACATCATCGTGTATTCAATTAGTTTCCGTTTGTCTCACCATCATGGTCCTCCTCAGGTCCTCCTCCTGCACCCTGCCAGCACAGAACAGGTCTCTGTCTGCAAAGTACTGGGTGGCCACATCACCGATAGGCAACTTAGACAAAACCACTTTGGCTCCCGACTGATAGATCTTCTCCAGTTTGTCATACAGGATGTTCCATTCTGCGTCCACAATGGCCTGGTAGTCCTGCAGAAAAAGTTCTGGTGAGAAGAGCAAGATGATTTAAAGGCATTTTGTTTGCTGTGGCGATAACGTACCTCCACCGATTTCACGCGGACTTCCGCGTTTTCCTTCTCAGCCTTCAGCTCCAGCTCCACATTGAGCAAAGCGATCCTTGGACTCTCGTAACGTTTGGGCTGCATTTCAAATCCGGCATAGGAAAAGGTCTTCTTGAATGCAACCCCAGAGACCAACTGAGAATCCTGTGCAGATAGAGAGCAGAAAACTGTTTGAAAAACCATTTATTATGGAACCTCACAATAAAAACTTACTCAGAAAGTTGTGCAAATGGCTCGGATATGGACTGTATTTATTTTTTTTATTTTTTATTTTGCAGGTGACACCAACCTCGAGACCTCCTCCCTGCACCTTCTTGATGCCAATCATCTTCAGAGACAGCAGCTCATCCAGAGACATGACGGCGTCCACCACCATTTTAGAGAAAAAATCCTTCTGGCCAGCAATCAGCTTGGAGTTCATAGCCGTAGCTGCACATTTCTCCAATAATTGCCTCTGCTCTCTGGCAAAATAGAAAAGCAGCTTTTAGGGAATGACCACGGAGGAGAGACGACGGCTCAAATGTTTAAAGTCTTTTACAGAAATCACCACTCACTGTTTATCATCTTTCTTCACAGGGACGGCGATCTCTTTGATCTTGTTGACGGCGAGGTTGGTGGCTGTGCGGAACGCTCTTATGATGGTCTGAGGGTGGAGACCTTCTTCCACATACGGCTTCAGCTGCTTCAGAAACTCAGCAGCCAGGAGAGTGACGGATGTGGTGCCATCCCCAACCTGAAGGATAAATGCGGAGGAAAACAGAGATGAGTTAGTTTGCAATTTGTCTGAAATTTTTAAAGTCCCCAGACGCACAACAAACCTCAGCATCTTGGGAGCGAGCAATGTCAACCAGAGTCTTGGCTGCAGGGTGAACCACATCCAGCAGTTTCAAGATAGTTGCACCATCATTAGAAATTGTGGCCTTTCCTGGGAAACAACCATTTGCATATTTTAATCGAACAACCCACAACAAGCTCCTGTTTTTATATCATTTTTTGAGGAATTTCATCTCACCTCTGCTGTCGACCATCAACTTGTCCATCCCCCTGGGCCCCAGGGTGGTCCTGACAGCCTCAGAAATCACCTGCAGAAGAGAAAGTAACCTTTTAGACTTATAATAATAATTTATGCTGCATAGATCCACAGAGAGGCGAGGTAGCTCCCTGACCTGGCATGCATTGATGTTGCTGACGAGCTGGGGAATGCCCTGAGACGAGTCCGTCCCCTCCTTTAGCAGGATAACTGGTGTGGGCTGCAGAATAGAGGTGAAATGAAGGAGAAGAAGTTAAGAAATTAAGTATGTTGAAACTGAAATAGAAACCTATTAAAATTGTATGTAACAGCATGCAACTTCATAAATACGACTCAAAATCCCAAAGCATTACACTGCTTGTGGTAAACAAATTCAATTAAAGTTAAATAAATTAAAATACATTTTTGTACAAACCCTTCTGGGTCTTAATGATATCCTTATAACGCCATGGTAACAATGGATTTTCAGATCTTATATGAATAATAACATGACCAAATATGGGGAAAGAAAGGCTGGTGTTGCCCCTCTTTCCATCAGTCGTGCAAGCAATTGACACTGTCAAAAGCCGCATGTCTGTTTCCAACTTCCAATATTTAACAACCACTAGTTTACACATTTTAACAAATAATGGTGCCAATAAATGTAAGTCTCAGGTCTGGAAAAAGTTCCCAGACGAGCGGAATAAAAAAATAAGTCATTACTTCCCTACTGACAGTCATACAAAGAAGCTAACCAGTGCAGCTAACTTGCTAACAGCCTAATAACAGACAATATAAAGTCACGTGAATTTAAAACGCTTTAAGTCCACCACTAACAGACTTTAATATATGCACCTAATAGAGTCTCGTTTGTGTTTTATGCAGTCATCAGCAACACGCTAGCTGGCATCGCCCTAAGCATCATATACGCCCATTGATTGAGGATGCTAACAGCGTCTAGCTAACAATAAAGTCTTTTTTAAAGAATTTCTGCATAATAACTGCTTTCCAGCACTGCCAACAGGTCGCCATCTACTATACAAACAATTTGGATGCCAATGTTTATTTATTTGTTAAAGGATGGACACGGATTGTAAACTGTGTTGTGGGCAGAAATGCTAACTCACTCACCATCATCTTTGCAGTTCCTTCGAGAAGCTTTCCACCGGCATCCCCACCCACAATGCCTTTCGACAGCGAGACTAAACGGGGGTACATTCAAGAGCAGGCTCTTTAGTTTTATTTCTCTTTCGTGAAAACGTGTTTTTTTTTATATAAAACTCGTGATAACAAGCTGGCGTAATGTTGTTTGTAGTGTATATTATTTATATGTTGACTTTTGTCAAATAAATTAATTAAACAACATGCTATTTCTTTAAATCACGGTGAAGTTGTTAGTAGGTGAAGTTGATAGTTGCATTTTCAAGACATCTGAATTTGAGTATTTTTCTCTAAACACATTGGTGTTTCTAAATTACTTATAGGCGAGCTTCTGGTTGTACAGTTGTTATAACAGCATTTTCTTGTGAGTTATTATAGTTTACAGTTGTCATAGATGCTTAAACGTAAACACATTAAACACACCGTGGCGTTTTTGAACGCAGCTTTTACGTCGTCGCAGCGCCGCTGAAGTCAGGCCTCTGGTTGGCTTCCGTCCTGTGATCAGCCTGGAGTGCAATTGCTATGTTTTAGGGGACGTGCAACACGGGCGGAGCGATCACCATTACTATAGAGTCGCCTATTGCTGAGGATACCTGAACAACAAAACACGCGCACACAAGGATTTACTCAGAACTCGCGCGGAGTTTACAAATCGAATACATAGTGGTGGCGGGAGAGGCTGCAGTAAGATAGAAAGATCTGTATTTTACCTTTTATATGGTGGTTAAAATAAAACGGGAAACTAAGAAAGGTATTTTTGGAAATACCTGAATCACAAGGAGGAAATTACCACGATGGAAGAGTTTGGAGTTTATGCTGTTTTCGGAGTAAATGGTCCGCCACAAAGGTTGCTGAGGTAGGAAACACGTTGAAGGTTGTAAACAATTTGGCAGGTCTTTACTCGATGTTCATTATTTTTTAATGTGTATCTCAACTACAGTCCAAGCGTTATTACAGCACGTTAAGATTTTCGTGAGATCGAAAATGTACGTCTATGTCGCCTAAAATTTGCCATATTTATCGCAACAAAAAAACGTATTTTAACCTCTCTTTTACAACAACACGTGTGCCGGCAAATATTTGTATTCATGGTCCTGTTTGCTGGACACCATGAGGCCAGCATTACCCTTCTTTACTTGTCTTCTGTTTGTTTTTTGGTTCATTTGTTAGTGCTGACGGGTCGTGCAGGGTGTATGTTGCAGTTCCCTCGACCGTCCAGCAGGTGGTGCTGTTCAGCAGCGGACCGTGGGGAGAGAGGATCTGCGTCAACGCGGAGCTCAATGATGCTGACCGCATCCCTATCACCATTGGAAAACTGACTCCTTATAATAAGTACGTTCGCTTAGACACACAAAATGACCATGTATATCCTAGATGGACTCTTTGAGAATTGTTAAAAAAGGATGAATAAATCATGAATGTTAGTCTAATACTAAAAATGTACATGTACTGGTACTTTTTTCCCCCTGGATACTTCATTTTACTCTCCAGGTGTCTGTCATGGGAGCAGTGGGAAGAGGAGACATGGACAGACAGTGTCACTCTGAATGTGTCTGTGGAGGGAGGAAACATGGTAATCTAGAAATGTCTTTAATAATGGTTGGTTTAGCATAAAACAATAATAAATGCAATGCTTGACAAACTTTAGAAAGTGACATCTCAACGGGGTAATGTAATAGCAAATTTTCTCCCCTCCTAGTCAAAATCAGAACCGGAGCTCATCCTGGCTGTGAAGGAATACACCCCGAAGGTAATATGACAAAGATATAAATCCCTTTCTAATCTTGTTTTCCTTGTTTGAATCAAACCAATCTTTTCAATATGAACACATCAGGACCCGGTGGCTCCCCTCGCAGCCCGAGAGCTCAAGAGGAAGAGAAGGCGAACAGCAGAAAAAGACAATGATGACAAAAATGTGAAAAAGATGGAAGAAGAAGAAGAGAACACGTGTCCGAATGGTAGAAAGGAAAAGACATCACCGGTGCGAAAAGTTCGAGGTCAAACTAAAATCAGCCAGAAGCTGTTTGCTAGCGGAGCCGATGCCTCCAAGACAAAGGCAGCAGGTGAGGAAATATTATATATTATATCTAACTCTTTATTTAGCCGCAACATCGTTTTTCTTTCTTTATCTTTTTTTTGTTTATTGAAATGTTGATAATTAGCACTACAGAGACACTTGGACGGCTCGGCGAGGAGGTGTAAAGCTTTTCTCTGGGTCCTGTTACATCTTTCAAATCTGCTTCTCTTTCTCCTATTTTGCAGCTACTGGGGAGACACAGGGGATTGTGGGAAGAACGCCTCCTCAGAGCGCAGCCAGGATGAAGAGTAGGCAGGCCAAGACTCCCACACAGACCGGTGTGTTTATGCATACACATTACATATCATTGTGGCCGTTTATTGTACTCAATTTGTTTGTATCCTTCTGTCGATGTCGATGCATATGTCGCCCACCTGAGTTCACAGAACACTGTGCGCGCTCACGTACACCGAGGCCTTTTTACATACCAGATAGCAAAAAAAATGTCTCGCCCAAACGTGGCCCACATCTGTACTTTTGTTTGGCCAATATTTGGCCTTGACTTTCCCGTGTTGACTCTATATGAGTGTGGTTGCCAAAACTTAGCCACATGACCACCAGATGTGGCCCCTCAAGGTACTTTCTGTAATCTACATCCAAGTGGGCTCCTCATATTACCATTTCTGGCCCCACACGACACTTGCTGGTGCCGTAAATGGGCCATTAGTGCCAAAAGTTACCCGGATTTTGGTCTTTTCTGTTTACAATTTTATCTGAAACACTGAAGATATCTTTTTCTAGAGTAGGTTGTTTGTTTAGACTGAGTTACCATGGTGATGCTAAAAGGAAGTCAACTCTGCGGTACAAAAAAATTCCAACATAAGGCTCAACGTGCCGTGTTTAGCTATCATTCTGGCTTCATATGACGCCCCTCAGAGGATACTGGTGAAATATTTAATATCTGGTGTTCCTGCAGCTCCACTGGTCAGCCCCTCAGGACGCTGGGGTCACACCTTGTGCCCCATCGACACTCAGACAGCCATCCTGATTGGAGGACAGGGAGCCAGGATGCAGTTCTGCAAAGATCCCATGTGGAAGCTCTGCACAGGTCAGTTTTACTTTTGATTTGAAACCAGAATAAAGTAGGGGGGGGGGTTACTTTCCAGTTTGAGTCTCTGCTTTCTGTCCAACAGAGGATCTGTCCTGGATGGCAGCGGAGACTCTGGCAGAGGGTCCGACCCCTGAGGCTAGGATTGGCCACACAGCCATCTACGACCCCGACTCGAGGCGGATCTTTGTGTTCGGAGGATCCAAAAACAAGAAGTGGTTCAACGACGTGCACATCCTGGACACACAGAGCTGGAGGTGGAGCATGGTGGAGGTGTGTATTTATGCTCCAGTTGACCACACTGTTTTCTTCTCTTGTTTTTAATGCCCTCCTCCCCTCCTCCAGGCTCAGGGTAAGGTCCCCCCCCTGGCCTACCACAGCTGCAGCATGTTTCGGGGCGAGCTGTTCGTGTTGGGAGGAGTGTTTCCTCGCCCCAACCCGGAGCCCGACGGCTGTAGCGACTCGCTTTACATCTTCGATCCACAGCTCTCCATCTGGTACCAGCCCATCGTCACAGGAGACAAACCCTCCCCCCGCTCAGGGTAACGTGCCCCCATCCGAATATTCCCTCACAAACAGACATTTTAAAGCCTTTCTGTGCCCGGTCAAACTCTGCAACACCATCTTTCCTTTCCCTCCAGTCACTCTGCGTGCGTGATGCAGGAGAGGTACATCTATGTGTTTGGTGGGTGGGACACTCCTGTCTGCTACAATGACATGTACATGTTGGACCTCGGTAAGACACACACACACACACACACACACACGCTTAATAAGACATGCAGAGGGAATGTATGTGTAATTAAATTGCAACATGATTCTTGGTTCTTAGGTCTGATGGAGTTTTCTGCTGTCAAAACTACTGGAAAATCTCCATCTCCTCGAAGGTACACAACTAATTACGTAGAAACCTCGTTGCTAATTTGTGTCTACACAGTTCGAACCCTTATTTAAGCTAATCAAGTCAATGTAAACAAAAGGTTTGTTGTGCCAAAAAGTGATCGTCTCGGGTCTGCTGCTGTTCTTCTCGGCACAAAACCGACACGACGCAGAAATACAGGCGACATTATGTCACTTTTGACAGAAACGTATGTTTTGCTTCACGTTTGTGCTTTTAACAGATTCATAACAAGAAAGAGATGTAATGAGAAACCATATCCAGGCATGTTGCTCCTCACTGCTCTGGTTTAAATGTTTATGCTTCTTTCCATTTACAAAATAAAATCTAGTTAATCTGTTTTATGTGTTCATTTATTAAAGAATCATTTCCACTGATGTTCATTGATGAGGGTAAATTTCTTAGCAATAAATTCTACTTTAAATGGCCTGATTTAACTCGGTGTCATACTGTACAAATTACTGGCCAACTAGTCTTTTAAATTCGCTCTCGTGGCCTTTTAAGGTGGAATTAGCAGCTAATCAAAATGACAGTTTTTACCTGGGTAAAAAACTGTCACTCTTTGGAGTAATTCCACCTTAAAAGACCATAAGAGTTGATGGAAGGAGTACTTATTGGCCAGGAATCTATTTCATTTGACTCTTGAGTGCATTGCAGCCATTGTAAGTACATTTTTAGTTTTATTGACAATTATATGAGGCAGTTTTAAAGGCTGCGTACGCTCTCGCGGCCGCTTAATCCATTTTTGGCAGATGATCCCTTTTTGGCCCAACAGGCTTCTCAGGTAAATGTATGTGTGTGTGTTGCAGCTGGCATGGCAGCGCTGCCATCTCTGATACCAAGTTCCTGATCCACGGTGGTTACAACGGAAACAACGCCCTCAGCGACGCCTTTATCTTCGATACAGGTGAGAGGCAGTTTGTGTCCCAGAGGGGGAGGATTGCAGCTCTGTTATTATCTCCGTTATGGAGGCTTTGTGGTTTGTTTCTGAACCACGGGAAAGGAGCTGAAACAGGAAAGTGATTGCTGTTGTTTATCTGTCAAATTATGCAAAAAAGCATTAAGCTGAGCCAAGTAACAGGGGTCATACGCCGCAAGTACAAAACCCAGATGGGGTTGCTTGTCATGCAGATGTCAACATTGGAGGCTCTCAGCTGGAAGGCTGTGTCCCCATCAATCAGCTGTGATCACGCAAACTTCTCTGCTGAATTCATTTACCTAAAGCAGTCCTGTTGGAAAGTATACATCCGCCAGGAGCCAAAGTTGCATATTTGCATGTCTGGAGCAGAGGCCGAAAAGTGATCAGCTTTTCATTTTCATCTAGGTCTGGATTCAAGATGTTTGAGCAGTGTTATGATGGTGTTTGATTGTCATTACATAGAGATCAGTTGATACGAAAGCAGTTTTCTTTTTATTTGAGCATCACAGATCATAAATGTCCGATGGAAACAAGGCAACTGAGAGCTCTCTGACCGTTGTTTACTTTAAGAAAAGACTGCTCATAAGCATTTTATATATCACTTCCCATACATACATAAATGACCCTTTAAGACAATTTTATTTACTTCTGTCATACTTATTTTTCTATTTTCTCTACAATAATGACAAAAACCGTCTATCAATAGAAATGTAAATATTAAAAAAGTGACAAATTGGTTGCAATGTGGTTGTTTCAGACACCAGCAGCTGGACAGAGGTGAAGCTTCCCCAGCTCTCTATCCCCCGGGCAGGGCACTCCATCATCACCATGGAAACAGCCGGTCACCATTTCTCAGAGCAGGAAGAAGACGCCGACTCCGTGGGAAGAACTCTGCTGGTATTTGGAGGAGGAGACAACGAGGGCAACTTTTACTCCGACCTGACGACCGTTGCCATGGAGGAACTGCTCGATGCTCTTTAGAGAGCAGGTTAGATGTTCCTCCCTACTTCCTGACTGGATTCAACACCTGTCACACCTGCCTTTGTTATTTATAAGCTTCAGATTTGTGATTTTTTTTTTTTCTCCTTCTTATCGAATATGCCCCGATTTGTGTTTTACAGAGCTGTGTTTTCATCTTTAGTTGACGGAAAGCATCCAGTTTTCTTTTAAATGAATAGGAAATCACTCTCATCAGGGATCTGCTATTAATAAAAGCAGGGATGTTCATTTGAAACATGACATTTACTTTCAAATTTCAATGTACATACACAGTAAATGTTTTTGAGATGGATTACTACCATGATGCTGCAAGGGGCATAGATCAGATTATATTCTGTTCAATCCCTTGTTTTGTGTTTATCATCTACCAAACTGTTGCATGTTTCACTTTGCTTCTGTTTATACTTAATAAAAGTTTATCATCTGACTGCTGACATTTAGTTTTTCCTGCTCATTTTTTTTACTTTCTTACAGACTAGGAACCCTCTTTTTATTCTAAAATTTCAATTTTACGAATAATTAACCCTCCTTTAGTCTCACATTAAACTGTGTGAGGTATACGTTGTACCAAATCGTGTCAGACCGATGTAATTTAAATGTGTCTGACACTTTGAAACAAAAAAAGCCTTTAGATAACACCCCTGCAGGCCCGGTAACACCACAAGAGCATGAGCTAATTAGAGCGCAACACTGATTGTTATCTTCAAAGAGCCAGAGCTGGATGGAGCTCTAGAGGGAAAATATCCCTTTCCACTGAATTGCTTATAATACTGTCATGAATATGACTGTAATTTAGTTCTAATACTGTCACATCCAGCTTTCTATTTGGGAGCACAAGATCCACAAGTCAGAAAAAAGGGCTTCAGGTAACCTCACGTTTGGTCCAAACTAGATGTATCTTGATCATTTTTAGTGATTTTTAGACTTCTAATCAAGTCCCATCAATAGGAAATCAATGACCTGTGAAACTAGATCATTGTCATTCCGTTCAACAGTGAGTTTGATGCTTACAAGCAAGAGAAAAGTGCATGTCAAGGTTACAATATACGGAAATTAGACATTTTCTTGCTTATTTGTGAATTTGGTAGCGGCTTAAGAAACCTTGTCAGAAACCTGCATGAGAAGGTAAAATAATGAACAACCTTGATTTAAAGGACTGTTAATACTTTGGTCTAGATCATGATTACAGTCATCTTTGTGAAAGTGTGTTTTAAACAGCAACACACCTGCAAGACGAGGGAGTCCGAGTTTTTCTGTCTTACTGGAAAACAAACCATAAAACCGATTTCACCTTTTCCGTGGCATTTCCTCCGGTGATGCAAAGGAAAACCAGACTTCCTCAATATTTTCACTGAAATCAAACCCATTCCCCTCTCTCTGCTGTTTTACTTGATGACACATTACTTTATCCACACAACTACAGTACGGTGAAACCAGTCAATTTTTAATTTGTTGTAACGAGTTTATCTTTTACAATCAGTCACTATTCATTTACTCATTTACACCATGGTTTTGCTTCTTACTGCACTAATTTTGCCCTCAGTCTGACTCAGCTTGTTTTAACTTGCAAGGTTAAGGCAGGATTTTCACCCTTTTGGACCTCTGATTAGAGAAGAAGGAAGAGAAGGCATCCACTGGTTTTAATGGTCTTTGATGGTGTTGCTCACTTCATGACCTGTCATTTGTGAGCAGTATGAACAACAAAATCAACCTTCTTTGTCTGCCATACTGCATTTCTGGCCCGTCATAAACATCACCTTTCATCTTCCAACACAAATCGGAGGACTTATTTTTTTAATAAATTCCTGGAGTTGATCATTTTCACAGTTTGTTCTCTTTTTTTTGTTTTCTAAAGTATGCATTTATAATATTATCATCAGACTGTTTGAACTTTTCTGCTGACTTTAACCAGATGTTGCAGTGAATAAATTAATTAATGAGGTTAAATCAAAATAATAAATACATTTCAAACAGTAAGAAAACAGATTTTAAGCATTTTTTGCAATATTTTAGATTCATTTCCTGGAAACATTTTAAAAAACGACTCCTGGGGGTTTATACTAAATTTGTATCTAATTAAATGCCATTTTAAGTATCGGTCCCTGGACCTGTGAGAAATATGGTAGAATTTGGCTTCTCCACCTGTGTTTTTTACAGGAATTCTGTAAATATTTCTTATAATTTTATAATAACTAATCAACCAATCATGTGACAGCAACTCAACACATTTAGTCATGTGGACATGGTCAAGATGACTCCCTGAAGTTCAACCTGAGCATCAGAATGGAGAAAAGAGGCATTTAAGTGGCTTTGAACATGGCATGGTTGTTGGTGCCAGATGGGCTGGTCTGAGTATCTTAGAAACTGCTGATCCACTGGGATTTTCACACACAACCATCTCTAGCGTTTACAGAGAATAGTCTGAAAACGAGACAATATCCAGTAAGCTGCAGTTGTCTGGAAGGAAATGAGGAAACTGAGGCTATAATTCACACAGACTTGCTGAAACCAGACAACAGAAAATTGGAGAAACGTTGTCTGGTGTGATGAGTCTCCATGTCAGCTGCCACGTTCAGATGGTTGGGTCAGATTTTGTTGTAAACAACATGAAAACATGGATCCATCCTGCCTTGTATCAACCGTTTAGGCTGGTGGTGCTTGTGTACTTGCATGGAGGATCATTTCTTAGCACACTTTAAGCCAATTAGTACCAATTGATTTAAGATTTAAGATATTTATTTATCCCTTAACATCTTCTGCATTCTCATTGGCTGGTGAAGTCATGTGATTTGAGCGTAACACCAAACCGTTTTGCATACAATTAGAATAATCTAATTCTGATGAGGCGATAAACATCTAAATATTAATTACGTGCAGTTTATTTAAATTCTAAATATCAAATACATGTTCATGTCTTCTATTCTAATAGACAAGCAAAAAGAAAGATAAAGTAGACCTATCACTACTACTGACACCACTATTAACATCAAATAATCACATTGTTTGCTGTAAGTCAGCAAAAACCCCTTCATTTAATTCCTGCCACACAAAATATGCATGACATTTCTAACTGTCTGACCACTTACACACTTTGTTGACTAACTGGTAATCAATCCCAACAGCTGGATGGTTCACGATCCAATGCATTTAAATCACTCGTGTAACAATGTGATGGAAAACCATGGAGCATTTCCAGTCCGATGCCTCTCATAGATCTGCACTCCAGTGAGTTACAGGCAACATGACTCAGGAGAGTTTTTGCAGAGATAAACTGAAACACTGGAAACGCCTGACAGTAAGATATCATCGTCTCATGGTGTGAGCTGGCTGCCAAGGCTCTGTAGGGGAAACTGTTGATGATCGCATATTAAAAATAACTGGGAATACAGCCAGATGCACTTGAAACTCAGACATAGGAGATTAGAGATTGAAAGGCTGGAATGGTTTTAGTTTCTTTAATGTTCATCCAATACAACTTGAAATACATTAAAATCAGCAGCAGTTCAGCCTCTTATGTACTGTTAGATAGATAGATAGATAGATAGATAGATAGATAGATAGATAGATAGATAGATAGATAGATAGATAGATAGAT
>JBBBVU010000005.1:5747335-5760701 GCA_037177055.1 Atherinosoma microstoma
TTAAATGGAGCCAAGTTTTAAAAGATAGTTTGTTGGGGTTGGAATGTAGAAGGAAAGACAGGCGCTGTTTGTTTTTTTAAGTTCTTGTCCCCCCCCCCCCCGCATCTGTCACACACACACTGCAGATCGTCATCTTAAAAAGCTGGCCAAGATAATAAATCTTCTAAAAAGATTTCATTCATTCTTTCTCATCAGTTTACACACAATTATCCACCACAGCAAGGCACAAACGGGGATCACTGAATATAAAGGAGAATCAAAGACATTGTGTGAACGGCTCACTTTTGGTGCCAGAGATTATGATCAGCACTTGGAAATGATTCAATTAAAAAAAGGATAAAAATCTAAATATTAAGGAAGGAACATGGCACCATTAGAAGTGTGGCTCATGGATGTTTTTAAACCTTATAGA
Source organism: Atherinosoma microstoma (assembly GCA_037177055.1). Lineage (NCBI taxonomy): Eukaryota > Metazoa > Chordata > Actinopteri > Atheriniformes > Atherinidae > Atherinosoma > Atherinosoma microstoma. The sequence goes on from JBBBVU010000005.1 coordinate 5,747,748, forward strand.
TTATGAAGTTTATCTGCATTGGAAACTGATACATATAAAAACACATTTGCCTGTTTTTGGCAAGATTCACAGATTATTGGGTTACATCTGAATTTAAAGTATTTGATTTTCTGCTCTCTGTTTCAGATGTAAAGTGATGAGGGACTTTACGTTTAGAAAGTGGCCCGTCCTGCTTTCAAGGACATCAAAAGTCTTTGAAGAACGGATTACTTGTAGCGGAGCAAATATTGCAGACCTGTGCTGCTGCTATAAAAAAGTGTTGCAGTTAGCACTGCTTGTAACTTTTCTTGGTCTTGGTCAGTGGGTTGAGGAGTTAGCTAATCCAAGAAGTACCCTTAAGCCTAGTTTGATTTTATCTGCTGAGTCAGAAGAAGGGAGATTTGTAATAAGTGGTGAGCTCCTCCTTATGATTTCATAGCTGAAGGAGACTTTGACTATGATAGGAATTAAAATCTTAAATTGCACCAGATGTTGGGTCGAATTAGGTGTTTCTTGAATCTCTGCTCATTTGGCTTCACCAACCATGTTTATTTTTGTTTAATTTGACTTTCCTGCTCCTAAACAGGAACTAAGACTTTGTGGTTTCGGGACATTTTGTCCAACACAAATATTGACTCTGCAGATTTTGTGCTGTTTTCTCATCAGAATGAAATTCAGATGCTGGATGAGATTATTGCAGTAACATGTAGAACATAACTCCAGTAATTGATACAGTATTAATGGGCCTGTGTCTCTTTGCAGCTCTTCCGGGAGGTGAGAATCATGAAGATGTTGAATCATCCCAACATAGGTGAGTCATGGTGAAACATGGGTCTGTTAAAATCCTGTCCTCAGGCCGACATGATGAATACAATCTTATTTATCTTTTTACCTTCCCTTTCCCACACCACCTTCCTTTCCTTTCCATTTCTCCTGTCCCATCTTCTTCCTCTTCTTATTTCCCCTTCTACTTTTTTCTTTGCCTTTCTCTTTCTGCCTGCAGTCAAGCTCTTTGAAGTGATAGAGACAGAGAAGACTTTGTACCTGGTAATGGAGTATGCTAGTGGAGGTAAGTGCATGTCCCTGTGAAATCACAGCCCCTGCAGGTTGGCGCTCTGTAGGCTAGTTTGAAATAGAAAAACCTTGTAATCTGAATTAAAACTGACCGATGAACTATTAATTTACCCATAAAACATAATAAAGGCAAACGAGTAGTTCATTATTATTATTATTATTATTATTATTATTATTAGTTTATTATTCTTAATATTGTGTCAATTGAAGAAAATGAGAAAAGATTAGTAAATTAGCAATAGTTTAAGCTCACTGTGCTCATACTTGGAGGTTCGTTTTTTCCTTTCTTAAGGACAGAGTGCAGTTCAGTGTCCTCTTGACCCCCTTGTTCTGGCTTTAAGGAAACAAGAATCAGATTCCAACACTCCTCTTCTTTTGCTTGTCTCTCAGGAGAGGTCTTTGATTATTTGGTGGCCCATGGCAGGATGAAGGAGAAAGAAGCTCGTGCCAAATTCAGACAGGTGTGTGCACGTGTGTCGGAAACCTGTCAATTTATGTATTTATTTGTCCAGGCATTTGTGCTATTAATCTATATGCTTGAAATGATTGGTCATTGAAAATATAACTGGCTAAGATAACAGCTTAAAATCATTGTCTATTTGACCACGTCTGTTTTATTTTTCTCCTCTTCACTCCTCTTTTCTCTCACATTTTGCCACTCCAGATTGTGTCAGCGGTGCAGTATTGCCATCAGAAGTGTATAGTACACAGAGACCTCAAGGTGAGAGGAGACACACACATTATTGAATTACGGTTTATTCCGTTTCAGAGGAAGCTCCCACTCCCCATCTCCCCACATTAATCTTCATATGATTTAAATTTGTGAGATTAAATGCCGCCCCCACAAGCGACTGACCCAGAGGTTAATGACAAAGATGATATAATGGGCCCCTTTCATTACTCGAGCTTAAACATACATACACATATATCCATGCACACTAACTTATAACCATCATGCTCCCTTCACTCTTTTTAGGCCCTTTGCATGTGTTATTCCCAATCAAAGCTGAATTACAACATGCGCACACAGATCTGAGCTTCCAGGTCATTTTGGTTCATTATATTATGCGGTATTGCAAATCCTCTTATTGTTGCAGAAGGCAGACCTGTAGACATTATTGTGATTGCTGTTATAGTGACCTCACAAGAACCTGCTTTCACAGGTTTTCCTGGCCACAATTTGCTTTTTCAATAAGAATTTTCAGCGTTTTGATATTGAAGGTCATGAAGCAGTTCAGACACGGCTTCATGGCTGCCATTTACCAAGATGGCAGCGTTGGAATAAAAAGTTACTGCTGGATTCCTCTTCATTTTAATTCGTACCATCATGCACATCATCCTAATCACTCTCTGTCTGAAGGATGTGGTATCAAATCCAGGACAGGCTTAATTCATGTTGATCCTACTCTGCAAGAGTACATTTAGATGAGTGTTTAAAAATTTGACTATTTGAGTCCCAAGATAAAAAAAACCCAATATGTCTTTTTCTCCTTTTATGATTTATGCTACTGTATTTGCTATAATGAAGTGTATCAGATTTGTATTTGCCAACCTAAAATGATAATGCAAGTACTGGAATATCGATGTTAAAAGAAATTAATGAAAAGCAGGTGTTCATTCATTTCTTTGACCAGAGGTTTGAGATGATGTCAGCGTTTTATTCAGTGTGCTCGCTCACTCAAACACCAAAGCTGCAGAGTATTCAGAGCAAGTGAAAAGGAGAGAACACCTGTTGCTAGGCAACACACAGTCTCCCTGTTCGCCGGCTCATTTTAGCATTAAAGATACAGGCATGCGCACACACACATAGGTAAAAGCTATGGCAGTTCACTGCTATTGTCTGCTGCCTAACAGCCCCGGATAATTACACTGAAAGCACTTTTTCTTCTTTCTTTTCATTTCATACAAGTAATTTTTCTCTAAACGAAGTTGTTAGACAACTCTAACAAGGCAGAATACGTTCTCTGCCAACTCATTTACACAGAAAATCTCTTTCAGCTGTTTAGTTTAGCTTGAAAGTTTCTGTGGATCTTTGTGTGTGTGTGTGTGTGTGGGGGGAGGGGGGGGGGTCGGGGGGGATAAAGTGTAACATTAGCATATCGGATAAAATAAAGTTTTTTGCATTTTTATTTTTTGTCCATTGCAATATTCTGGAAAAATTCATCCCTGCATATTAATATTTTCTTTTCCCTTTTTGTATTTGTTTTTTCTGTTTCCCTCCACACCCTCCTCGTCCTCTGTGCAACATAAATCTGTCTTTCTACCTCTATAATTTCTTCCTCCACACGGTCTCCATCCGCAGGCAGAGAACCTGCTTCTGGACGCAGACATGAACATTAAGATAGCAGACTTCGGCTTCAGTAATGAGTTTACTCTGGGGAACAAGCTGGATACTTTCTGTGGCTCCCCACCCTACGCAGCCCCAGAGCTCTTCCAGGGCAAGAAGTACGATGGGCCTGAGGTGGATGTCTGGAGCCTGGGAGTGATCCTCTACACGCTGGTCAGCGGCTCGTTGCCCTTCGATGGACAAAACCTCAAGGTTGGGAAGGGAAAAAAAAGCCGGTTTTGAGTGTGTTCATGTGTATTATATAAACGGATGTCTGTATTCTGTGGGTGGTTGTAGTATTTGTCATGCTAGTTTCTGTTCCCTCTGGCCCACTAAATATAGAAATTGAATTCCAGAAAGTGCGAGTGTGTGAATTTCTGTTTGTACCAGTCCAGATATCTGTTTTGAAATAGGTATTTAATTGTGTGATGCATGCAGACAGGCACTGATACCTGGTATTTTGGCTTTTAAACATGATACATTTGCTCTCTGTAAATTAAAGTTGTGCACAATCATTCCCACCGCCTGTTGCGCTTAGTATTCTGATGACTCACATTGGTAGTGCAGTCTGTTCTTGGGTGGGTAATGTGACACGAAATATGATGTGATACAAGCAAGCCTGTGAAAAGAAAAAAACCCGCCTTTTTAAAAAAAAAAAAAGTTTTGTCTCTAAGACTTTGCTTTCTAACAGAAGCTTCGCAACCACCTGATTCAACTAATCTGGCTTTCTTTAATTCTAGCTACACTAATCCAAATCCAAACAAGATGGTGAAAAAGTTTAAAAAGTAAAAACTTTTCCTTCAGTGTTTTTATCTGCCATGTTCATTTGATTCAGTTCTGTTTCACTAAACTGCATAGTGGAGCCCTTTAATAGCTTGTTTCATGCAGTAACAACTGCTGCCACTACATCTATTAACCTCCTCTGTGTGCAATTATATTAGTGCATGAAAGCAGAATTAATCAAATGTCACTGGAATCAAAATACCACAAAAGTAGAAGAATGTTATTATGCTTTTATCACCCACATACTAAGCTACATTTGTCCCAGAATCAAAGCTTTTCTAAGTGCTAACCAGCTGTGCTCTTTGAATGAATGAGCTGCTTGTTTTGTTTTTGTAAAAAGATCATTCATCTGGAGTGTAACCACAGCTGATATGTTGATATCCATGTCCGATTTATCTAAATAAGCTGAGTAGTCGAATATGTGTAAGACAGTGGTTCTCTGATAACAGAAAATGTGCATTAATCATTGATTTTAAATGTATCGCTCCATCTGCAGGAGCTGAGAGAACGTGTGCTGCGCGGTAAATACAGGATTCCCTTCTACATGTCCACTGACTGTGAGAACTTGCTTAAAAAGTTCCTGATCCTGAACCCTTCCAAAAGAGGCAGCCTTGAGGTATACTGCACTGCACACATACACAAATCAAAAGACGTTTAAAATGATAAATAAGTAAATAAGAAATCATCATTACAGACGTGTATATCCTGCAGACAACCTAAAAGTACTCTGTTGCTAGACAAGACATCAGTTTACTAATGGATGCAACATGTCCAGAACTGTATACTCGGACTTGTTTCACCAACCACGTGTGACTTTGTTGCTGAGGTGTAAAATGCTTTTTAAAGGCCTTGTAAATACATGCTAATTTGAGGTTTATGGGTTCTTAAATTTGCTTCCTTAAAAGGAAAGTGGTTGGTTGCTTCTTTAGAGTGGAGATATTACTCTGGAAGCAGGAAAATGAACCCTGACTGCACACATGCATGTCATGTTCAAACTCACTCTATACAAGATGGTGTATTTTTCCCTGTAAAGAAAAAACTCAAGTGTTAGAAATGTCTTGGTGACACTTCATTTGCACGTGCTTTAGATTATGTGTGTGTGTTTAGGCTGGGAGTTTGCACCTCTCCTTATAGTTTGATGTCAAACAATGAACAATATAGCTTGCTTGAACCAGCCAATGGATCAATACCACTTTGTTTAATCTGCTGATTGCACACAACTTTTTGTCTGATGTAAGTTATTTATATGGTGTCCATTTTCATCTTCAATGTTTTTAAGACTGAGGGCATTCGAGTGTTGGATGGTAGATTTCAAAAGGTTCACTCTTAAATTTTTCAGTGAATGAGTCACTGCAACATCTGAGTAGTTAGGACTCGTTCTTTCCTTAAGGGATATTTATTAGCATATTGGTAGTAAATACATTAGATGGCACTGGAGAGAAAAAACCCTGCCAAAAGACAATGAGTAACAGCAAAGTGATTAACTGCTTCCTGCTTCATCTTTCTTCCCCCCACCTTTTATCTTTTTGTCAACTCATGTCGTCCTGTTTGTGTCTGGCTTGCTCCCAGCAGCAGATAATGAGGGACCGATGGATGAATGTGGGTTACGAGGAGGATGAGCTTAAACCCTACATTGAACCTATGCCAGATTATAAGGACCCCAGGAGAACAGGTACACAGAAAAACAAACACAAAGTTGCTATTTTTACAATATATCCACTCACAGAGACAGATGATCTTTTTTTCCCTCTTTCCTCTGAAAGGATAATTTATCACAAGGTGAATTATGAGCGTACCATAAGTTCATAATTCTAATCATAGACCATTTTTTCCTGTGTGTGTGCAGACATCATGCTGCAGATGGGATTTGGTCAAGAGCAGATCCAGGACTCGCTGGTGAACCAGAAGTACAATGATGTGATGGCTACGTATCTGCTTCTGGACTATAGGAACTCTGAGGTACACGGTTTCTTTCACATGCACACACATTCCTACATGATAACCTGTTTTACTGCAGATGCTAAATGGATTGCCTTCTCATCTGTCTTGTTGGCCCGAGTGATATTTAGCAACTCCATGTTTCGGTTCATGTTTTTGCTTTAAACACTTCAGTTTTAACATAACAGTTGAGTGTAAATGCGTTTTAACTAAGTCTCTTTCTCTTTTACCTACTTCCATGACCTCTGTTCTTCTTTTCCTTCAGCTGGAGGAAGGTGGCATCAAACCACGGCCAGGAAGTGATGTAAGCAACATAAATGCTCCCTCCCCGTCTCACAAGGTATAATGAGAATATGTGTCTTCTGCTAATCATAGTGAGGTTTCCCACCTCAGGCCAGTAAGAAATCTACTCTGATGCATCTTTTAGCGTTTCTTGATCATAGACCTACAGTACACGTAAACATCAGCGCACCACAGCCATGTCAGCCTCTTGCATTAGGTGGTTTTCTCTTCTTTTTTTTAACAGTTCTGTAGCTAAAGAGTATCTGTAAACACTGAATTTGGATTTGAGTCTTTCACACTCTCGGTATTATTACCTGTGATGTTAATAATAATGCACTTATCTGCTTCTGTCTTTCCTCACCAAGGTACAGCGCAGCGTGTCGTCCAACCAGAAGCCTCAGAACCGCAGAGCCACAGAGCAGGGTGAGCTCGGTGTGTGTATGTGGAAGGGTAAAGCTGGTGTGTGTGATTAGGGAAGGCTTTGAGAAGAAGTGGATGAAGATGGGGATCACATTGAGAGGGTGTTTTTTTGTAAATTGAATATGGAAGCAGTGCACCAGAGAGAGAGAGAGAGACACAGAGAGACAGACAGACAGAGATCTAATCAATCTGTTGGATGCACAATGTCTTCCTCTAGGTTCCTCATACTCCAAGAGAGGAGGTCAGGCAGACAACCGGTCCACTGCGGAGGATTCTGGGAGGAAAAGTTCATCAGGCAGCTCCACTACCAAGGTGCCGGCCAGCCCTCTGGTCTCTGACCGTAAGAAGAGTGCCACGCCCTCCACCGTAAGATGTCACCCACACTGCTCTAATTATTACCGTACAAGCCACTGGCTACAAACATTTTTACTTTTGATACTACCTCTGCTGTTTGTAAAGCTGGGTAAGTGATGTGAACGATATAAAATTATTTGGAAAACCTATAGGGTTCCCTCTAAACCTTTCCCTCTAAACCTTTAGGGTGTAGAGGGAATTTTCATCTATGGGGATAATCTCTCTGCAACCAGTTCTGCACACACTGGTTTACCTCTGTGTTCGCCGAGGAGGGAAGTTGTTATGAAATCCATGTCTGTGTGCATGCATTACAAATCCAAGGGCACATTTAGTAAGTCACAATAGACAGTATTGATTTTCTTGTGATTTATTTATTTTTCTCTACCTCTTCCTGACTGGAGGTGACCGCTGTAGCACGATACAATGACCACTATGCACAGAGGGGGAATTTTCAGTCATGTCTCTGTGTTGCCTCAGCTTCACATGGGGCTGTGATGAGCAGCTGAGCCCATCCTCGTCTATCTGCTATGAAAAGCGAAGTAGAGGAGAGTTGAGTTTAACCAAAATGTGTGACGTAGAAACAACAGAACAAAGTACACGCTGGGGCTATTGTTTTATGGATAAACTCCATTTGTGTAGTGTTAAAGCTGACTATTACTATATTCTATATTCTCTTTACTGTATGCTGCTATCAGCTCTTATATATGGTATGCTCGGGTCCAAAGATCAACAAATTCTTGTTAATAATTAAACTAAATGAGAATAAATGTCCACCAAAGTGCTAGAGTTTTAAGTAGTGTTTTGAAAGCTGAAGTGTGCAGTTTATTGTTCTGATATTACAGTTATGTGAAACTATTTTCTGATCTAAATAAGCCTGTTTAGATTTTGCATTAAATGAAAACAACTAGTCATAATGTCTTTATCTCGGTGTGTAGGCAACACCCTATGCCTTTTTTATTTTTTTTTTTTATAGCAGCCATTCCTCGTCATCGTAGGAAAAAGCACGTGTTACTATGAACATTTACGGTCTGCTGTATGTATTCAGGCGTCTCATTAAGCAGTAAGTGTGACAGCGAGCTTGGATAAACAGTAACAGGACCCTGACACTGAATTAGCTAAAAAGAATTCAGGCATCATTGATTTAATGGCTGGGACATGTTAGCGCCTGCTGTGAAGACAATCCTGTTTTTTTTTCTTTTCTTTCTTTTAAATCTGCATCACTCTGTCATCGTTTCTGGCTACATTAGTTTCCACTTCTCACCTCTATTATAACTTTCTGAGGAAGTGCTTTTCGATAGTGTCAACCAACAAAATTAGCATACTGATGTCTTACGCTCCAAAAAACATTCTTCAAAGTTTTAAAGAATGAAACCTGACATGGTCTTCTTGGAATCTGCCTACAAAGAAAATAAAAAGAAACACATTCTTGTAGCCCGCAGTGCAGCATGTCATCCACCACTTTTCTGATGCACCCGTCATTCTGGAACAGAGTAAAACTGAAATTATCAGACCACATTGCTCCAAAGTTCAATCTTTGTGCTTCCTGATAAATTAAAAATGATTTTGATAACTTCTCTGAGAAGTTATCAAAATAAATTGAAATGATTTTGATAATTCTCTGAGAAGTGGATATTTTATGGCTACACAATTTAGACACTTCTCTTTGCAGCATGTGTGTGGAAAGTCTACCTGTGGTGTACAAGAAACAAATGAACCAAAAGATCCAAGCAAATGCATTTATATAAACCATCAATAGAATAAATAAACTAATATACTTCATTATTCGACATCGCTGAATTCTATTATTGTTGTATATAAAGTTGTTTTAATTGTCCAAAGTGATCTCGTATCACAATCCTTCATTATTTCATTCCATTCACACTTCTTCCTTAAAATTGATGGTTCACAGCTATCCTTCCATCATAACTCTGTTTTAGTAGTTTTTTCTTGATGCTGACCAGTAGGTTAACCCTTCTGAAACAGAGAAGCGGTTGTTCAAGGACTATAGGATACATCTTCCTGCATTGTTTAAAGAGTAAAAAGCTACTCAGATAGGGCTCTCATTGAGGTGACACAATCTTACCTCTTTACTTAGTTAAATCCAGGAGGTGACTTTTTTTTTTTTGCCCAGGCACATATCATGGCATGAACCATCTTCATTGAGTCAAAGCTCAGCTCTATTAAATATTTGCCTCTTTTCAACATAAGCTTAACTATCAAGGTCTCATAAGAAAAGAAAAAGTTGTCGAGCTGAACAATATGAACGGATTTCTGTTTAAATGTGGACTTTAGTAATTCCTTGAATCACTTCGCTAGTCACTGTCATGGAAAAAAATCATGTGTGGTTTATGGATCATTTTGGGACGCTTCAGAGAAGAAAAAAAAATTCTCTTGAGACGATTAAATGATAATTTAATGGATGTTATTTAAAGCACTCATCTGTGTTGATTTGTAAGCTTGTGATTGGTTGTTCCAGGAATACTTATTCACCTTTAAATCCCATCAGTTCATCGTTTGTCCCCAGTGTGCCACTCTCCAGTTATTTCTGTCTTTCTAACGTTGCTTTCTTACTGTCTCTTTGTAGAATAGCATCCTGTCCACCGGTACCGGTCGCAGTCGAAACTCCCCACTGAATGAGAGATCCACGCTCGGCCAGGGTATTCAGAACGGCAAGGACAGGTACACAAACGCACGCATAGTTACGGACAACAGACAAGGGCAAATGCACCCACATACAATCATATTCATTGACACTTTATCGTCATTGTAAGTGAGCCGGTGCTGCTTCCTTACTAAAGTACATGTAATAGGAACACACTTGCCCTTATTTTGTGAATGAAGAAGTCCCACAGCTGTCTCCTTGACTGACTCCCAGAGTTTGGCTGGTGCTCCCCAGAGCTCTGCCAGCTGGCTCAGGGAGGGCCACAGCCTGCTCCCAGGGTGGGGTGAGCCCTCCTGGACACAAAAAATTGGGCTCTCCTGGGAATGTAGGCCAAACCTCCAGTAGATTATAGATTACCCATGATCGTCACATGGACGCCCGCCAGTCTTCTAGTCTGGATATCTTCCTTTGATTGGGCTACCTTTCTTTTTTTTTTTACCCTTCCTAAATGTAGCTAACCCTCCCAACTCCTCTTTCTTCTTCAGTCCTGTTAAACAGGAGCTGCATATATATTTTAAAAGCAACATAAACGGGCTCCCGTTATTTTAACTGCCCCTTAACGTGCCGTGTGAATCTCAGCGACCGTTAAAACAACCCATGCGTGCCCACACATACAACCATGCGTACATCACCCATGCTTAACCAGCCATATGCTTTGTGTGCTTTTTCATAAGTATTAAACATTAAGCCAAACCATAATCCCCACTGTGACGCACTGTTCATGGTTCATCCTGCTTTATTACCTGTTTGTGTATCATTCTCAGATGACCCCCTCGTTCCCAGCATAGTGCTTTATCTATAACACAAGAGATGAAATCCAATCCACTTCCAACCAGTGGGATCTGATCAGTTACAACACATTGATCCTTTTCATTGGTACATTGACCAAGCACTACGTGGGGACCGAGTGGTCATTTGAGACATCATTGCCTTTTTCAGTATTGTGGGTCTGTTAGCTATGATAGCCTCTGCTAACATAGTGGTTGTTATCTGCTTTGATTTTTTGAAGTTACTTTATGTGATCTTCATCATTAATGCTTTGAAGTTTGGGCTTTTATACTTGTTATCCCCCCACCCACCCTCTCTCTTTCATCCTTTCTGTCCTTTTCTAATTGTCTTAATTTGGTCTTCTTTAATCTACGTCTGAGCTCTCGTCCCTCTGGATCCTAAGTCACCAACATTTCCTTGGCATCTCCTTTCTTTGCTTCCTTTTTTTCTCTTCCTGTCTTTTCTATTAATCTTTCCTCTTATTTCTCTTTTCCTCTCCCCTCTCTCTTTCTCTCTCTCTCGTTCTAAGGAGATTAGAAGGACTTGTGATGGAATATTAACTCTTACTGGCGCTGTATGCTCCCCATACTCGCCTCTTAATAGGCTTACGCATGCACAAAAAAATATCCACACACTCTTGAGGCCATGCACAAACACACATGCACAAGTTCAAACATAAATGTCATGTATGCTCCAGCTCTTGTCAAACTCCGGTTTGTCCACTGAATACACTCATTTTTCCATCACTAGCCATGCTAATCCTTGTCAGAGGGAGAGTATGTGTTCCTCTCAGCTGTGTGTTTGTATTCTGTCTAACAAGAAGTTGTTGGTTGACCTCTGTAAATGTCCCTCTTTCTCTGATTGGCCATTTTTCTGAGATCTCTCTCTCTCTCTCCCTCTCTTTCTCTGTCTCCCTCTGGTACCACCCTCCGCTGTCCCTTACTGTGTTTTTCTCTGAATGTGGACAAAGTCAAGTTCAAGCTGTCAGTAATGTGCAGAGCTTTGTAGCCGTGGCAACCTTGCTGATTAACAGAGGATTCCGGAAGTAGTTCAGAAGTTTTGCGCATATAAATAAACCTAAAAAGTTCCGATTTTGTAGAGCTGGGGGAATAAAGAAAGATGGAAAGAGGGGTAGCTAGATGGGCCAAACCTATGAAATATCCAGTTGCATAAACACTCATGTGACACTAAAATTCTAAATCTTAACATTTGAGTTGCAGCTATCGGCAGATATTTGGTATTGGAGTTAAAAAACAAAACAAACAGGCACTATCAACATTAATGCACGTTGTCTGAAAAGCAGCAATTTGAGGCAGTGTGATTGCAAAAAGATTAAAGTTATTTAATCTATCTGGGACATTTTGGGCTTCATTACTTTGCACATTTCTGTTTGACTTTGTCTGCATCATTTTTATGTCTTGTATGTGAAGAGTCTGTCTCAGCCAATAGAAAAATGTGTCACAGTTGGTCTCTTGTGCTCTGTTTTCTGTCAGGTGCATGAAAAGATGTTGTGGGTTTCTTTAACCACAAAGTTAACAGCAAAAGAAGACCAACTCTGTTTGTTCAAGTCTCTTTGCTGCATGTTTTCTCTGTTCTTCCTCCTGTATCTCTCCCCTCCTCCCCCACCCCACCCCTTACTGTGTTTGATAAGTGCTGCTTCTAACCATACTCCACCTCACCTTCCCGTCCACCCTCACACAAACCCCGCCCGCTGTGTTTCTGGTTGGGCGAATGCTTGGCTGTGTGTCTTTTTTTTTGGGTGTCTTGTCCCCGTGTTGCTCATTCATGTTTTGTGGGTGTGTTTGGATGTGTGCGTCGGGCGGGGCAATCCTCCTCTTCCTCCCCGTCCCCCTCCCAGCCTAAACACTCCGGGCTCCCGTGCCTCCACTGCCTCAGCTGCTGCCGTCCTCTCCTCCTCCTCCTCCTCCTCCTCCTCCTCGCGTCCCCGCCACCACAAGTCCTTGTCCTCCTCCAATCATCCATGCCCCTCTGACCTTCACGCACAACGGCCCAGGCAAGTTTCACTCTCTGTGTTTCCCACAGTAACACACACACACAAGCCGACAAACCTTCTCATGCCCTTTTTAAGAAAAAATATTTACTAATGAGATCATCTTCTTTCCTAAAATGGAAAAGGAGGGACATGAAGACAGGATAAAGTGATGTTTTGGCTCCGAAAACATTCACTGTTGGTAGATTAAAACACCAGTTTTTCCTACTTCCTCCTCCTTTTTTAATCTATTTGATTACCTTTAATTCACACAGTGACAAGACCTGGCATAAAGCAGTGTCCTGCTTCTAAGAGAACAGAAAAAGGAGGGAGGAGGGGGGAGGGGGGGGAGGAGGGAGGGGGAGCGGGGGTGGGGGG
>JBBBVU010000005.1:5774994-5794793 GCA_037177055.1 Atherinosoma microstoma
GTGTGTGTGTGTGTGTGTGTGTGTGTGTGTGTGTGTGTGTGTGTGTGTGTGTGTGTGTGTGTGTGTGTGTATATATGTATGTATATATATATATATATACATATATATATATATTGAATGGACTAACTCTGCTGGTGACGGTTAAAGGATCTTCTCCTTCCACCTGTTCGCCCAAACCTACCTTCCTCCAAAATAAACTTTGAGAACTCACCTCATCCATCCTTCTGCCTCCTCCTTCCTGCCCTCTCACACACACACATCACCTTTTCTTCCTCTGGATTTCAGACCGAACTCAGCACAAACACATCCATCTTTTCACCTTTTTCACTCCTTTTTCTTCCTTTTATTTCTTTCACCATCAAGTCGGAAGAGGCCAGTCAGACTTGATGTCGCCATCGATCCTGCGGGCTGCAACTAAAAGTCCAAACTTTTTCTTTTTTTTCCCCCATTTCTTCTTTTATTGCTTTTTTTTTTTTAAATAATAAAAAAAAGAGTTGTGCACTGGAACAAGAGGGGCATATTTAAACCCGAGGATGCGAGGACACTTAACGGACGAGACTGTCGATGGATTTTTATGTTGCCTTTTATTTGAATAATTAAATTTGGGGTTTGTTTTTGTTGTCAGCACATAAATGCTCAAATGATTTATTCGTACTGTTCTTTTTTCTTTTTTTCTGATGTCTGCATCATTCGGTTGGCATCGCGCTTTGTCGACCCTGAACCGACGCATTTCCTCTCCCATCTTTCCCTCCGCCCTCTGTTACGCCTTCCCAAAGAGCAACCACACGAGAAAGGTGTTGTTGGAGTGTGTAACAAGCAGCGTGTGTGCGTGAGTGTATTATAAAAGATCACTGGAAAAACAACAATTGACGACAACGAATGGTGAAATTTTTTTTTTTTTTCCCCTCTGCTTTTGATTTGATAATATATTTTTGTGTCGTTAAAATTTTTGGGATTGTACAGATTTGGATTCTCAGAGGGGGAGGGAGTATGGGGGTGGGGGGGCTTGTCAGATCATATCATCGCTGCCTTTTTGGTGTAGTGCACCTTCAACACACATTTAACTTCCACACGGCTCGTAGTGACCCAGATTAAACACAAAACCCTTCCCTCAAGTGCAGGATTATTGATGTATTTAATGATGATGACGACAGTGGTGGTGACGACTACTGCTTGTTCATTTTTGGCCTTTTTTTTGTTTTTATTTACTTTATTAAAGGCCTTTGTCGGTCCAGAATGGCTTGAAACAGAGAGTAGAGAAGAAAGGACTTCTTCGTTTTCTCTCATGTCCGAGCGAACGTTCTCGCTCGAAACCGCAAGCAGAGGAGGTCGCTTCCTTTTCTCTTCGCCTCTCTCGTCGAGTTTGACACTTTGGTTTTGTCGATGCTGAAGAAAAAAAATCAAACACACACACATGAGAGCCTGGGTCCTGTCACTTGGTTGTACCTAACTTAACACTTTTCTGTTTTTTTTTTTTTTGTTCACACAACGGCCGATGTTTTACTTTTCTCTCAGTTTTTAAATACGTCAGAATTTTCTTTAAAAAGTTGATCATTGTATTAAGGTGCTGGGTATTTGATTCTAATTATTATTCTGGCTGTTGCTGTTATATTATCTCTTTCAGGGTTGATTTTATTTTTCATCATTTTGTTTTACATTGCTGTAATTTACATTGATTTTAAATGTGTTTTTGAGCAAACTGTAACTGTAGTGGTGGGTTTTCGGGGTTGGGAGGGTGATCAACTCCTTAAAAAATGTATTATTTGTTTTTTTGTTTTTTTTTGTGCAAAGAGAAAATGATGAAAAATTACAATGATAGTAATAAAAACAATGATATGATAGCCTGACTCTGAAAGCCATTATGTTAAAAACCAGCATAAAGTAGCCGCTCCATTTATTGGCTGTTATGAATCGTCTTCATCAGCTGATGTAAATCATAAAGCTGATTGTTGTTGTCATGGAAATGTTTGTTTCCATCAGTTTTAAGATATGAGTATCATTTATCAGAAACCTGACTTGTCGGAGTAATCTGAGCTCAGTTGGAACCATTGAAGGAATTTTAATCGAAAGTATGAAAACCATGATTCATGTATTTTTTTTTTATCTGCTCGTTTGATGTTATGTGCAACCAGCTTCCAAGACGGTATTTAAAGCCTAAAGATGGGCCGTATTAATTAATGAGGACTGCTAGTAGACGGACAAATGGTGGCACTTCATGTGAGCGGGACAGGATGTTGGAAAATAACTTTTACTTGTTAGAAAAACTCTAAATTTCTGATCCCTGACTAGAACAAATCAGAGAAACCACTACTGGATCCCAGATTAAATAATTTTCCAGTTTGGGTAAGATTTCTCAACATTACCTGTTCTGCAAAATTTTCTTACA
Organism: Atherinosoma microstoma; assembly: GCA_037177055.1. Taxonomy (NCBI): domain Eukaryota; kingdom Metazoa; phylum Chordata; class Actinopteri; order Atheriniformes; family Atherinidae; genus Atherinosoma; species Atherinosoma microstoma. The sequence continues at coordinate 5,777,381 of JBBBVU010000005.1, forward strand.
TAGCATAACTTCATCTAATCAAATACACACTCGATTTATTTTCCAGTAAAACGGAAATTGACCGAATTATGTATTTTATGCTACCAAACATTCACTTTTAGAGGTACACCAAATTCAGTGGTGCAAAAAGTATTCTGTAGGTGACACAAGATCTTGCGAGTATGGTTTTAACCTGCAGCTTGCTCACACTAGAGATGAGTCAGTGTATTCTCCCTGCAGTCTTACAGTTATTTTAGTGTTTGCCCTCTAAAGCTCACCAACTTATTTTTCAGGTCACCTGTCCAGTTAAATTCTACATATTTTAGTCCTGATTATGTACTTGGTGGTACACAGGTGAAGCTATACCAATGGTTCGTGTCCAGGTGGTGATTCCCTAACGAGGTGATGACAAACTATCGACAATTTGGTCATTTTTATTCAAAAAATGTTTTATTCTTTAAACACAGACAGTTCTGTTTCCACAGTGTAAACAACTTCTCACATTACACACAAGCAGTTCTTGGAGAAATGAACGAATGCAACAAGTCAAAGGCAAACCACTTTAAAGCCAAAGTGACAGACCACTTTCATTCAGAGTCACACTAAAAGCTGAAGGTCTCTGCCAACACAACTAGATGAGACGGAAAGGAGCAGAACTCCATGGTTGACACTGACCAGTGCCCTCAGATCTGCACTTATGAGGAGAGGACCTTCTGTTCTGGCAATGTCCAGGATGCATCTTTGAGGCTAGCGAGTGTGTCAAAATATATTTCAGTGAGGCATCTACGTTCTCAGAAGTTGTCACCAGATGAGGCAGAAAACTGCAAACTAAACAAAAAAAATACTGTGGTTCACCGGTTCAATTATCAAGTGGTTGACTTTACAGCAGTAACTTCCAGATCTACTCTGACCTCTCACACCTCCCTTTAGAGGCCACCAGGGAGAAAGCAGCTTTAAGTGCTTCAGAGCTGTCATCTTCAATTCACTGGTGTGAGAATTTGGCCACACCAGCTGACACAAACAAAAACAAAGTAGCGCTTTCGTTTCTTTTAGTTAAACCTGTTTTACATATTTCCTTCAATTCTTTCATTTTTCTGACACTTTTCCAGTGACAGGTGAGCAAATCAATCACAGAACTATTCTGGTACCCAACAGCTCAGAGGAGACATGAATCTGTGAAACAATGTGCTTTTTTCAGCCTTTGGCAGTAACTTTCTTCAGTCGACACGTATGTATGCAGGTCAAGAAAGGTCAAGTTCAAACTGAAGTCCTTTACACACCATGCAGGTATGTTTTCAGAAGCTCTTTAGCGCAACCAGCATTCACCTTTAATGAGTGAAAGGCTGCAGAATAACAAAGTCCAGTCAAGTTTTAGTTGGCTGCTTTAGTGCTAAGTCAATAATAATTAAGTTTGCACAATCTAAACTACTTACAGCAACTAACCATCTACCTATGGCTCACCTAGTAAACAAAAGTTAAACATTACTCCAGTTAATACTAGTAATAACATGGCTATGAGAGAAGAGGCCAGTGTCATCTCCAGCACTTTTTCCATTTTTGCTCAACTGGAAAACAGATTTAACCATCAAAACCCAGAACAAACTCGGCAGGGTTATGAAGTCTGGTTTCTCTGTAAAAGTACCTTTAGCTCCTTTGTGGGTCTACATTTTAAAGCAAATCTCCAGAAAGACAAGTGAGTTTCTTCACAGGACCCGTAATAAGGAGCACGCTTGGCGTAGATGTACTGAACACATCCTACATCTTTTCTTTACATATTTCTTTTTCCTGAATGTTGCATGACTTCATACCAGCAGAACAAACAAGACAGATAGCATGTTTGTGTTTGACCACATTCCTCCACAATCCAGATGTTCAGCTGTTTCCATGGAGATGAGCAGGTGGGTTTTCTATTTGTGGTCATGTCTTTCTTTGTAAGCTAGAGGATGTAGTGTGTTTCTCATTTGGTAAGTGATGTAAGTGTGTGTGTGCGTGTAGTGTTCGTTTGAAGTTCCTAGTTGGTGCCGTGTGTGCTAGAGAACAGGGTTGGAGGTAGGTGTTTGTAAATACAGTAAAGGGGCTTCTGACCACTAAAGGGTGATTTTGTAACAACTGTAATGTCACCTTCAGGGCCTGAGTGTGATCAGTCGATGGCATGATGTGTAATTATCCCAGGACTGACATGAGGGTGATTTAGTCACAGAGAGCATCAAAGTCTGAGTGTGTTTGCCAATTTGTGTATGTGCGTGTGTTTCTATTCCCGTGAGTATATCAGTGCGAGCTTGGCTGCTCCACTTTAAGCCCAACCAATGATGGAGGCATTTGGGTTGCAGCGGATGAGGAAGAGGAGGAGCTGGGTGGAGAACCCCTGAGGCTTGAGGAGGAGGTGACTGCAGGCCGGATGAGTGGAGGGGGTGGGTGGTTGTGGGGCGCTCGGCTCTGGAGAGGTCGTGTTTGAAGAGGAGGCGGCTGACGGAGGAGGCTTGGGGGGGCCGAAGGAGGAGCCGGGCGCAGCAGTGGAGGGGGCTGGGAGAGGGAGGAGGTGGCCTGGGTGGAGGAGGGGGGAGGAGAGCTGCTTGCCGTGTCTGGTGGAGAGTCCTCCATTTTGACCTGAGGGGAAGGAGGAGGACCAAAGATGAGTCTGGTGAGCTTGAAAAAATATTGTGTTTAAATTAAAATCTAACCACAAGTAAAACGGAGGCGAACGTCCTGTGTGTCCTCTGTTTGGCCTTACCTCTTCTTCCTCTGCACCTCCCTCTGCAGCTGCTGCCACCTCCTCGCTCCTCCTGGGGTCTCTCTGGTCTCGGCTGGTTGCCACCTGCTCGGCTGCCCACTCTCTCAGCACCTCGTCAAGGTTGAACCGCCGCCGGTAGCTCACAAAAAACGAACTCACCTGAACAGAAAGCAAGAGACGAGGAGTTGGAGAGGAAATCGGTGATGGCGGAGACTTGCGCTGTGTTCAAGGACACGCAGGCAGACAACAGAGGACAGGAGATAAATAAAAAGATGGATGATGAAGATGATAGTCGCCCTATAAATGTTAAGGGGAATTATGTTGAGAGAAATTAGAGATGAAAAGCTGATAGGCGGCTCATAAATAAACTGCAGCATGGGGGGGTAAAGGCTGAGGTCAGAATAAGAAATATTCAGCATGTGAGAAAAGAGGCGGCGAACCTGAGCTGGCGTCTTAGTGCCAATCACTTCAGCGATGGCTGTGAAGTCTTTGCCGTACCGGCGGATGGCTGCAAAGGAAACATCAGGTTTATGTTGCGGCAGCTTTCATTGTCTCTGATAGATGTGACAGTGATGAACAGTGAGGAGGTTTGTTGACATCTTTACTGTTGCCTTACATCTCAGTGCACCTGTTCTCACCAGGACTGACCTGCTTCACACACATGTGTCTCCATAGAAAAAAATACATTTTTCTTTCTTAACTCATCTGTCACTTGTAAGTTTGATGTGAAGAGTCTTAGCCCATTAATGCAAGGTAGAAAAATAGTGATACCCTTCATGAACTGACCCCATCTTCACAAACCTTTCACTTACACGAGTTACAGTAAACAAATTTGAACCATTTTCAAGCTACAGCAGTTCCCCGGTGGTAGTTCAGGATAATGTGTGCGCGCTCATATAGTGCAGGTGGTTCCTGTGTGAAAAATATGAATATATTATCTGACTCTGTGTGAGGCAGAAAGGGCAGAGAGGTGACTCTGTGGGAGGGGGAGGAGGAGGAGGAGGATGTCCCAGCTTTTACTCACCCTGCACGGCCAGGAGCTGCTCCTCTGTAGTCCAGCGAGAGTTCATTTTGGGGGCGGGCTGGGAGAGGGAGAGAGGAGGAGAGATTTAAGTATGACTGAGGGAGGTGGCACAAAGATGGGGAGAAAGGGACGGTGGTGACAGTGTGAGGGCAATGAGCAGATTAAGACAAATCTCAGTCCCACAAGATTTGAACTAAAAACCTGGAGGGAGCTGAGGAGAGGCAGAGTGGATAAATGAACAAGCAGAGGAATGAAGTGGAGCATGATCATAGAAGGGAGGAAAGTACATACAGTCAGGAGAGAAAATTCAATGAGGTGACAGATGATGGAGTTTGAGCAGCGCAAAAGAAAAAAGTTACCTCATTAGGTTTGAGTCCATCAACACCCTCATTTAGGCTGTGTTTCACACTACCGTTGTTTTGTTTAATAGACTGAACCTGAGAGAAGAAAAGAAGAGACAATAAGGTTTGCCCATGTTTAAGGTCATAGTACTGATGTGGTTTACTAAAAAAGGAGCTCAGTGTAATGATATTTCCAAGATCATTTCAATACATCTGTCAATTTAAAATGTAACTTTTGTTAAGTCATAATTTAAATGATAACTGAGACAGATCGGCATTAACTGCTTTGCCGCATGGTGTAGTCAGAAGATGGCAGTACAGACGAGTTAACGCATGGCTGTAATAAACAGGGTAGAAGGAGAGAAGGTGGCAAACAAAACTTCTAGGGTGACGACAAAACCAGTCACGCTTAAAATACCTCAGACAGGAGTCCTGACGAACACTGAGATGCTGCACATTGGGTTTCTGTTTTTTCATGACAGTATTTTTTTATTTTATTTCTACAAACATGACGCTATGAACATGTTTGGTTCACATTTCAGCTACTTGCATAATCCTTCATGTTATCAGTCATGCAAGTCACAAGTTCACCTTTGCCGGATTTTTCCACATATAAACTTTTTTAGTCATTGACTCACACCGAGTCGTGGAAAGGGAGGACTGCTGGTGATACCGAGGTGCTGATATTAATGTGTTCACTTGTCTCTTCACAAACATAAACAGAGAGGTAACATTATAATCCTGCTATAACTGCAGTGGTGCAGTTGATCAGATCTTCTGTGTATTTTGAGCACATTTACATCTTAGATGTATAATCTGATATATAAATATGTAAAAGGTCATATTTAAATCACTCATGCTTGGGGACACACCTGTCTCTTGAGTGACACCAGCTGTGTGTCCAGCTGACGTACAGTTAGAACTCCAGCATCATGGGAGGCTGACAGAGACATGATGTCTGCCTGGTCCAGGTGCATGCCTTTAGGCGGCCGGCGCCGCGCTCTGAGCGGGTGGTGTCTGTACTGAGCCCCGATGCTCTCCTTCTTTACTGGTCCAGCGCGACTCGGGGGGACTTTGTCTGAGCTGGTACTGCTGGGGTTCTGCTTTACCGCCTATGTGGTGATTGGGAAGGAAATAAATACATTAGGGTTTAATGCATGACATTAACAGTGAACGATCTAGACAGCACTCATTTGGCTAAAACGTAAAGTTTTCTATTACTTGCCTCTTTCTTGGCGTCAAGCTCAAAGTCACTGTCACTGCCTGGCTCTCCTTCTTCAATCTCATCATTACTGCAAGGAATAAAATAAAGATGAAAGACGACTCATCAATGCTTAAGCTCTGTCCTTAACCGCCATGTTGAAGGCAGAACTCTGAATATTGTCTGAAAGGATCAGAAGTGGAAGCTGAAATGACAGGAAATCATTTGAGTTTGTCTCATTTACATATTCATGAGACATTTCCCAAGATGACATGTTCGTGGTGTGTTATTTAACAAAGAAGTTCCATAAATGTCAGATCTCAGATGAGCACTTTGTGAGAACTTTGTTTCCGCCAGTTTTCCTCCTTCCCTCCATATCAATGTTCCCACAGGGGTTAAAGAAAGTTTCTTGGCATTTCAAACCTGTCATCTTTCTCCCTCTTGTTGATCAGCCTTCTGGCCTGTCGGTCCATGACAGAAGTCCTGGTCCTGGTCTTCTTCCAGCTGTAGTAATACTTCACAAGGCTGGTGATTAACTTGTCGGGAAGCTGCAACAGAAAAAGAAAATAACTGTAGAGACTTCGTAGCAGTATTTCAGTGATAAATATCCTGCAAAGGGAAGTGTGTGTTTTCTTGTACCATCTGTTGAATCCGATGGAAGCTCTTTCCATGGAAGCTGAAAGCCTGCTCGAACAGCACTTTATCTTCTATTGTCCACTCATCTGGAAAGGGTGTGAAGTTGGCCAAGTCAGCCAGCGAACGCTCCACATCATGTTTGTGCCACAATAGCATGCCCAGAGCCTAGAGGAACACAGAAACCAGAGTTGGTGACAGGTCAGTAACAAAGCACGTGTTCATCTTGGGTTTATCATTTGCTAAACATACATGTGCAAATTTTCATACCTGCTCCATGTTGTATCCATGTTTTTCTTTAGCCATTAGGATATACTCATCCACTGGAATAAGAGGAAAAATTGTTCAAAGGAGAGAAATTAATACATGAGTGAAGCCAAAAAAACAACAAAATTATGAATAAGATACAGAATTTTTGAAAATTAATTATGAGGAATAGACAAGAAATTAAGAAAAAGAGGAATAGATGGTGAAAGGCGTGAGTGCAGAGAAAAGGAATAGGCTTTATGTTATCCTTCTGTCAGCAGCAGGTAACCATTAAACTGAAGGTCAGGTTGTTAAACTTGTGCCGATGGATGCATGCAAGGTGTGTGAAGCTTACACACTGCATCAGAGAGCTGACTGTTGGGACACCAGACCAACATACTCCTCTGGTCCTTCTCATTGTAGCGAGCTGTACTGTCTGGTAAGGAAAACAAACCAGGAACATTTTACCATCTTTTAAAAACATCAACCTTGAAATTAATTTAGCATTTGAGGAGATATATATATATATATATATATATATATATATATACACACACACACCACACATTTGAATTCCTCCTTTACTAGTCACATCATCTCTAAGTCAGTCCCCTTTCATCTTCCTCTCCCCACCTGCACTATTCCATATCTAAAGAACTTCCAACATCTTGTTCCCCATCTACCAATCAGACTTCAAGGTAACTGTTGCTTTCTCTCCTCTTCTTCTCACATTCACTCCCATCTACAAGCCAGCTTTGGCTCCTCTTCATTAGAAAGAAAAATAAAGCGGAGGCAGTCTGTCAGCAAGCTCTTTAGGGGATTCAACACTTGTGAACTCACTAAAACAGATGCAGGGCTGCATATTCTTTCTCTGCTGCAATCTCTCTGTAGGTTAATGGTGAGGTGATGTTTCATAAGTTACAACCAAAATGGTTTTATTTTAAATCCACAGACTACACAGAAACATCAGAACTGATGTGAAGGACATGTGTCCTTACTGATGCAGGTATGATAACTTTAGGGATTTACCAGGCCAATTGGTTCATATATTGAAGAGTTGATATTCATAAAGAAACCACTCACTGCACAGCATCACATTAAAACAAATAATTGAACATATTATCTACCTCTTTACTTCCATTTTTAATTGTTTGATCTTTAGCATATTTGCAAACCTGTCAATCCAGTGTGGAGAGGGGGAGGAAAGAAAGAAAAATCCCTCCTATGATTCAATATTATTTTAATTTTCCAGGATTTAAAGTGTGACAGTCATTTGTCTTTAAACTTGTCATCACTCTGTATTTTTCTCCTTCAGTATCATTCACATTTGTCCTCACTGCTGTCTCCCTCTCAGCCTTGCTTTTCTCTATCTTTCTCTCTGTTCTTCAGTTTTAGTCCTCGTTGTCATCTCACTTCCTTTGTCCTCCCTAATCTCCCTGCTTACCTGGTTTAAACTCTGGGATCTGTGCCTGGTAGTCTCCTCCCACTCTGATCATGCTGTCTGTAGGGAGAGACAAGGTGAACATGAGTTTCTACTCCCTTGAGTGATGGAGACTGTGAATTTTAATAAAGACAGAGGAAGATGAGGCTCAAGTGCTCTCCTAAAATATCTTCCCAAGGAGCTGCAGCGTTAAAAGGCATCATTAAAAAGATAGAAGTGTGTTAAAAAGACATTTATTTCAACTGTAAAAATTCTATAATTATAATGATAATATTCATTTTTGTACATGCTCATCTCTTAAATGAAGATTAATTTGCCTGATCAAGTCAAGTCCCCAGTTATAGGTAAATCTGTAAAAGGGCTACCCGCCCCTTTAATATAGAGCAGGACTTAAAGCTGTGACCTAGACCAGTTACACATACACAGATATTTTGACCAAAGGTAATTTTCCGTTTTGATTGCACCTATTGTCAACATGCAAAATCAGCTCTTGGCCTCTGAAAAGAAATATTCCAGAAAGAAACTTTAGTTTGAGGGATGATATTCAAAGGCTTTGTTCAGTGTTGTCATCTGGACATGGTAGTTGAAGTTTTTGGCTCGCCCTATCTCCTTAGTTTGATATCAGAATACACAGCAATCTGCTTTCGCAACCGTGGCAATGGGAGATGCCAGCAAGATAATCCCATCCAAATCTTGTCAATAATTATTTTTTACAAGCTTGTATGTAAATGTGGATTAGGCACTTTGATTGTTTTTGTATTGATAATCTGACAAACATTAACAAGCCAGAAGAAAACAACAAACAAGTCACTAGTGAAGAATATGAAGCAGCAAATCATATATCATAGCACACTGCTTACAGTAATTGATCCTTGAGGATTTGTGGCTGTAACCGTACCGTATCACTATCTGATCTTTGAGACTTCCTACTTGGGAGCTGCAGCGTAATCTTAAAAGAAGTTTAGTGGTAGAACAAAAGTTGCAGACATGTGTGCCATCACATGCAGCCACTCCATAGCATCTCTGGAAAACATCAGGGCTACAGCTCATGTATGAAAATGGCTTCATATTTTCACCCTCAATGACACGATACTGTATCAACTTTATTTCCAGTAGAATACATTGTTTGTATCCCTAATCACCAATCTCAAATAGCAAAGTAAGTGCAGCCCATCAAACGTATGTTTTTTCTCCATACCCACTGCACACCAATTATATCATTAGAAGACTTATTTCTACCTTTTCCAGCTCTAGCTGGTATGAAATTCTACCTTTTGATGTGCAGTTTTTATTTAAATGCATGGGATTTTAATCAGGAAAAAAATTAAAAGCCAGTAATAAAATATGCTACCAAAGCATGCTTTTATCCTTTTTCTGTGATAACATTTTCCTCCATACTACTGTCACTTACAAAGAGAAACCCACACAGATGGAGCAAAACAGGGAGAAAACGACAGCGGATGGCAGGCATTAAGTAATTAGTGCTATGCTAAAGCTAACGAGAGATAGAAGAGATGGGAAAAGTGAGAGGGCTGAAAAGCAACTGTGGGAAATGCAGGGAAGCAGTCCAGAAGGAGGAAGAGATATTACAGCTTCCTCAGGGACAGAGGACAGGAAGGGAGGAGCTGGGGATGAGGATATTAAACATGACAAGATGTATAAAATGCGTAGATGGATACTTAAAGAGAAGGAATAAGTTAGGAAAAGAAATGGATGCTAAAATCTAAAAGAATGACAATTGTGACTAAATTAAACAGCTGTGTCTGATCTAAAAACATGCCCCAAAAAGACCAACATTGAGTCAGTGGAGAGAATAAGGTGGAAGAAAAGAAACATGTGGGCAGAGGCTAACAAGGATGAAGAGTGTGGGAAGATGCTGGAGGAGCGGATGACAGGGGAGGAGTGTAAAGGGACTTGTGAAGCACTGCAGCAAAGCAATGAATGTGACCGGAACAGCTGTTTTGATTTCTCTGTACCATTAAAATGTCTGTGTGTTTGTAATGCTTCACATTGGAGCAGCAAATACTGCCACAAGCAGCTCTGCTGTTAACATCAACATCTAACTCTGCAGTCACTGTAATATGCTGTAATTCATCAAGCGAGTGTATCTACCATGTGCATGCTCTTCGTCGCTGCTCTCCTCCTCAGAATGTGGTTGGCTGTTTCCGTTGGTAACAGTTTTGGCTCTGCTCCTGGACAGGACCCCAGCCCCTGATCGCTCCATCACTGAGGGCATGACTGCAACAAACACACAGATCCAGAATGAAAAATGTCACCACTTAGCCTCCACCGTGTATCAACATTTGTGTCTTGAGTGTGATCAAGTCACCCATAAGCTAAGAGTTACGTCATCTTACGAAACCATTGTAAAACCCAACTTGCTCCTGTAGCAGAGTACCTTATGCTGCAACATTGGAAGCAGTCCCATCGTTTCCCTTGGGTTCATGTTCCAAACATTGGTTTTCTGTGCAAGAACTCGTTTTCTCAGTTCTCTCTCTCTAACACCATGCTTTCAACACCTCAGTGAGATTTTAGGACATAGAAAGGTGTCATGGCGTGGAGTCTATTTACAAGCTAAAACATATTTTGGACTAAATGCTACACTTTGGCTCATATAGAGTCAAATGATGCCAAAACACACATCCAGACAATTCAACCACTTTTTGATTTTGTCCATCACATGACCCTATCTGATCCACTCCAGTCTTCCTTTGTTAGTTCAGCTAATTAAAAACATGCTTCTCTCATGGGGGGCACCCCCCACAACCAGAACAGAGAGCTTTTTAGTGACTAATGCCAATATATCTAAGAAATACTGCAAGTCAACTGTCTTCCCAGATAGCAAAAATGTTTGGCCATAATATGGCCCAAAGGTTCATATATGTTTGGCCCAAAACTGGCCTTGACTAAATGTGAGTGTGGCTGCCAAAACTCAGTCACATGACCACAACATGTGGCCCACAAGGAAATTACCATAAGGAAGGATTCCCGTATTAGGACCAGTCCTGGTCCACAAAATACTTGCTGTAATCCACGTCTAGGCCAGCAACTGACATCTGGACCACATGTGGCAAACAGGACACTTTCCATAATCCAAACCAGGCTAGCAACTGACATCTTATTCACTTCTGGTCCACACAACACTTGCCAGTGCCATAACTGAGCCATAAGTGCTAAAAGTATCCCGGATTCAGCACAAACATGCCTATCTGGGTTGTTAGGCAGTTCTCTCCCTTCCACAAAAACAACATCTGTACTTCTCACTGAATGTGTCATTGCCATTATATTCATGTCAGTGAAAGACGAAAAGGATAATTAAGCTTGCTTCTAACTTTAATCTAGCTTAAGTTTAAAATAAAGTCTCAAAAGATTAAGAATCATTAATTGCAGTTTGAACATTTGCATACATGACAAAAAGACAACATAATATTTAAGTAAAAATATTACCCCTTTTCTTTCTTAAGTCATGGAGTTTAAGATGATCATTTTCTTATTCAAGCAAAACATCTTTCTTCTTTCACAGTATCAAAAATAACAAAAAAAGAGGACAGCCAGCTACAGGGTTTTAACCAAGTAACACCCTTTATGGCAAGTATCCCTGCTCTGTACATCTAGGGGTCAAATGCAGAGCAAATTTCCCAATCTGGATTAATAAAGTAAAATTATCATTATTAAACACATTTTTCATCCAGCTAAGAGTATCTCAGTTGTTTTGGGCCCTCTCAGTCACTGCTCTTTTCAGGCCTGTCTTAGGTTTGTTTATTTATTCATTTATTTTCTTAAATCATGTTTTGGTTGGGAAATTAGCTCCATGAGAAAAAATTTATCTCACATTTATATCATGCAGTTCATTGTGAATTTCAAGGCATGTTTGGAGTCAGTCTGCTAAAGAGGTCGTCCTCTTTTCATCCTCAGTTTTAATGACTGATGTTTCCTGAATTTGTTCTAAATTGTTCCATTCTTCCTTGAAATGAAATGTTCCCCACACCAGTGACTACAATGCAAGCACGAGGCAGTATCAATAATAATAATAATAATGATACACTTTTTTTAATCGATCCACTATTCTGATTAACAGACAGCTGTTGTCATAAAATCTTGCGTCCCTTTTTACCCCACACCTAAAAACCAGTACAATTGTTTTAACTTCAATCTTCATCAAAATGCAGCAGGCTCATTTACAACTTTAAATGCAATCCTCTGAAATGTAATTTTGTGATGAAGACATAAGGTTCCTAATAATGTTGGTGTAGATTCGCAGTTACCCAGGTTATGGTCATTTTAAGAGCTTTTTTTCTTGGTTCTTCAAGACATTTCACCTCTCATTTGAAAGGCTTCTTCACTTCTAACCTACAGCCGGATGTGGAAAACAGATGGTTTGGAGTAGAGTGAAAGAAGCCATTTATGTCAATAAATAAAAGTGGTCTTGAATATCACCTACCCAGTACCTAAATTGGAGTCTTGACACTCCTTGGCAGGTGGTTTTACAACCATTTACACTTTTGACCATCATGAAGGTAAACAACTTACCACTGACAATGACCTTAACAACCCATATAATAGGCAGGTGGGTGAATAACTTATGTGACCTCAATGACTTCCATATGACCTTACTGACTCTCCTAATGTCTAAGCTACAGCTTTTAAGCCTAAAGCTGCCCCACCAACCGGTTTGAACTGGCAAAACCTTTCTAATGAAAGGCAAAACATCTTCAAAAGGTCCAGTTGCCTTTATTCAAGCTATTTGGTTTTCTTCTTCCATTAAGCTCATATTTCTACAGGTGTGGCTGCATCACCACTTCAGAGTGCATTAAATCTCCCTAAAGTCTTCTATAAACAAACGAGTGTTTTAATCTGCGCCTGTCTAGTTCCTCTCTCCGAAAATTTTCTTGGTCTTCCAAATCATCTGCCATTTCTTAATTCGATTACAATCTGAGGAAATGGGCAGATTAAACTGTTTTGATATTTTTTGAAGGTATTTTTACTGCTTTGTGGACATCAGTTATTGTAATTTTCAGAATACCAGGCAGCTGCTTTGAGGGACTGTTGGCAGAAAAAACCTAGGACAAAATTTAAAGAGTCCAAACATCACAAGACATCTTATATTTACACATAAAGTAATTGCAATTATTTAATAATGTGATTTTTTTCAAGGTTTAACTGGAGCTTTTTTCACCCTGTGATAGACTGGTAACCTGTCTAGGGTCTACCCTGCCTCTCTCCTACTAACCGCCGGGATAGGTTCCAGCTTCCCCTCAACCCTGAATTGGAATAAGCAGTAAAAAGAATGAATGAATGTTGCTCTTTTCACTGTATCCCCCTTCATCGGCAGTGGTTTCATGGCATCTGACAGAGGAATTGTCATCACACACTGTTTATGTACAGATGCCTGACTTCTAACATTCAAGCAACTGCATACTGATACTAGCCTAACAGATTCAGGAAAAAAAGAAAAAAAAGAATTGATAAACAGCACCAATATGAATATATTTTGATCTTTAGCTGCAGAAAAATAGAGAAACTAATAATTTGGAGCAGGTGATTAGTAAGATTTACTGCACAAAGGCACAAATACCATTGATCTAAAAAACCCTTAAAATTTTCACTGTTTCAAACTGTTGCAGTCAATTTAAAATGTTCATTTCTGTAAAATCATTAGGCATATACAAGACCAATAACATTCAATAAACAGAAAAATATGCTCAACATTTTATCAACAACAATTCATGACTGACAGTCCAAACCAGTACCTGACCCTTCCTCACAATTACTATGAATAAATCATGGCACTTAAAAATTTAATTAAGAGGGTTAAGGCCACACAATACTCGGAAATCATGCAAAATGTGATATCATTGTTGGATATTGTATTGGAGTTATGATTTGCAATATATAAAACAAATGCCTTAATATATGGTACAAATATCAGGTATTTTAAGAGGGCTTCCATTTCTACACCCATGAACCAGCTACCCATTACTATTTCATTAAACACCCTTTAAAAATAAAATAAAATTCTAGAAAATAAAATGAATAAACATAAAGAAATACCCCAGAGAGCTTGGTTACATTATCAAGAACTCAAATTTCATGGGGTGTATAAATTTTTGCATGGCATCCCTTATCTTTTTTGCCCCAATTAAATATATATGAAAACAAAAACAAAACATTATTGTTGTTCTAAAGATTAGAATTAATCAAATGAAAAATACCCCATCATATATAATTTATCATATACTTTATTAATGTCTCATCATCAACTTTGTTCCTGTTTGAGATCCACCTAGAAATAGCAGAGTTCCCGAGGTGCCCAAATTTTTGCATGCAACAGTATCTACCCATCACATCAGTAAGCTATAAAATTGGTCAAACACGTGTACACAGCAGCAGGAACAACTGGCGGCATTTGGAATCGACGTGGGAAAACGTGCCATGGATCAAATAAGAGCCCTCGTGCATTTACACTGCTTTCAGTTAAAGTGTCATCCATAATCAGTACAGCATAATAGCCTGAAAAACCCTCGTTTTCTTCTACAGTGTCTCTCAGTTTCTGCATCCTGGAGCCAGTAAATTTTACAACAGCACAAAAGACTGAACAATCATCTCAGCAAGAAGCTCTACCCAGCAGAAAGTAACCCAGCAAAACTCATTCTCTGTACAGTAAACGATGCAGTTATGTCTCACTAGTGTCCCAAAGACAAAGAACAACGATATCTAATCCGGATCACACGTCATACTGCACTTGCTTTTCCCTTTCATCAAATCAGATACATCTTCCCAAGTTTTCCCAAATTGAACCGCAGCCAGAACAAAGCAGGGATGCTAAGTTATGGGTCTGACTCCCTACATTAACCTATATCCTTCACACCTCTCAAACATATCCAGTTATGCTCTTGCGGGCGACGAAGCGCAGTCTTTCCAACCCGAGAGATTAAAATCACATCACCCAAACTACAGGAAGACAATACAAATGTCTGAGGCTCTCTGGGGGTCTTTGGTCTATCGCTGCTCCCGGTGGACCCCTAGTTTAAAACAACTGTCCCGTATTAAAAGACACATTTAGTGACTATCGATATATGGAATGATAAGAAATCCTTACAGAGACGTAAAGAGAGGAAGATTAACTGTATACTATAATCCCGCCCCGATTCACTTTCAAGGAGTTTCGGGAGGTCGTGGTAGCCTCGGTCATGGTTGCCTCGATCTCTGCCTGAACTGCAAGGAGTTAAAAAAAAACAAAAAACGAAAACTACTCTATGCATGAAATAACTTGGTTAAGTAAGGAATAACTGTCGCCATAAATTATTTTCAAGCTTGTGCAAAGCTTAACAACATTTCAAACTTCCAACATCATATGGGCAGCTGCTGCAGTTACAACTTTGTCCCCTTAAATGTCTCGACATGAGTCACGGTTTAGCTCTATAGTACCCAAAGAAGCGTGTAATGCAATCACAGAGTAGGATGCACTAGGTGGTGTAACTTCTTTGTCATTTTCTTTACTCATGCTTAGAAATAAAGCTGACCAAAGTATCACTAACGTGACTAACAATGGGCTCCCTGTTCTCTGGAGTACTTTGAAGAGATGCAATCTGATACATTTTTTTTATGCACGTATACTTATTAATTGATTTGGCTGTTCCCTGGATTTTTTCTGTTAATCAATAACTATTTTAGAGTACTTATTCTCAATCTGAATTTTAATCGAGTCACGTTCACTTGCTAAAGATACATTTAAACAGTTTCCCTAGGCAGTCATCTGTGTGACTTTAGAAGTCCTTTTGTTTTGCCCACGCTTACGTTGGTGTTACTACAACTAAAGCTACTGTCTGTCGCTGGCATGGTGTAAAAACTCGCACTGGCTCAAATTAAGTAAACTTGATAGTCAGTTTTGGGACGTTAATCTACAAATAGTAGGAAGTAATACGGCTAAAGTAATCACCACTGGGTTTAAGAATAAATTTGGGCAATCCTTCAGCCCCCCCTCCCCTTGCCAAAATGCAATTTAAGTCCACCCCACTTGGCCGTTGGGATGCTAACGTTAGCCAGTTAGCTTGCGGCTAGTACCCTCGCGTTACATTTGTAACGTTAATAGTTGAAAGTCGAGATAACAGTCACACTGTACCTGCGTTTCGTTTCTCTCCGCTTTCCCGCTCTGAAAACTTATCTGAGCCTCTGCCCGCAATTTACAATCCTCTTCGAAGTGCTAAAAGGCAATTATTGCATCTAAAAGGGCTTAATTCTTGCCTAATTGATGCGCACAGTCAGTACAATGAAGTGAACTGCATGGAGAGATGGAAGCAGCCGTGAGTGTGTGTGTGCCGGGGAGACGGACAACACCCGCTGAAAAGTGAGGTGGACATCCGCTCCGCCTCTCCCAACCTACCGTTTGGATTGACAAAAAGTAGTCCATATAAACTATTAAGTTTAGCCCACTCTTGAGTTTGTATTTTGCCATCTTAATATGTAATTTGACACTTAACAATGGTTCTTGTCAGACTGCCTTACTCAAAAGCTATGGTTTATTTTAATTTTATTTTAAATCTGCCAAAATGTTAGGTCAAGCTACGATTATTACACAGTTAATCTACAATAGAAAGAGGATGCATGTGTGTTTAATTTTCTCAGAAAAAATAATTATTGCAGAGTCTTAATCTGCCAACCATCAAAATCCCATAAATTAGGGTCTACTTGCCAGTGTGTTGGCGGAGGGATTTGTCAGCTGTGCATCTCTGTGCAGAGGCAGGCTGTCCAGACTTGTACTGATGTATGCTGGTTGGAAGAAAGGGTAAGGGAGCTGGGTACAATTGAACCAAGTATGTGTATGCGTGAGTATGTGAGACATAGTGAACGTGCCCTCAAGAGCGTGCGTGACTTTGTGCATGAACTCAAAATGACTCAGATAAAATAGCCTCAGAGTGCTTGGCTTATTATTTTTTCATTTCAAATGTCAAACACTTAAATGAGTTGCAGCCTTGTGCATGTGTGCATTTTTGTGCATCTGAATGCAGGTATATTCACAGGTATGTATGTGTGTTTGTTAGAGAGAGAGAGAGCAGAATAGGGAGAGTTTTATGGATAGCTGTTGCAGGATTTTTCTCACCTGATGCTGGCTGTAAACACAATTTAAAAAAAGTACCTGCTGTGACCATTACAATTGCTTGCTGTTGACATGTAACATCCTGTTTCCAACTCTTCTAGCTTCTTCTGTCTTCCTTCTTTTTTTTTTTGCATCATCACCTCCTCCTCTTTTTCCCCACCTCCTCTTCATCATCTCAGCTCATCTCCATCTCCTCTATGATTTCTCTTGTTTGCCACCACTCCCTCACTCTCCATACTCCTGCTTCCTGCTCCTTTCTGTTCCTCCTTTATTTGCCTGATTTCCCTTTTTCCGGTTTTTTCTATCATTCATTTTGCTCTTCAGCTCTCTTCTTCTCTCTAACTTTCCTCTCTTTCTTCACCTCTCCATCTTCTAAGTATCAACCCTAACTCTGGTTCTTCTTCACCTTTCCCCTCTACATTTTCCTCACCCCCTTTCCTTTCCTCCTCAGTATTTCTCCACTCTCCCTCCTCTGCCTTTTCATACCCATCTCACCTCCTTTCTCTACAGTACTAACTCCTTTCCTGTCTCCTTCTTCACCTCCGTCCTCACTCTTCTTCATTCTCCTCTTCCTCCTTCCTGTGTCTCTGGCTACTTATCTGCCCCTCTCTCATGTCGCTTGCAGTTTCAACAGTGTGTGCATGTGTGTGCGTGTGTGTGTGCGTGTGTGTGTGTGTGTGTGTGTGTGTGTGTGTGTGTGTGTGTGTGTGTGTGTGTGTG
>JBBBVU010000005.1:5799607-5836609 GCA_037177055.1 Atherinosoma microstoma
GGATAACTCTGGAGCCGCTGGAGCTGATTGTCCAGAGAAGAATGCTGCACAAGCTGCTCAGGATAACGGACAGTTCTTCACATCCTCTTCACAACACAGTGAAGAAACAACAGAGTGTGTTCAGTGTGAGGCTTCGTCAAGTCCGTTGCAAGACGGAAAGGTACCGGAGATCCTTCCTGCCAGCAGCCATCACGCTCCGGAACAAGGCCCTATCTTTATCTTCAGATAAATTTTTTTTGTATCTTTATTGTTTGTTATTGTTATTATTTAAAAAAAAAAAACCTGGTACAACAATAATTTCCCTCCTAAGAGGGATAAATAAAGTATATTTCATTTCATTTTGGGCACATGTGATTGGTTTTTAATTTAGGTTTATGAACATACGTACGTATGTATGTATGTACGTATGTATGTACGTACGTATGTATGTATGTATGTATGTATGTATGTATGTATGTATATGTGTGTGCGTGTGTGTGTGTTAAACCTGACCCAAATCTTTATTTCTGCAGAACTTGTCCCTGACCTGTTTTGAAAATTGTTTGGTTTTTATTTCCTGCTTGGTTTTTGGTCTTCTGAACTCCAGGTCCGTTGGTGGTGAATACAAATTCACACTTTACTTTTCGTTTTCTTTGTTTGTTTTTAATTCTTTTAACATTTTTCTTTGTAGGTCGATTACATGAAATCCTCTATCACAGCAATTTTTATTTCAGGTTGTAAACCAACAATAAACACAGATACAACCTTTGCAAGGTACATTGTAATTCTACAGATATTCTTCCATTTTGGATGTAAATAAATCCTAAAATTAAAGCCAAGAGTCAGCAACATCAAGATGTTTTGGTTACTAAATAAAATAACTAAATTGTGTAATGTTACCAACATCTGCTTCTATCCAGACAACGTTTCTTTCAGGGAAAGATTTGCATATTTCAGCAAGATAATGCTAAACTATATGTACTACATCCATCACAACAGCATGGCTTGACAGGAGGAGAACTGGCCTGCCTGCAGTCCAGACCATTCACCAACAGAAAATATTTGGGGCATCATGAAACAAATAATCAGACAACAAAGATCCGGGACTGCTGAGCAGCTAGAATCCTGCATCGGACAAGAATGGGGACCACATTCCTCTCCTAAAACTCCAGAAACTGGTCCTCTCACTTCCCGGGCATTTTACAGTTCTTAAAAGAAGAAGGGATGCTACACACTGGTAAACATCACCCGGTTCATACTTTTTCGAGGTGTGTTGCTGCCATCAAATTCAAAATTAGCTGATCATTTTCATGAAAATGGTAAAAAATGTCTCATTTTCAACATCTGATGTGTTTATGTTCTTTTGGGAATAAAATATTTGTGAGATTTGCAAATCATTGAATTCTGTTTTTGGAATTGAATTCATTATCACTGATAATACATGGAGTTTTTTTTTAAGTTTTTAAATGTGATAATCTTTTTTCCTGAGGATGTCGGCTGGGCACAATTCCAACTTTATATAAGAAAAACTGCATAAATAGATAAATGATTAATAGATTTTCAAAAAAATGCTGGATGCAATGAAATTTCCACCTCACAATATCATAATACTGTACCGATATGGTAGAACTACATAGTCAATGCCACCATTCTGTCTTCTTGGGATTCCGTCTTTGCTCTTGGACCACACTTAGTAGTCTACAGCATGATTTTAACACATTCTTTTAAGACATTTTTGTGGTTGTTACCTCATAAAAAATCCATTTCTTTCTTTCATGCAGCAGGGTGAGGGTACATACAGTGAATTCTTGTTTGCTTCACTCAACAATTACAGTTCATCATCTGTAACTTGCATCAAGGGTAACAGATTGCTAGAATAGAAACCAATGCAGTAAAAGTTTAAATTGAACCCTACATTTTCAATACCGCTTCATCATACAACTTGTCTGGAGCTTAATTGTATGTTCGTACAAAATAATGGGATCAAGCGAGACTTGGGTAATTTCACACTCTTACACCTCCACCTAGTGGTCACCGTGACAAACTGGCTCTGGAACCAGTTTTAAAATCTTCAAGAACCTGGGCCCGGCTGTTCAAAATATTTAATCCGGATAAACATTATCTGGATTTGCGAATCCCATTTTTTTTTTTACCACGGAGGATCATTAATCTGTCTTACTTTTATCTTTTATCTTTGTTGTTCAAAGCCATTTCAGATTGGATTACTCTGATCCAGATACAGACTTTTCAGGATTACCAAATTGCTGTAAAGGGAATGAATATTCCAAAATGAAGAATAACAGACTAATATTATGGGTTCATTGGATTTGTTCTAACCCATTAAAATCAAGCTATTTTTCCACAAATACATTCACAACTTTTATGTTCTGTAAACACAACACATAGTAAATGTCTGACAGAAAATAAACGTACTTTCAAAACTCTCCATTTCCAGTGGCACCAGCATTTTGAAGCTGACTGGTTTCCAGTCTGGCTTTGGTCTGCTGCCGTTTAGCGAGAGTGATTTGTTCCTCTGCTCGACGAATCTGCTCCTTCAATTTCTCTTGTAAGAAGTAACTTGAAGGCATCATCATCATGTCTGGTCGGCAGAGGAAGCTTTGAACCTCTTTTCTGAGGTCCTGAGGAACAGACAGGAACATTTGACCAGTTTTAAGTTAGTTTTATTATATTTTGCTCCTAGAATTCACACTGAATCCATCCTTCTCCTGGGATCAGAATAATCCAGCTGTTTTGGATCAAAATGTATCCCCCAATCCTTGCTTAAAGTTTTGAACAACACAAACTGAAGGTTTGATCCAGATAAAATGTGAGATTGGATTACGTGGTCTAATCAGATTACAGAATCTGTTTTTACTTTTGAACAACCAGTTTTCAAAATTTGATCCAATCCGGATCATTTTTATCCAGATTGAATCTTTTGAACAATTTAATTTTTTTTTTGTGTTTTGAACTCAAATCTAATAGTGAACCCATACTATTAGTCTGTTATTCTTCATTTTGGCATATTTATTCCCTTTAGAGCACTTCTTATCCAGATTTGGTCATCCTGAAAGTCTGTATCTGGATCAGAGTAATCCAATCCGAAAATTCCTTTGAACAACCAAAGATAAAAGTAAGAATCCAGATTACTTTTATCCAGATTAAATCTTTTGAACAACGGGGCCCATAGGAGCTTCATTAAGTACGCTTTGCTAGTTCGGTTTTGGACCCTCTATTGGACCCTCAGAACTGTCTCAATTCTTCATGGCATGGATTCAGTAAGGTGTTGGAAACATTCCTCAGAGATTTTGGTCCATATTAACATCGTAGCATCCAGGGCCGTAGCCAGGGTTTTAGAAACACCGAGGTCCACCACCTAGCTCACACACCTCTTAAGATCAAAATGACGACCAAATGTTTCACACAAACCACTCCCTCTCTCTCATGTCCTGTCTCTTTTCTCCATCTATTCTGTCGTCTTCTTTCCTCTGAACGTCCTCTCCTCCCACATCTCTCCTGTGGTCTATTAAAAACATTTTAAGTAGTTATCTACACCTTCCTTGGTTTGCCTTTGTATCTGGAATGATAAACACAACTCTTTGGTCGATATCAGTCTAGGTAAAGCTAGCAGCTAGTTTAGCTTGTTTGAAATGAAAGGTTTGAACTGCACTGTTAGTTTGATGAAACCGAGGCGCATTGACAAATTAAACCTAAATAAATTATTAAAGTGATGACAAAACACAAACAGGCTAACTTTTTCATAATAGTATTAAACTGCTTACATTTGTACATTACAGAAACACATATTAGCAATTTATACTTGATCTAGAAGTTCATTTTATGCTATATCAAGTAAATATTCACAATGAAAGTTTTCCTTTTGTTATTCATATTATATATCATTTATGCTTATAACACTATTTACAGAACTATAGCTTGTATTTAGACATTTTTGAAAAAATATTGACTGACTAAGCACTCTCTTTTTAAGGTGCACGTAACAGTCCACCAAGTATGAACCTGTCTAACCTGGACAGATGTAGAACCTGCTGCAAATAATTTCTTTATTCTTTCTGACTGTGGTATTATGGGTATTATAATGTTATGCTATTTAAATTATTTTTCTAGCTGTTTTTTTTTCTTTTCTTTGCAGATTTCCCTGATTTGTGACAAGTTAATAAAACATTTCAAACCGTTTCAGTGTTTCACTCCATGCTTCAAATTCCCACAACAAACTGAGGAGCAGAGACCAAAGATCGGGCACTTCCTCTTGTGTATTTGATCATGTTTGAAGCACATGTGTGAATGAAATATATAAACATATATACAATAATACATATTTCTGTCATAAAGATTCAGGAAAACATGTTCAGATTAAATAAACTTAACTGTTATTGTTTAGTAGTTTGGTATTGGGGCAAACTAAACCTTTATAACTATTAGAATTTATCCTGTAATCAAGCTACAAAGTACTGTTTTCCAGAGGGAAATTCTTTAGGGTGAAGCTTCATGGGCAATTAAATATTTTTAATTTGTTGAAGAGCAATGTTTGACTTATTATTTTAACTTCTTATGAAGCTTTAAAAGTGTAAACTTAGAATAAAAACTGGTATTTGAATTGGACGTTGACTTAGTTGCTGCAGTTTCCAGTTAGTTTCGTCTGTGAAAATACAACTTTGTCCGGGGTCAGAAGGATCTGCTGCTCCAGAAATACAGTTGCTGTTTTACAATCATCCAGCAGGTGGTGCTGTCGCAAAAACACAAGAGGTCTATATTTGCAGGTCCAGAAGTGCAGGTCTGAATCTGCGGTCTCCGGGCAGTGGACTGGTACAAACCAAGTTTGTTTACAAAAAGAAAAAAGAAGAAGAAGAATTATGTTCCTTTGCATTATTCAATATAACGGAATTGCAATATTGAATTATAATGTATGTTATTACAAAAGTTGTAATAACATATTTACCGTTTTTGGATCTCGGCGTGTCTCGCGCACTACGCTGCGCCTTACTTCGCATTTGACAACGGCAAGCGGAAGAACAAGTAGTTCCTACCTTTCCTGACAGTTTAGTTACTTTCCACTGTGTTCATGTTGATAACTTTTATTAATATGAGATTTAGTTTTACATCCATTCTAGATAACCACGTAGCTCATAGGCATCAAGCAGAAAAATACCGAGGTCCAGACCTTGGTGTCCTCAGTGGTAGCCGGCCTTGGTAGCATCACACAGTTGTTGCAGATTTGTCGGCCATCATCCATGATGAAAATCTCCTCTTCCACCATATCCTAAAGGTGCTCAAGGTCATTCCTGAAGGTCATTTGTGTACAGTGAACTCATTGTCATGTTCAAGAGACCTGATGTTATGAGCTTTCTGACATGGTGCATTGTCCTGCTGGAAGTAGCCATCAGAAGATGGTACTTTTCATACCAGACAATATTTTTTTCAATCTCCTTTTGTCCACTTTTGATTATTTATGTGAATTGTAGCCTCAGTTTCCCGTTCTTAGCTGATGAAAGTGGCAACCAGTGTGGCCTTCTGCTGCTATAGCCCGCCAGTTTCAAGGTTCAATGTATTTTGTATTCAGAGATGGTATTCTGCATACCTTGGTTGTAACCAGTGGTTATTTGAATTCCTGTTGGCTTTCTATCAAATCAAACCAGTCAGCCCTTTCTTCTTTGATTTCTGACATTTTTGTCAAGTCAACTGCCTCTCACTGGGTATTTTCTCTTTTTCAGAGCAACGCTAGAAATAGTTGTGAATGTAGATCAGAAGTTTCTGAAATACTCAAACCAGTCCATTTGGGCCTTGCCACATTCAAAGTCACTTAAACCCCCTTTCTTCTCCATTCTGATGTTCAGGTTGATCTTCAGCAAGTCACATTGACCAAGTCTACTGCCATGTGTTTGGCTGATTAGATATTTGAGTTAAGTAACTGAAAAGGTGTGAGTGTATGCCCAAGAGTGCTGGTTTTTCCACATAAGCAGCTATTGTTGTACCAGAAACAGATGTTCTTTGTCTTTCAAAACAATAAATAAATGTATAAATAAATTAAACTTGGATTCTTAACTATCACAATTGGGCTTTGCAGGGCTGATTGTAAGTGAATTTGGGTGCCTAACTCAGCCGTAGACCATCTGGTAGCCTGGCTGCCGATTATGGGCCACTTCAGGCCCTCATAACACTTGACTGTGCTATTGTTGGACAAGTATCTTGGTTTATGTCAAATATGTTTTCTATTTTGGTATACAATCTCAAAAAAATAAAAACCAACAGCATGATTAAAAGCATGTTTTGGTTACTTTCCAAAGAAGCAAAGAAAACAGACACCAAGATAAGAAACGGTCACATACAGTCCGGAGAATTTGTGATTGGGTTGTAATTCGTCCCTTGACAGTAACACGTGGTAGCGTGGCCGAGCGGTCTAAGGCGCTGGATTAAGGCTCCAGTCTCTTCGGGGGCGTGGGTTCGAATCCCACCGCTGCCATCATTATTTTCTTCTATTAGAAAATCAAAAGGTTATGGGGAATAAAACACACAAACGAGTAAACCAATAAAATTGTTGATTAACATTTTGGCACACTTATGTACAGATAGTCGTTTAAAGTGCTTTTCAGGCGTACGTAACACAGGTGTCTTTTATTTACTAAAATAACCACGGTTCGATTTGAAAAAAGGAAATACTACGAATAAAGGATAAAAAAAAAACTAACATAGACAATGTATTATTTTCTTTTAGATAGCAATGCGGCTTAGACCACTTTCCAAGAAATAACCCAAGTCTGCTTTGTGGGAAAAAAAAAAAAAAGTAAAAAAAGAAGGAAAGAAAATTTTTTTAAAAAGGAAATTGAAACATATATTACAAAAACTGGCAAGGCATCTATCAAAAGAACCCAAGTCTCCGTGCAAAACACTTTACTTCTTTTACTTCCCGACCAATTTTCAAGTTTCAAGCTGTATCTCAGAAGTCCGAGGTAAAGAGAAATACATGAACGCACCATAATAGGACGCAACTGAGAGAGGAGGAAAGAAAGGGGGCAAGGAGAGAGAGAGCTGTGATGATTTTAGTCTCGCAGTCTTGGCGCCAATCCGACTTGCATAGAAATCAAACATCTATATAGATATTTAATCAAATTTGCAACAAGGTCCTGCTCCTCTCGCAACCGTCGGTCAGTGTTGAATCTGGCTAGCCTCGTTAGCACACCATCTATCACTGTCACATTAATCTGGCCCCTTTCTCTCTGTCAGTAGTCACGATACTAATAAGTCAGCAACAGCAAAGCACCGGGACAATAGAGGTGCGTTTCTCCGAGGCGACCGATAAGACACAGCTGCAGAAATGGGGGTGAGTTGCGGGCTTTTTGTTTAACGTTTGCGACGTGATACAATGAAAGCTGGATGTTTTGGGCTCATACCTGATGATGATGAGAATAGAAAAAAGAAAGAATGAAAGGAGGAGGAGGGGAAGGAGGAGATGGTGGATGGATGTAGCTAAAAGGTGTTGGGTTGGCCGTTTAGCTGCCTCGAGACTGCCGAGTTAGCATTGTACAGTTAGCACAGGCAAACGAATAGCTTCACAAGAGATTTCCAGAGTTATTACCGCATTGTCCTTGGAGCTAAAGACACTTAACTCTTGTGTTTGTTGTGACAATGTTAGCCGAGCTGCGTATTAGCCGCTAAGGAATGCCATGTTAGCAAATGGCGAGAGCATTGCTAGCTATTACTGCTAATCACTTTAATGTGAGTGAGTGAGTGCATCTTTACCAAGCAGGCCCGAGTGTGACTTCTTTTCCCACCTGGTATTGATTAATTCAGGCCTGTTTGGAGTTAATTACCTCTCTGCAACTACTAGGCCTGCACTTAATGCTTGTACAGCTGACTTATAAACTTTTAAAGCAGTCCATGTGAGCAGATATGAATTTATCATCCACTTTCACTATAGTCGCAATAAACCCATCCACGTGTTTTCACGGTCCCCAGCTCACTCTCTGTGCCTGGTACTGAGTTAATACTCTGAGCTAAAGTTGGCAACTCGTTGCATTCCTCTTCATAATGGCTACCTCGACTGTTCAGGCCTGGAATGAAGGAATTTTGTTAATTCCTACTTGTTTGCCTTGAAGCCTTAATGCATCAGTTCACCACTTAATTAACATGAATGAAGTAGAGTTATACAACATGTTATAGAAGTACTATAACGATAACTGCTACTTATAAAAGATGACTGAATAAGTATCAGAAATAACTTTTTTTGTAGAAATTAATTAGCAGCCAAAAATAACTATTCATTCATTCATTCGAGTCTAATTTCTCTTCTGTAGGGCAGAATCCAGACGTTTGTGTGAGACATTGCTACCATTGCTGATGCTTACAATTTAATAAGCTAAATTAGAGTCTTGGTATCAATAAAACAATCCCACACATTGAGCAATTTGCAACATCAGGCATATAATGTACTACAGTTCCTTTGGTGGTAATAAAAGCTGCTGAGATTAATCTTTTTTATTTTATTTAATGGATTGTAATCTTTGTAATGAAGCATTTCATTTTCAGAACGATCATGCATATTCTAGTATAAGATATGTTGTTTTTCTTGCAAGTGTAACAACTGCAATTGGATCCACATGACTGAACTTAATTTGTTTTGTCTTGCTTTTATCTAAATGCTTGAATTTGTTCCTAGGTTTGAGTTTTTTTTTTGTTCATGCATCATGTGTTGTGTGTTTGTGAAAAGAAAATGCTGCAAGTGAGGTCTGCAGGCAGCAACACAGATGGATATTGGTATTTCTCACAGGGGGACTTCCAATACATAAATTAATAAAAAACATAAGGGCTTCAAAAAAAGAGCTTGTGTTCACTATTTTGAATGTAACAAGTACCATATAATGAATAAATTGTGTTAACATAAGGTAAGCATTCCTGCTTTAATCTCTACAGTGGATGTTTGGCATTGTTGTGTGATAGCCAAATGCACCGTGGCAACAGCCTGATCCTGTATCAGTTAATTTAGTCTGAGATGGATTAATGCAACCACCCTTCGTGTTGCTGAATGATCTGATGAGTTAGTTGGCATTCCTTTTTATATTATCAGTAGATATTTCTCTTTAAGTTGAATCTACCAACGGTCATCATCAAGATGGACACGATTTGTTACAGCCAATCATGTGAAA
Source organism: Atherinosoma microstoma (assembly GCA_037177055.1). NCBI lineage: Eukaryota > Metazoa > Chordata > Actinopteri > Atheriniformes > Atherinidae > Atherinosoma > Atherinosoma microstoma. Next base: position 5,808,748 of record JBBBVU010000005.1, read on the forward strand.
CCAAGAAGGAAAAGCTTTGTTTATTTTGGCCTTATTTAAAAGAGATTATGCCGTATTTTTTCCTTCTGATCCAACAATGCTACATTCACGCAGTTTCATACAGTCATTTTCCTCCACAGTCACTCTCCGTCTTTTGGTTTCTCTTCTCATGTCCTTTTCAACACATTTCTGTTTATTTCCTCCTTATTTCCTGTGTTTTAGAGGAAGTCCAACAAAGCAAAAGAGAAGAAAGCCCGGCGTCTGGAGGAGAGGGCAGCTATGGATGCTGTTTGTGCCAAGGTGGATGCAGCCAATAAGGTAATTTGGCGGCGGATTAACCAGCAAGGCAGCTGCCATCAACATGGGAAGGTGCTGAATGCTTGCTGACAGCAAAAATCATAAGAGAGACATAATCTGGCAGAGGTATTCATCACTTGGCCTTATTTTTGCAAACTGTCTCAGTTTGCATTAAACGTGGCATTTAAAGCTGATCATTTTGCCAGTTGCAGTAATGATCACCATCCACATGGAGTGACAGCAAAAAGCTAATGATACCCATCTCACTTTGTTTACACACATAATTGATATGCACATGACAGTAGAAGCTAAATACAGCACCATATGTTTCTTTATGCATTATTAATCAGCATCATTATATCCAACCCCTCTAGCCGAATGCAGTGCGCCTGCAGCCTGTAGCGGGTTAGTGTATGAGTAAACTGTACTGAAGTAGCATAGCTCAATCAGTCACTGAGCTGCAGCTGCTTCCTCAACAAGCTCTAAACAGCCCTGACTGGGTTTATTACTCCTCACTTAGAAAAATGGGGCGCTCTGTGTTGAATGCCCTTGTCTCTCCATCTCCTCTTCACGGCTGTTGTGACAACAGCAACAGAATGCATGAAAGTTCCCCAAAGTCATGCAGATGTTTGTTTATGTGCTTTGCTAACGGTAAGAAATGTTGACATGGCTTATTGTTGTAGAAAAACAAATGGCTCGTTCAGCATTTTATCCTTATCATCTCATGGGCCTTTGAATAAAAGGGAGGTGTGGCTGTAGCCTTTTATCAGCGCTCTGAGGAAAAGGCCCAGAAAAAATAGTCTCCTCTTCCAGATATACTGTATTAGTTGAGTTTACATTGTCTGTGTTTGTTTTTTATTTGCATTTAAAAGATTTATACACTCACTTGAGATCATTTTTACCTCTATGAAAGAACACGGGGGGTGTATGAACTGTATTTGGAGATTTTTAGACTAGCATCAATGCTACAATCTCTGATATTCCCAGAAATGAAGGCAATTCTTGAAGAAAAGCTCCTTCCAGTCAGTGGATCACTTCAAATTTGCTCAACAAGTGAATGGAAACCCAGTAATTGATGATGGCAGTGGAGAGCGCTGTCCAATACACTGGTCCAAAATTTCCCACCGCTGCTTGGAGATGAGATTTAGTGACTGTGAAGGACAAATCATATGATTCTTCTTGTATTTGTGTTGATCATCACATCATTCAGTCACCCCCTTTGTCCTATAAATGAGAACATTAGCCAGATTTTCACTCGCTAGTGAAGCAAATCAAAAGCGATCCGATGAAACGCTTCTGCAGAGGAATGCCAATTAGACGTGTTTGTAACAACTGATTTGAAGCTTTATTCAGCAATATTTTGTACATATAGAAGAGCGTGATGGAAATGTGGCCGTTTTCATCCTGCGAGAGACCTCTTTCATTGGGATTGACAAAATCCCCACATAATGGCTCAAAGTTTCATATTTATATATTCATCACCTCTCTTGTTTATTCACAACAACCAAGGAAAATGTGATTGTTTACAGACTTATGAATTATGAATGAAGCTAAGCTCGTAGCTTTATCTTGGCACCAGTTTAAGTTATTTAGGGAATTTAGTTTTTGTTCATCTTTTGAAAGTTTGATTTTGCTCTTCCTTCTCACAGCTCGATGACCCCCTGGCCGCCTTCCCGGCCTTCAAAAAATACGACAGAAATGGGTACGTGTTCGTTTGTCCAATGATTTCTTCAGCTTTTGTCTCCCACTTTAATGGTTTGGGAATTGAGGAGACAAATTCTTGACTTTGTTACCATGTCGTCCTGTCCAGGCTGAACCTGCAGATAGAGTGTAAGAGAGTGACCTCCCTCAACCCGCTGTCTGTGGAGTGGGCTTTCGAACTCACCAGAGCCAACATGCAGACACTGTAAGAATTCGTATTTGTGTCGTCGTGTTTGTTAAGTAGAATTCTGATCTGTTTTTATATGAGCTCACCGAGCAGCCTGCGCAAAGGGGAGCGGGGGTGAATGCTGACCGTGAAGTAACTAGAATTTATCTTCTCTTACTTTGCCAGTATTTGAGTTCAATTTAGCAAATTGCTCCTAGTCAGTCGAATCTTAATTTGATTTGGAAACATGTCCTTTCTGAGCAGCAGGGTGGATGAGGAGAAATGTGAGGTTAAAATGACCACGCCAAGTCACGTTGGATCCCATTTCCTCTCTGCTGTTGCTGTACGATAGATATGAACAGAGCGAATGGGGGTGGAAGGAGAGAGAAAAGAGGGAGGAGATGAACGACGAGAGGGCGTGGTACCTGCTGGCCCGCGACGCCGACTCCGCCCCTTTGGCTTTCTCCCACTTTCGATTCGACGTGGAGTGTGGAGAGGAGGTTTTATATTGGTAACATACTCATTTGTGTGTTTTTTTGGATTTCAAGAGGAAACTTGAAGCGACTTTATTTAGTTCTAACACATTTTTTTGGACTCTGCAGCTATGAGGTGCAGTTAGAAAGCAAAGTGCGGAGGAAAGGGCTCGGGAAGTTTCTCATCCAGATACTCCAGCTCATCGCTAACAGGTAATGACTACAAGGGGTCATACTTGCGTCAAGCCCCAATTTATTTATTTAATTACAACCCCAATTCCAAACAAGTCGGGACGCTGTGTTAAATGTAAATAAAGACAGAACGCAATGATTTACAATTCTCATAACCCCATATTTTATTCCCAGTAGGACACAAACAACATGTCAGATGTCTGTAAACTTTGTTGCTGGATTTTTTTTTTAATTTCATGATGCTTCAAATGTTTTCTATTGTGAAAGGTCTGGACTGCAGGCAGACCAGACAAGTTCAGCAGGCGGACTCTTCTCCTGGGAAGCCATGCTGTTGTGATGGATGCAGTATGTGGTTTAGCATTGTCTTGCTGAAATCTGCAAGGCCTTCCGCTGAAAGAGACGACATCTGGATGGGAGCAGATGTTGCTCTAGAACCTCGATGTTCTTTTCAGAATTGATGGAGCTTCACAGATGCGGAAGCTGCCCACGCCATAGTTACTAATTCAACCCCATACCATCAGAACTGTCCACTTATAACAAGCTGGATGGTCCCTCTCCTCTTTAGTTTGCAGGACATGACGTCCATAGTTTGCAAAAAGAATTAAAATTTCTGATTCATTTTTCCGCTTTGCCTCTTTTAAATTACCTTTAGCCCAGAGAACACGGCAGCATTCATGTTCACATTTAACATCATCTCTGCACGACAGAGCTTTAACCTGCATTTGTGGGTTAGATAGTGAACTGTGTTCACAGACAATGATACCTGGAAGTGATCCTGAGCCTCTGCTGGGATTTCCAGTAGAGAATCATGCCCTTTTTTTTTTTTTTAATGCAGTTCCACCTGAAGGTCATGAGCATCTTGTTTAGACTTTTTGGCTCGTCCCATGCACACAGAGATTCCTCCTGATTCTCAGAATCTGTTGATGATGATTATGATATACACCATAGATGGTGGAATCTTTAAAGTCTTCAGGATTTTACATAGAGGATAATTTTTACTGAAATTCTTCAACAATGTTTAGACAAAGTTTGTCTCAGATTGGCGAACCTCTGCCCGTCTTTACATCTGAGAGCCTCTCTGAACTGCTCCTTTTATACCCAGTCATGTTACTGTTATCAGTTAACCTAATTAGTTGTCTAATGCTCCTCCAGTTATGTTTGATTTATGCCAATTACTTTTCCAGCCTTTTGTTGCTCCTGCTCCAACTTTTTTCAGATGCGTTGCTCCCGTCAAACTAAACGCGGGCCAATATTTTTCATGAAATGGTCAAATGTCTCAGTTTCAGCATCTGATACGTTCATGTTCCGTCGGGAATAAAATATGGGTTCATTAGATTTGACACTTTATGCAACATTCTAACTTTTTTGGAATTGGGGTTGTAAAAAAATAAAATAAAAAAAAAGCTTGTTCCTGGGTCATGATGTCGCACTAATTTAGAGGTTTTATGAAACGGAAGTTAAAAGTAGCAGTGTGAAAGCTTCAATGGAAGGGCGGGGAATGTGTTGCTGAGCATTACAAGGCTCACACAGCCACTGCTGACGGCAAAGTTATTTTTATTGTCAGCAAAGTGGTTTAGTTTTTTTTTCTTCTCCCCCTTGGGGTTTCCCTCAGACACCGGTTCAAAACAATAAGTCCTGAAAGTTTAAAAGCTTAATTTTTTTGTATTCTGCACTTAAACTTAGGAAACACCCAATCAGCTGCAATACATTTGAAATCTGGGTGTAAACTGGTGGATGTGCAGCTGTCCGCTTGTGATCCAATCGCCCAAGATGCCACTTGCAAACAGGCTTTTCCAGGAAATTGTTTCATCCTAGTCATGTGAAACTAATCTTCATATGTTTTAATGGCTTCTCCTTCTCTCTCTGTCCAGTACACAGATGAAAAAAGTGATGTTGACAGTCTTCAAACACAACCACGGGGCTTACCAGTTCTTCAGAGAAGCTTTACAGTGAGTGCACTAGATGGAGACTTTAAACCTTACAGGCAAAAACGTCCTTTTTTTTTCTGAACATAATTACACTCTTTGTGAGCATGGATGTTGAGTGAGTGTAATCTAAGATGGGAGGAAAAAAAAGAAAATCTTCATTTTGTAAGTGAAATTTATTACACATTTTTAGGTTTATTTTTTTCCCTCCTCAAAAGAAGTACAGCCCAAACGGAGGCAGTGCCTAATCTCAAACTGTGTCTTGGTATTTCAGTAGCCAAAAGACTGGCTACGGACCAAGAAAACTGGTTCCAAAGCTTCATTAAAACTTTTCTGGTCCAACGCCACGATAATCCAACTTTATGTCAGGAGCTGGGATTATTGGGACCAAAACAGAAAAGCTTTGGTAACTCACTCTTCAAAAAAAAAAAAGTTTATCTGAGAAGCATCTCTGAATGCAAGACTTTAAGGCAAGTGAGCTTAAATAACAGTAGACAGAGTTTATTCTCCAAATGTGGATGAAATTCTTTCTGTCAACATTTAATGTTCCTTTGAAAGCAGAAAAAAAAAACCCTGATCTTATTCATCTGATTCTCGATCCCCTTCCTGTTTTAGGTTCGAGATCGACGAGACCTCACCGAGCATGTCCGGTTGCTGCGGTGATGATTGCTCCTATGAGATCCTGAGCAGGCGGACCAAACACGGGGAAGCCTCGGCGGGGCACACCCACGGCGGCGGGCACTGCGGCGGCTGCTGCCACTGACCGGCTGCGGTTACACCGTCTTGATTTGGTTAAAAGCCGGCAGCTTTCATGGCTGTGTGTGAAAGCTTGAGGGATTTGAGTTGAAAAGGCTTCAGAGAGCCGTTGAAAATGAAACGCTGTGGAGGAATACCCGGTTATAGATGATGGCGCGGCATTCTGGATTACGATTCTGTTCTTTTTATTGTTTTGTTTTGTGTGTGTGCGGTTTGAGCTTTCACACACTGCTATATTCTTTTTCCAACTTTCTGACTTATTGCCGTCCTTTCCCATTTTCTCATTCCCATTTAATGACAGTTAGTTATTCCCAGTCAAGAAAAAAGCTACAGCAGTGCTGACGTTCTTGTCTCCTGATACGATACGCTACACTGTATTGAATCATTTTGCTTCTCGAACTGTGATTCGGGAGCTCGAGTTAGTCGCTGGTTCTTGGTTGTGTTGCAAAAGTGTACCATAGGTTTTTCTGCAGCAAGTAGATTATTTTTAATGTTTAAATCATGCCCTAACTCAAGGTTAATTAAGCAATGCAAATGGGAAGTTTAGAGTTGGTCTATTTCTGTAAAATGACTTGCAAGTTAATGAGGACTACTTCCTTGTTTCACTGAAACAGCAGGGTTGCAGGGCTAGGCTTCATGTATGCCCCTTAAATACCACGAGAGGGCCTGTTGCATCGTTGAAGCTCGAGTTTTATGCATATCTGGCTTGTAAGTTATGTAGATAAGAAACGCACTGCAGCTAAGGGCAACTGCACTGTTTTCAACCATGATGCCGAGTGATACTACTGTTACATAGTTCTAGTACATCCTGCAGTGCTGTCCATCCACTCTATTCAGGTGACTCCTAAACATATAGACGTCTCTTGCTTTTAAATTTTTTTTTTAAATAGATATTAAGATATGATCTCCAAAGGTTGCCTTTTTTCTTTGAGTCTCAAGTAAATGTTTATACCATCTCATCAGTCTTGTGCTCTAAATCTGCATCCAGTCCAGAAAATAGTCCCCGTATGATCCTTTCTCTCATTCAGATGTTCACTTGCATTAAACCTTTGTCCTTATTTTAGAGTTTTAGTTTTAGAGATACAACTGAAACGGCTTCCTGCTTCATTTATATGTTTGAAATTGTTGGAAGTGCATTATTTAATCATGTATCCTCCTTCCCCCCCCTTTGTTATCTCTTGGTTTTATGGTACTCTCATTGACCAGATGAGTTTCTCATGCTTCAGCCCTGTGACACTGCATCCATCTCTGCATTCTGTTACGCTTGAGGGCCTTTTTTCATCACTTTTTTGAAGTTACATCGGTCCTGCTTGCCATTTTCCCTTCATATTGATACTACTTTTAGCTCTAGCATTTTAAAAACCATCCTCCATCTCTTGTGTATTTTTGTGAACTTGAGAAAATCATATTGATTTGTCACAGAGGACGATTAATAGCAGTCTCATGATGCGGGAATGGAAAAAAGTTATTTTTACAGCTTACGTTTGTCCTCGGTCATAACTCGTGTTCCCAGTCCAACATGGCAAGCTCAAACTACAAAATATGTTAAAAGAAATGGGTTTAAATCAGGATTACATCACTGGTGTGACGCAATGTGTCAAATCTTCATTGGGTCTAGTAGTTACTTTAATATTTCATACAAATCGAATAAATAAACAAAATTTGTCAAAGAGGGGAGCTGCGTGACCTTTAAAGTTAATGAAGACGTGCAGTGAGATCCGGGCATCGTTGCTCTGCACAGCTGCGGCTTATTCACTTACAATTGTTCCGGCATAATCTAATGTTGTTCAATTTAAGCTTTTAGCTGCACAGTCATTAGAGGATGTTGGAAGACTGCTGCAGCTACTTTGACCATTATAATTCCCAGTCTGTTTACAAGACCTTCAGGGTATTTTTTGGGAGAATTCTGGGTGCTAATGAGGTGAGTTAGATACCCTGTCTTGGATTCAGCATTATGCTCTTTTAATTCCAAGGCTGTATTCAGCTTATTTAGATTTAATATGCAGGTGAGAGGAGGGAAACTGGGGGTGTAAAGACTTTTGGTGCATTTTTTGAGTTGCTTTTAACCTGGTTCCTACCAAGGCTGCAGTTTTATACAGTTTAGTACTTGGACAAATATTTTGAAACTGGAGACTAAAATGTGAATCAGACTTGTCTGAAATTACCCAAAAAGAACAGAAACGTTATCACAAAAAAAACAAAAACACTTTTGGACAACCAAGACAAGATCCTAGTGAAGGTTCCTGGTTTCTTCCAGACTGAGAAGATGACAGTATTTATCACCTGGAGTCATGTCACTGTTTCTTTCCTGCTTGAGCTCTGATCAGGATCAGCAAAAACGGTTAACATTTAGCTTGTTTTAGGACTAGACTACCTTTTTATTATTAGTACAGTAACTCATTTTTTGTACTGCATAGGTTACAATTAAAAGAGGTTGTTGTACATAGTGGTAGTAGATCAATCGACTGACAGTCTCTCTCAGGTTAATCAAACATAATCAAACCTCATCTGTCTCGAACAGCCATCTTGTCAGCCTGCTGCTGGCTGGGTTGGACCGTCCTGCAGCTCTGATCTGGAGTCAGTTTCTGTTTTTGTCTTACACCATCGTTTGTAAAGACTCTTGTACACGCAGCGATGTTAATACTACCATAGTATCTGTAGGTGATTTGTAGTTTTATTTTAGTTTCATCAAAACAATGAGTTTGCATGAAAGTAAATGTGACCCTAGATCAGTGCTCAGTGGTTATGTTCAATCCAGGCAGTTTGGCTGTTTTTAAAGGAAAAACATAAAGAAATGAACTCACTGTAATTTAAAAATAATTTTGTGAAAATGTGACTTAAACCTATCAAATTTATTTTGAAGTCAGTGAGTGATTTTTTTTTTCTTCTTTTTTTTTTTCACCCCACAAATGGTTAATTACCCTCTTAACGTTTCACATCCGTTTCTTGGTATTTTCTCTATGTATATAAATATATATAAGTATATATAAGCTGTTGTGGTTCCATCCTCTTTTCTTGGCCTTTTGCAGGTGAAGCACTTTTTTAAACATGATGTTGAATTAAGAAAAACTCCATGTTTGAGAGTGAGTGTTAGTCCTGTTCATAAATGACGACGAAAGGGAAAGTCATTCTGCCTTGTCAGTGTTTTATTTGTATGTTACAAATAAAGGAAAGTTGTTTGACTTTACAAAAGATGCTTGTTTGTCAATTATCTTATTACAGATGGATGTATTTGTGGCCAATATTGCCACCTAGGGAAAAAGTTTAGCATGATGAAAATAAATAAGATTAACTTTATTAATCCAGAAGGAAAATTAATAACACAAGTTGCTTGCTCATACACACCACAAAAAACTTGCACACAAAAAATAAATATTATAAAATCAATAAGGTAAAACCGCTAGAAGAGAATGCAGACGTTTTTTTCTTCTTCTACATTTCATAGCGACCTTTCACAAAGTTGTTATTATAGTGGAGAATTTTTTAAAAACTTTTAATAGAATTTCCCTGCGTAAATGGACCTAAGGTGTTTTTATAATGGAAAAAGTCCATCTTCCACCAGAACTCTGCGTAAATGTTCCGAGGGGGACTGATATTGCGTTGCACTGAAACCGGAAGTTGCTGGTACATTTTCTGCAGAAATGTCCTAGCTGAGCTAATTGAATGGCTGTGATGCTCTGAGGTGCCTTTGCTGTCATTTGTTGGAGATGCCATGAAGCTTTAAGTGTATCGCTTCAGGCTTTCGTTCCTGTCCACCGCCATTTTCCGCCGCTGGTGAGTGCGGACAAAATAACAGGATGTAGCTACGCGTGCACTAGTTTGTCATCAAGTTATTCATCATTTTCGACCTTCTCGTGGGCACAAAAAAACCCTGTCATCTTTTTATAGTTGGCTTTTCATGCTGCTTGAAATGCGTTTCTTCTGTTAGCCGTTAATTTGTTAAATATGTGTAGTAATTTTATTTTTAAAATTAATGTGCACTTATGTAATCTTCCTTAATTATTCGTAGTTCCTTAGTAACAATAGTAACAACACAGTCTCAGTGGAAAAATAAAAAAGACTAAGAGAAAAACGTTATAGGAAAAACAAAAAAACAAAACATAAAACGGGTTAAATTTTTATGTCACAAATTGTATCCCATTAGCTGGTCAGGGCACCATGGCAACGAGGATGAAGCTGAAGCTGAAGACTGTGTTTGTGCTGTACTTCATGGTGTCCCTGATGGGCCTCATCTATGCATTGATGCAACTCGGTAAGTTTTCAGCACACAGATTCAGTCCAGATTTGAGCCATCAAAATAACTATTAGCCAGTGGCTTTAAAGTGGGCTTCATGAAATAACTTAATATCTTATTTTGTCTCCAAGTTTCACATCCATAATTTACAAATAACATACACTGTTGTTGCAATTAGTAATCATGTTTTTCACAATTATTTGCAATAATTAGAATAAATTCAAATGAAACCAGTCTTCAATAAAACATAGGAGATCAGATTAAAACACGCAGTCTATAAATGTTTGTATGCAAGTAGAGGAATTGTTCTTTGTACCTTGAACTGTCTCACACAGGCCAGCGTTGCGACTGCGCAGAGCATATCGTACCGAAAGACCGTACCATATCTCACCTTCGGGAGGAGCTGAACCGTCTTCAAGATCAGATAAAGAAGTTTGAGTCAACAAAACAACCCAAAAAACAGCCACTCAAGCCTTCCCTGCCCACGATCTTTGTCATTACTCCTACATATGCAAGGTAGGTTTTCTGCTTCATCTCTGCTTACCCCTGTTATGTCAAGTCATCATGCAGAACCTTAACACCCCCGTCTGTCTGTGTACAGGCTGGTGCAGAAGGCCGAGTTAACCCGTCTGGCCCAGACTTTCCTCCATGTTCCTCAGCTCCACTGGATCGTGGTGGAGGACTCGCCACACAAGACGCCTCTCGTGACTGACCTCCTGATGAAGAGCAGCCTGGCCTACACACACCTACACATGCTCACAGCCAAGGACCGCAAACTAAAGGAGGTAGGTGGAGATCAACGTTGAATCAAAATGTTTATTCTTTCAGTCAGTGTTCTCCATGATGGGTCTGAGTTTTCTTTCTTCCCTTTAGGGGGACCCCAACTGGCTGAAGCCCCGCGGGGTGGAGCAGAGAAACGAGGGCCTGCGATGGCTCAGAGAGGAGAGAAGAGTTCAGCCAGGAGAAGACAACCAGCAGGGCGTGGTTTACTTTGCTGACGACGATAACACGTACAGTGTGCAGATATTTGAAGAGGTGAGGAACAGATTTGTTGGTTTTCAGGAATGACTTCTCTGACCTGCAGACTCAAACGTCTTCTTGTCCCGGCTCAGATGAGGAGCACCCAGCGAGTTTCAGTGTGGCCGGTGGGGCTGGTTGGAGGGATGAAATATGAGAGGCCTGTTGTCGAAGGAGGAAAGGTAAATGGTTGTTTGTCAACTGGCTGATCATGCAGAAACCTTTTTCAAAGATTTAACAAAACAATATAAATTAAAACCCATTCATTTAAAAAAGAAGAATATTAACTTTAAAGTTTCATTGATCAGTTTGATTCTTTATGGTTTATGATGCTTTGGGTTTTTTAGGTGGTTCGTTTCCATGTCGGCTGGCGGCCCAGTCGTCCCTTCCCCATGGATATGGCTGGCTTTGCTGTTTCCCTCAAACTGGTCCTGGCCAATCCAGAGGCTTGTTTTGATGGAGAGGCACCAATGGGCTTCTTAGAAAGCAGCTTCCTTCAGGGTCTGGTTACCATGGATGAACTGGAGCCCAAAGCAGACAACTGCACTAAAGTAAGTGTGTTAAAGGGAGTGTTTGTATGTCTGTTTAAGAACTTTGTCATTTATTTTACTGTAGAGCAGATGGACACCAGTTCCATTTGTGGGTAATGATGGTTTTTAAAAAATGTCAGATCACAGTGAAGCATTAGTGTTTAACTTCATGTCCGTTGTGTGCAGGTGCTGGTGTGGCACACACGGACAGAGAAACCGAAGATGAAGCGAGAGGAGGCGCTACAGGCACAGGGACTGGGGTCAGACCCCGCTGTAGAGGTCTGAGAGAAAAAAAACCAACACACTCACGGACACACAGACAGACGGACACACAGACAGACAGACATACCCAGACACAGTGTAATAGCATCCTGTGCTGTTAAATGCTCCATCTGGGACTCCACTTTGTAAATACTGTAAACCAGAAAACATCTGTTGTAAGAGACATTTAAATTCACCTGCTTATGACGGATAGTAAATGTTAATGTTTTTGTATTTTAAGCTAGCGTGTGTCAGGATTAGTTTTTTTAATTTATTTTAAGTTTGTCTTTGTTAAGCTGTTTTGTGGATAATAGTGCAGTCTGGACAGTTACCTGAAGGGGGCGCCAGATCAAAACTTTATAGAGCCACACTGTTGCACAGTTCATGTTCATGTATCATTTTTTTAGGGTTTAATCGTGTTCAGGATAAATCCTGCAGCATTGCTCGATGTTTTTATTATTATTTTGCCAAATATTTGTAACTCCTGAAACAGGATGTGGACAAATATAGCACTATTCTAAGTGGTACAGGTATAGGCGTTAACAAGGGAGACGTGGCTTTTGAAATAATGGGATATGCTAGGTATGTGAAAATCTGTTGAGAATGTGTGTATCTGTGTACATTCACAAAGGTGGGTGAATAAAATAATATAGTTCAAAAGGTAGATAAATTAGTAAATTAAATACTTGAATGAATGAATGAATTAAGTAAGCAGAATATTATGATCATAATTACTATATCAAGGCCAAAATGTAGAATATGATAATAATAATCATAATACTAATAATGTTATAGTCAGTTTATGATGATAGTTGTTACCCTTTTTTACATTATTGATTGTGATTTGTTTAGACTGCTGTGAAACTCTGGGTCGAACCTCAGACCCAGATAAAGAGCTCTAGAAATGGAGCTTGTTTATCAGGGAATCAAGAGTTTACTTGATATTTGCTTATATTGTGGCTGGCTTTAACCCCCTTGGCCGTTTGATATGTGGGAAAACCCCCTGCCCCTCATCCCAGAGTAAGCTCTCCAGGTCTGCACATGCTGGGTACCATGGAAAAAGCTGAACTGGTAAATTTAATACAACCCCAATTCCAAAAATGTTGTAAATAAAAACAAAACGCTATGATTTGAAAATCTCATAAACCCGTATTTTATTTCCAATAGAACATAAACAATATATCAGATGTTGAAACTAAGACATTTTACCATTCCATGGAAAATGTAAATAATTTTTAATTGATGACAGCAACACAGAGTTGGATTAGGCGGGAAAAGTAATTGACAAAAAAGAAAAACAATCAGGTTAACTGGTAAAAGGTCAGTAAAATAACTGAGGCAGAGCCTCTCTGATGTAAAGACGGACCAATCTGCAACAAAGATTCAATATCTAATATGTATTTTATGCTCTGTTGGTAATAACGTATAGGTTTATGAGATTATTGCATTCCGTTTTTATTTACATTTTACAGAGTTCCAACTTTTTTAGAAATGGGATTGTATATAGCAAGTAAAGCAATAACAATAATGATCATGTTGATGATCATTATTATCATTATAATTAATATGGACTTGATAACCAATAAGCATTAATAATATAGCAGTGTGGAAGTATTCATACTTATTAAATATTGTAATATAAACAGGAGAGAAAAAGAAAAATCACCAGTTTTTGACATCTGTCACTTTTATCATTACATATGTTGAAAAAAGCTCATCATGAAAATAATTCAGACTGTATTAATGATGTTTATATAGAAGTATTGCCGGGCTGAGGTAGTGCTTACTCGCGTTCATCTGAAAGTAAAACTAGTCGTAACATTAACTGCAGCCCAAACTATGCCTATAAAACTAACAAATCTAACAAAACAAGTCTATGCTGCCGTGCACAACAGATAAAAATGAGCAACACTGTACTGCAACACAAGCATGGGATTTAATAGCTTCCTGTTAAATCTTACAGCTCAGATGTTGGTTTTTTGGTGTCAGAACAAACTTTTCTTCATATTTAATTTGAATGATGCTCTTTTAAAAGAAACTGGAGTCAGTTTAGAAGTCCTAAATAAGTGAAGAACACCAATAGAGCTCATATACATGTATATTATTTATGCAATAAAAGGACAGAAGATCAGAGAATCATTAAAGCTCAAAGAAAGCTGCTTTTTATGAAACTGTACAAACAGTGCCTGCTTAAGTGTAATTAGTGCCTGTTCTCTGCTGGTGTTCATGTATTTATGACTGTGATATTGTTCTTTACATTGTACAGTGTGATAATAATGTCCGTCCCCGGCCTTGAAAATAAACCTACATTATCTGAAAGATGTTTGGTCGGTGCTGTTTTTATTGTTGTTGTTGTTTCCTTTTTTACCTGTTGGCAGGCGAAAAGAAGGAAAAATGGTTATAAAGCAGTAATTCAGCTACATAAACAACATATTACTGTCCATCTTTTCTGTCTTTCTTCAGGGTTTTTATCTGCTTATTAAAGCATTGGGCTGTTTTGTTCAGACTTTGAGTTTACTTTCAACTCAAACGTGATATGTTTAGATAATATGGCTCCTATCACCCCTGAAGATGAAGGTCACCGCCTGAACGGATAATCTTTAACAGATAAGTTAAATGTGTCACATGTAACTTGTGGTGTATTCAACACTGAAAGATCTTTCATTAAAAATACATTTAGGAGCCACAGCAGAGTTAAATTTAACTTCATTTTTTTTATCCCCTTGGCACATGAATTGTGATCTTGGCAAACTGTTAGTTGCAATTTTGTTATTCTGACATTTAATTTCTCAGATAAGTTTGATCAACTTCTCTCATTGTGACTAGTTTGTTAGGGGCTGCTGCTTTCAAAACATCTGGAAAGACTAGATGATGCAACCATGAGTGCCTCTAAAAAGCTTAAAGAGATTAAAGGAAAATAAAGTGTTGCCTTTTTCAAAAATTCAGTATCAGAAATGGGAAGTCCATGGGACTTATATGGAAAAAGCTAAAACGGAACAAGTCAAAATGATGGGAAAGAATATCTTTAGAGGTGAAGGAGTGTTAGAGAAGAATGCCTCTTCCATTGTTAATCATAATGTGAATGCATGCTTCATGTTTGTAAGTAAAATAGTAAAATAAAGATGGCTTCTACAACCGGATAATGATGTGTAATACACCTCAGGCCCCACAATGGCAAAAACTGAAGATTTTACCCCTATATACGCAGTCCCTTTACATATTTATAGTGAAACCTAGATTTCTTGGGTGAAATCAAGGTAAGACAGCTCCAGGAAAAATGGATGACAGACTAAACATTTACGAAATGCTTCACCTTTAACTCGCTGCTTAAAGCAGGAGAAATTTAAAGCCGACATTTTCACACTGCTCTGACGCTTTGATGATTTCCTTCACTTGAAACCCAGCCAACAGCACATCTGTTTCGTCTTGAGTCTATCAGGTGATACGTTGGGTTCGCCTGAGGCAAAGCGATGACTTAACACTGTTGTGCTTTTTAGTCTGTGATTTTTTTTTTATCACCTGTGTCTGATCCGTCTGCTCCTCTGCAATTCTACATTTTGAGTGTTTAGTTGACAATTTTCTGCAGATTCGCCACATTAATCACCCAAACTTGTCACTACCTGATGGTGACCTTGGCAACCCAGCATCCGGTAGCGTCATCATTGCAGCAGAGGTCTGTACAGGCCTGTATGACTGACAGCTGTTACACCCTCTCTGCAGGAAAGTCACCACTGATGACCATATAAAGCCTGTGAGACACTCAGACTGAGACATGAAAGTGCGCTGAGAGGTGAGCGAGACAAGACGATGTGATAGAATTAGATGCACTCCATCTCAGACATTCAAGAGCGTATTAAAGTCCTTCAGACCCGACTACCTGTGACTGGCGAAGGTGGTGTCGTGCTTTCAGTCTTGAACAGCTCATCGCGCTGTTTTTGATGGCACGTTTGTTTTTGAGGCTTCGTGGTGTTGGTGTGTCATCACAGCGTACATGTGCATGCACGCACAATAAGGTGTGTGACTCCCGGTCATCCAAGAAAAACATCCACTGAGATAATTACTTAATGCACACAGTGAAACAGCTCCCACTCCCCGTCCCACCCAGTGTTTACTCTCCAAACAGCCATGCGGAGGAATTTTTTCCAAAAGTCTCACTCAGCTTGGTAATTCATCCACCGCAGTCAAGGCCGGAGAGATTCCTGAGTTATGTCTAAAGCATGTCCTTGTTCTGTAGGGCAGTGATCTCTAAAGATCCCATGAGACAGGAAGAGATTCAGAATGTGGATCGTGCAAACACTACACTCACAACACGCCATGTTCATCCCTTTTCCTTTGGTAAGACGTGTCAGACTTGAGGTCACCTTGTAGCTTAACTTGCTGCTCATAGGTTTCCATCACACATAAGACATCATTCTTTGGTTCAGTTCATTCATTTTATTTGCATACTTACTCTCCACTAAGGTTTAGTAGAATTTAAATAAATAAACTTAAAACACATTTTATATGCAAGGTGTAAATAATACCAACAACATTAACTAGAGGTCATAAAAACATGAATTTAAGAAAATGTAGAAAACACACAGTCTCATACAAAAACAGTTTTAAAAAAAGACAAAGAAACTAAAATTGGCCCATTTAATTTTTACATTTTGACCCTAAATGAAAGCTTGTGTATGTAATTATGTTATGATAGACCCCAATGGCAACATATGGAGGTTTAGGGGACCAAGAAATGATCTTTGTGGGACTCCATATGTAATGCTAATTTCATCAGAATCAAAGTTACCAACAGAAACCAATGAGGTTTGATTTGTAAAGTGAAATGAAAGTTGGTTTAGAACATCGCCTCTCTAAGATCTAAATAATATTTTAGGTGCTGCTGAAAAATCCCAATATTCAGTTTCATTAAAGGCAGCACTGAAGTCAAGTGTCAGGATAGAAACCTTCTCCTGGTAGAAGCAGCAATGTTTAACAAAATAAATGTTGGATCTGAATATTTCTATATTCATATCACTATTAAAGTAAAATGATATTAGTCCCACAACCATAACTCAGGTATTGTGTTCTTTTGATTTTAAGTAAGTATAAATTCATTTGGAATCACAGTAAATTTGATAGTGTAAAAAAAAAAATCGTCAATGCTGATTGGTGGATGAGATGTGGCCAACGGTCACACCATTTCTCACTGACCTGAGACATATCTGACTCCAATCAATCTAATAAACGATGTCATTCAATTTATCAGCAGCATGTTTGTACCTTGACCGATTGTAGTTACGTGTTCACACAGTATATTATTGTGTCCAGTGCCAATAAGGTGAAATGTCACTAAAAAGAGTTTATATGTATCTGTATTTTCTTCATTCAAACTGAGTCGTGTTTTGTGTAATGTGTGGGTTTCCAACCAATTTGCTGAAGTCAAGTAAAGTCTGGCTTTTGCAGATTGATTGTTAATGTCACAAGTATTATATTTTCATCCATTATTTGTGTTTTTTAGGTTAAAGTTGAGCCCTGCAGTCAGCTGAGCAGGAGGTTAACTGTTAACTATACCAGAGGTTTGCTGCTGGTGGGGAAGATGTTTCCCTGATTACATTTTTTTGTTCTTGCTGAGCGCACTCAAGCACACACACACACACCTGTGCGCAAGCATTGTGCGTCTATATTATAGATTTTAAATGCCAAGAGTTATCTCCGAGTGTGCTGAAGGATGTAAAGAGGAGGGGTGCGTTCTGTGAGCAGAAGGAGACAAAGAGTCCTTGATAGCGAGAGTGCTTCGCTGCTTGTGTTTGTGTGTGATTGTGTGTGTGTGTGTGTGTGTGTGCTTGCATTGATAACGACGGATGTGCAGGTTTGGGCAAGGCTGGAGTGTGACGTTGTTTGTTAGGGGAGTATGCAGGGCTGCCGAGCTCTCAGTCATTCACTAACACACAGCAGGAAAACACACACGGAGGAGAAAGAGACAGCAGGACACAAGGTAAGACTGGAACTCTCTCTTTTTTTAGGTTAGATTCATGCAAATAAACTTGTTGCTATTATTCCTCTTGTGGAGGCCATACCTATTACAAATAATGTTTAAATACATTTTATTTTTATTCAAAAACTGCTGTTGTTTGCATAAAATAAGAAGGTCAGGATAAAGTCAGCCAGCCCAAAAAAAAAGAAAGAAAAAATCTGAGTTTTTTTTGTCAGATTATTCTTGTTGATTCTCTTTTCCTCTTATGTAACTTAATGTGAAAAGTTTTAAGAGTCTCACTGGCTTCTGAAAGTCTGTCTCACCTCTGGCGTCGGCCCAATCAGTGATGCCAACAGCAGGTGTTTTGTCCTTACGGCTACTGGGACATCACTGATATGAGTTAAGCTCCATGTCATATTTGTAAGAAAAAAAGGTCATTAGGGACATTTATGTCTTTTCAGGGGATTTTTGTCCACCATTTTGGTTTTGATACCCTATGACTTTTTTTTTTGTAAGGTTTTTTCTCTTGAAATTCCTGTTTCAATTTTTCTTGAAGGACAAATTTACTAATTTTTTTGGGTGATTAGAAGACAAAAACGATTTTTTTCCCATTCAGTCTTAAATGTACTAAAAAGTTGTAAAAACATTTATTTTGATCTTTAAATAAACTCAATAACTCATTTTATGTGTATTTTGTCATAAAACATTGACATCACAAGATTGAATTGGCATTTATAGGGTTAGAATAACTTGAATAATTATATATTTGGTTTTTGGAAGAGGACTTTTTTATTCTTTAATGACCCAGAATGGTTGTAAAGTGAAGTAACATGGGGTAATATCAGAGAACAAACCAACAAGTACTTTGACTTTGACGATGGGCCGTCAATGTGAACTCATTGATTTTGGCTGCTGTTCACTGTCAAAGTCTGCCTCTGCATGTGCATGTGTGTTTGCTTTTAACTGTAGGAACACAGTGTCTTTAGTTTTGACATCCAGTTATTATCACCAACCTGATAACATCAACCCTAACCTCTACACCCACAGTCACACACAGTCAAACCCTTGTGGTGCTTGCATAGCGGATGCACTGTAAGGTACATACCATCCAGTGTAGCAGATTGTGCAGATTTTCATGCACACTGTACCCATCACGCTGGTATTTGCAGGGGAATTATCTATCTGGGATCTTTAAGGGTATTTTGTCTCCACTTCTATCTTTCCTTTACTTCTAGGGACGACTATGAAATGGTTAAGCTCCATATATGTGGAAGAAAGAGGCCTTATGGGAAGAGGGCAGTGTTATATAACAGCATTAATCTCTAATCTTTCCTGCCCCCTTTCTTCCAGGAGGGACAAAAAAGGAGAAAGTAAGATTCAGTAGAAGTGAGCGTGCAACAGGGGCCCTCTACAGACAAATACTGAAAGAAGAGCACAAAGAGAAGATGACGATTGGCAAGAACTCCAGGAAAAGCTCAGTCCGAAGCTCCATCCGGGCTCCAAAGTTCCTGGACAAATCCAGCGGTTTCTACGGTCGCCTCGACGAACCTGAGACGGCCACCGAGGCGAGAGGGAATGAAGAGGAGAATAGGGTAGACGATGGGAGCAAAGAAGGAGGAGTCGTGACCAGCTCGCCCCTTACTGTTACACACAACGCAGGGGCAGATGAAGAAGTGTTTGACTTCATGATGGAGGATGATGGAGAGACTCTCCTGCGGAGGAAGCCCAGCCGCCACAGCAGCAGGTGGAGAAGGAGCTCCAGGAGGAAGCAGAAGGAGGGGAAGCCCGAGGAGGTGCAAACCCAAGATGACTCCCCCGTCCTGGAGGACGCAGGGATGAAAATCGAGGTAGAGCTGAAGAAGATGGAGGAAGAAAACGAGAAAGCCGGCACGGGGAAGGAGCCCGGCCTTATTCATTTCCCAGTACGTGAGGATGCAGATGACCAAGTCCTGATCAGAGATAAGAAGAGAGGAAGAGAAGAGGAGGGGGAAGAGGAGAGGAAGATGAAAAAGGAGCAAGAAGAAGGGATGAAGATGGTAAAAAAGAACTCTGTGAAGAATTATCGCAAGGTGAGAGGCTGCCTGTCTGTTTGAATAACCTAACTTCTGCTTTCTGTCTCATATTTACATCTATTCCACATTTGGCTTCCCCTCCCTCAGGGTTACATAACTGAGCGCTCAGAGGGTAAAAAGTTATGTCTAATCATCCTCCACATAGCACACACTGGGTTATTAATCACCATGGAAACGTATCAAATCACCTTAATAAAAGACCTGGACCGGGGTCAAAGTACAGCAGCATGTCACCAACACATTAAGTAGCCTCTGACAGGCTTTTCCTTTACGTCACTTTTAATGACATGAAAAATGAATCTGGTGCCGGGTTCATAGTTTGTAGGACGGCATGTACCTTCACCTGTTCTCCACGTCGTAAAGATTTTATGCCTCAACAGATGCACACACACACACTCAGAGGTGGCATTCCTGCGGGTCCCATATCGTGTTCTTTGATCAGTGGAATGAAATAGGGCAGCTCCGACCTCCCCACTAAACCAACAGCATTAAACATTCCTCTGCTGTTAATCAGTGCAGCCCGAGGACCTCAGAGAAGTGAGATCAGAAGCTTATCTGACCACAGTCACTGCAGAAGTAGTTGTTGGTCATATTCTAAAGTTTGTGTCTTTTTTTCCCTCAAAGAAGTGCTGGTTGAGTTTTCCCCAAATGGCTCACAGTCACCTGTTACCCGTGGCAACAGGCTTGAATCGGGCTACAATTTCCTTTTAACAGACAAAATTTCTTAAAAACAATCTTTTTGAGTCATTATTTTTTTACTGGGAATTTACCTGGAAACATTTTTGTAATTCTCCATCACCTCCAAAGACAATAGTCAGCTTGTTCACGGAACAACACGGAAACAGTATTTCCAGGTAAATCCAGCAGTAACCTGAGGTTTATAATCAGAGACAGAGATGTGAACATGCAAAACCCAACAAGCACACAGCAAGATAATCAGCACGGAAATGAATTTCTTATCACATTTAAACTAAAAACAAGATAAACAACATGGCTCATGGAGAATCTTTCAAATAGTTTGTTTCAAATAACTTCACAGAAAGAGTTTTTAAAAAAAAAAAAAACTGATTTCAGTGAGACATCAGTGCTGACCTTCAGCCTCCTCTTCCTCTGCAGGCTTTTGACCGAGCGCTTCGTCGCGGCTGGGAGGCCTTCATCACTAACCTCTACAGCGTCACCCTCACACCTGTGGCATCCTCATCACCGCCTTCATCCTCACCCTCGTTGAAGAAGAGGCATCAGCATAGCTCAGTGTTAGCTGAGTTTCAGTAAAACTGGACAATTCCAATTCTTTTTAAGTATCTAATGTGATGAAAACCGGGTAATGTTGTGTTTCCCCTGCTGCTGAATAACGATGGACAATCCGTGTATGATATTTACAGTGCCTTCAGATGATGTTTGTGTGATAAAGGTCCTTAGAGGCATTAATCATTTATGTTAGCTACAAAGTCTTAATTATGCAATGTGGCATTTATGTTGCGGTGCACTTTAGTCTGCACAAGACGGTATTTACAAACTGGTGGAGCCAAGCTGCGGATTTTGCAATGAAGTCTATGAGAAAAGGCTTGAGAAGCAGTTTGTGACTGAGTTTAGCAGCTCCTGGCTCCTTTCTTCCCTCTTCTTAGTTTTTTTTTTTTTTTTTTTAGAGCACCTTACATTTGATCCACTTTCAAGAGCAAGTTGTGCATCTCCGCTTTTTTTTGGGTTGACAGTATGAAACAGCTGAAGTGTTGATATGCCGCCAAAAGAAATGGAGGATTTCATGACAGCTATGACTGATCAGTGGGGAATTTTTTTTCTGGAAATCTTAATGTTTCTTTCTTTATGTGAGACTGATTACTGGTTATCTGTCCGGCAGCTTATTGGTAATCAGTTGAAGTTAAAGGCTTAGATATATGGTCACACCCCTGCCCATCCAGTATTTAGACATTATTATTCTGTATAAAATAGCAGATTTATGTTTTTTAACCAGTTGAACCCATTTTGCCCCTTTCGCCTGAACACATGCACAGAAACGCATGAGTAGTCATGTACAGTTTTAGTGTGTTAGCATGAGTTCCTCGCATGGATTCTGGTGAGTTGTTCAACCTAAAGGGATGAGGGTGTGTCTGCGGGCATGTCTTTGATGAATTGTGATTTTTCTGTGCATGCCCATATGCAAGAGGTACTACAGCCTGAATTTCAAATAAATGATTGACTTTTTGTAGAAATAAAAACAGTTTGACATGATTCTGTGAATTCTTGTCATCCAGTGTTTTTGTTGTTTTGTTTTTTTAACCTTGTTTATTTAGTTTGTGCTCAGCAACAGATTGAGGAGAACAGGAGAGATAACACAACATTATTCCAACAACCAGTTTATAGATGTTTTAGATGAAGATGATAACTCAGGGTGTGTCTCAACCAGCGCGCTAGGGCGCTTTGGAACATTTAAGGGCATGGTTCGTTTCACACAGACACTTAAGCAAAACCTCAGTGCTCTGAAAGTACCCGGATGCTGCCAAAAAACGGCCAAAAATCTAGTGAGAAGCGATGTATTATCAGGAGAATTAGCGATCGATTAATCGTTAATATTTTTATATTAAAATTCAATATTTACAGCCTATATTAAAATGAAGTGAACGTAGAAAAAGCCCAGCGTGTCTCCTCATCTAGATCTTTATTACAAGATGAACGACTCTTGTGGCCGTTAAATGGGATTCATTCAATGGTTACACTGGAAAATATAAACTTAACACATACACCTTCAGCACCAGTCTAAATATGGATTAGTTTAATCTATTAATAGATAATAGATAATGTAAACGATTAAATTCTTAACAATCGATTAACTGATCATCGATAAATCATGCCCATCCCTAATCCTAATCGAAGCCTCTAGAGTAATTTTTTAGTAAGAATGTTATGTACATTACTGATGGGAGACTAGTTCTTCGGGTAAAACTTCACTGTTATTTGATTCAATGGATTAAACATCATATGAGCCAGTTGCAAACCTCTGCATCCCATCAGACCTCTCATAGTAACGGTTGTTGTAGTAGTGTAACAAACAGTGTGACAAATGAAGACGGTTTTATCAAGATTAAAGGTTTTGTTGTGGTGAGCATGGATGAACGGACCCAAATGCACGACGACGACGAGGCAGAAGGAAAAGTAATGTTAAACAGGAACAGCAACAGGGAAACTCAGCATTTATGACAGGGGGGAACCAACAGGATGAACTGAAAACCAAGACAGAATAAATACACTGAGGGACAAATGAAGAACAGGTGAATTAGATGAACAAACAGGACCAGGTGGACTAATTGACAGAACTGAACCAAAACCACAGGGGACACAAAACCAAAAACCCTCATATCATGAAAGGTTTAGATTGGACCCTGCGGTGGGAAGGTTTTGGCCCCCGGGCCTTATGTTTCACACCCCTGGTCTAGTATCTCACAAAGAAAAACCAGATTTACAATGACAAATCCTTTAATGTTGTGTCTTAATATATGTTTAGCAATGAGACATAAAACTGTTCCATTTAAAAACCCATTAGTGGTAATAATACTATTACCAATAGTGATGGTGCCATTAGAGTGTGCACATAACATTATACCACTTTACATTAGTTCAAGGCTCAACTTGTCATGTCAACAATACTAATACATCTGAGGGAAAAGCCATGACTTTACTATTAATAAAGCAAACTTCAGCGTGTCTTTTAGTCTTAAAAACACATACGAAACCAACATATTTAAATATTCTATGTCCCTGGCTGCAAGCATTTTAGTCATAAAGTTGTAACAAACATTCAGGCTCTATGTGATAAGAATCAGGAAGCAAATAACCCAACGCATTAGATGCAGAGCCTTAAAATCCTATTTGCATTATAGCAATAAAAGCTACTGAATGCAGTTCTGTTTGTGTGCTGGCCAGCGTCTAGTTCCTTTTTTCACTGGGTTCATGAAAAACTCTGCCAGTTACTTAATATTACTAAAGTGTATGGTTTATTTAAAAGAAAATGTAAATGTTGAAAATATTAGTTTTGTAATTCCCTGCTATTTAATGCCTTGTTTGCTTCTTGCTCCTCTCTTGTTCACTGGTTTATCTTAAGTTTGCTCATTTGTCTTCTTCCATTTCTTCCTATGAAATGTGTAAAATGTGTTTACTGCTCATTTTGTAATTATATTAGTTGATCCCATTGGCACAATGCAGGTTAATGAACATCACTACCAAAAAAAGCATGATGTAAACATGCCAGATTATAGCAAAGAATGCTAATTTCCAACCCTTGGTTGCAGGGCAGGTAAGGAGATAGAATAAAAAACAAGAAAACACAACACAAGCATTAAAATGATCACAGGTCTGATGTTCTTTGAGCCGTAAAGATGGAATATGTGGAACGCTTATTAAAACAGGAGTGTTAGAGAATATTTATTTTACTGACAAGACAGCTTGTCCAAAAGCAGGACGTCTAAATGGCACCACAAGGTTCTATCTCGTGGTGGCCCTGGTTCCACTGTCAGGCTTTCTTTTAAAAAAAATAATAATTTAAAAGAGGGAGGAGCACTCTCATGTACCTTGTACATGAGAGACCCTAATTTCAGATTTACATTGTTGTATTTTTCTAAGATGTTTCAGTGTTAATGGTTTCTTCTCTCGAACTTTTAGACCTTAAATTGTACAGCACAGCTTGTGCTGTAGAATCCTCTTCTTCACAAAAGTTAAAGAAGACTGGAGTGCAGAGTGTTTTGGTGTCTTTTTTTCCTCTTTCATTAGTAAATACGTTAATGTATTACGTCCTCATCCAGCCATAGACTTGGTGTACTTGTAGAGTACTTGAATAAGGATGAAAGTTCAGTTTGGAGTCTGACCATATATTGAAATAATTATAAAATGTAATTTCCCAGTTCTACCTGGGAAATTACCTGAGCAGAAAGTAACATTATTGTCCATGTTCATACTTTAAATATCATAATGTGGGAGGTTTTGTTGTACTACAGCCTGATTTAAAAAAAAAAAAAATTAAGCTGTAGATGTTTGACTAGTTTTCCTTATGTTATAATGTCCCACATCTCCTTCTTTTTCTTTCCAGCTGTTCCCTTCAGGGGTTGCCAAAGCGAATCATCTTCCTCCATCACATCCTATATATTCTGTTTCCTCTTCTATTACACCAACTAACTTCATGTTCTGTCTGACTACACCTATAAATGTTCTTTAGATTTCTCTAGATTTCTTTCTCTTACTTTTTGTATCTAACTAGGAAAACCTTATCTTTGAAATCTTTTAAAATATTTTGTTTAGACGAAGTTGTCCAACATTTAAACCCAACACTGAGACGTTTCTGTAGCTCTGCTGCCCCCCAGTGGACGAAAGCATCTCAACACTGATCTCTCGTGAATTCAAACGGAAATGACGTAGGTCCTGAAGCGTATCAAGTTTTTAAAAAACATGTCTTCAGTTGAAAAGCAAACAAAAAAAACACAAATAAATAAATGCAATAAATTATTCTGCTATAAAGAATAAGTTTCGAGTATATAAAATGATTCAAGCTGAAAACAGCCGATGGGAAGTAGTTGTCCTCATGGTTTTCCCGGTCAAAGTTGCTGGTGGGAGGAGTCTTGTTGACGGACATAAAAACCAAATGCATCTGCTTCTTCTTCCACTTCCTTCTTGCATCTGGTTAAGGTAAGGTCATCTTCATAGTCTTAACCTCTCCATTACATTTAGAGTGTTCATGCTTACTGGATTGATCATATAACAGCATGAAACTACAGTAGACTTGCAGCTGAATGCTGGTTTATTGCCCCGGTACAAACTGGTGGTGTTTAAGCTAGCAGCTTCTGGGAGGTGTTCCAGTGCAACACCGAACAGACCAAAATCAATCCTCAACCATCCACCAGAAAATCCTTCTAATTTCAGCTGAATATCTTTACGAACTTAAAGGAAGACACATTTATCCCACATTGCTTGTAGTATTGTGACAGTCATGACTCAAATTTCAGATTATTTTGTGAAGTGTGCAGAAATGGGCGCTGCAGGTTTGGCGCAGTTGTTTAGCTTCGTCTCTCAATGATGATAACTTTCACAGACCTGTACTGAATGACTGTGATTGCACTTTTATTATTCTGATGTGAGACGTATTTTTATTTTACTTGTGTATATATTTTCCGGCTCATGCAAACACGTGGGTCGGTCACGTGGTGGGTGACTGGAATGGCTAACTACCGCCATGCTAATGCAGTTCTTTGCTCTTTTTGCAGATGGTGACATACCCAATACGCAGTAGCTACAAAGGTAAAGACATGCGCTTCGTAATAAGCTTATGGCATTTTTTTTTTAAAGACCTTTTTAAAAAAAAAAAAATTGACAATGTACCGCTCATGCTACAATGATGTCTCACTTGAACTCTCTCACTGAATAAATATTGGAGATATAATAATTTAATATTCTGAGTAGCAATAAGGGGAGTTTATTAATCAAATGATTTTTTTAATGATTTATTAAAAACCTTCCTGTTTCTTTCAGGTTGGAGGAAGATGATGATGCATCCTACCTGAGGTAATTTTAAAACTAAATCTTTTTCTTGGCCTACCATCTCTGGTTGCTTTAGTAAATCAGCTTGGCATCTCCACAAAAGGGGATGGGCCTGTAGTTGCTTCTTCAGCTTACGAGGAGCTTTGTATGCTGCAGTGATGATTCTCTGAACTCTCTCTTACTGAATTGGCCTTTGAAGATACCCCTTTACCAGATTCTGAGAAGCATGTTGGCTCCAAAAATCGTCAAACAATTTGAACTTATTAGTTTGTGGATTAATGCAACTTACATTTTCTCCAACAGCTGTCCTAAGCGCCAGTTATTTTATTTTTGAAGATGAGACATGAGAAACTTTGCAGGTGAGCAACTTTTGTAATTCTATTGATCATGTTTTATTAAAGTGAAATATCTTTGGCTCCTGAACTGATGAATTAATAACAGACAAGCATATGCCTGACTCTTGTGATGCTAGCTTATTAACCTGATCGGCCATCAAAGACACTTAAACTCAGTTTTAACTTGTAATTCAGGACTAAATGCATGTGTTCCTGCTTGCAGGATGACCTTCACTCGTCTCAGTGCTCCTCAAAGAGGCTGGAAATGAACAAAGGTGGGATTTTGAATGTGTGGTTCAGATATTCAGTAGTGGGTGTCAATGTGATGACTTTTTAAAAATTGACAAGCATATGGCTGATCATAGTGATGTCAACCTTTTAATCTGACTTGCCCTTAGTTGGACTGATAAGGTGTGGAGTTTATGGATTTTACTAATCTATTGATTATCTGTTAGGTGGAGGTCCCACATAACTTTTCTGTGGGTGAAGATTCCTCATGTAAGTATCCTATATGTGAAGTAAGAGGGTTTGTTCAGTTTGAAAGGATGATATGGGTTAGCACCCATTAAATACCTGGACGACTAATGTCACATGGCAATTTGTCACCAAAGCCCTGATCAAACATACAACTATTTATCTAAATGTCCACCTACATTACTACTCTCAACTAACAGTCTCTCCCACCCACTACAGGACCTCTACAGTGTCTGCTCTGAAAATGATTACCCTGATGAATCATGGTAAGAATAATTTTCTGTGCTCATCATGACCAGCCTTTTTGAATGCAGTTTCAATGATGATTACACTTAGCTCACTTTGACCCGATGTGAAACGACACGAACAACTGAGCAACTGCATTGTTAGTTCAGGTTTTTTTTTTTTTTTTTTTTAAAGAAGTTTTTAAATGCTTGAAAAACTTATTAAGAATTTTGCTGTATTAGCTCTATGTATTTAGAAAACAAACTTATCTTCCAGATCCTGCAGCTGCTGCTTCGGAGACGTGGATGCGTTCCAGTTGAAGGTGAGATTTCGCTGCACTTATACGCCGTAGTTCCCAGACCTGCTGGAAATGATGAGATATACTTGGAATCTCGTTCGTCTGAACTAGTGTTGAGAAATGGAATATCTGACATCAGTAGAGGTCCATGTTCAGTGGTGTTTTTCAGACTTGCCTCTGAACCTTAACTGAATATTTGTATGTCTGCAGGTCCCTGAATTGGCCCCAAAGCTTCATCCTGGTGAGTGATCCACCCTTAGCCACGTGTTCATGCAG
Organism: Atherinosoma microstoma; assembly: GCA_037177055.1. NCBI lineage: Eukaryota > Metazoa > Chordata > Actinopteri > Atheriniformes > Atherinidae > Atherinosoma > Atherinosoma microstoma. The sequence continues at coordinate 5,836,431 of JBBBVU010000005.1, forward strand.
ACACTGGATTGGCACAGGTGCATCACACCCAGTTTCCTTCATGATGACACCTGCGCATGTCTTACGCCTTGTGTTAATGCCAGAACCTGAAAAGGTGAACCCACTGGTGTAGCCATGGCAATAAGGGGATGGCCTGTTGGGGTTACCAACGGTCTGACTGGAAACATGGATGTGGAAAC
>JBBBVU010000005.1:5859240-5872985 GCA_037177055.1 Atherinosoma microstoma
CCCCCCCCCCCCCCCCCCCCCCCCCCCCCCCCCCCCCCCCCCCCCCCCCCCCCCCCTCCCCCCCCCCCCCCCCCTCTACCCCCCAGAGGGCGGACGCGGGGAGTCTGACACAAACACCGATGAACGTCAAAGCCTCGCGCTATTGGAGGTCAGGAGCTAATATTTTATAACGAAATGAAACAGCAGCCAACGGCTCTACAGAGGTGAGAGCAGATAGGAGCGCGAGGCAGTAGTGACGCATCTGTTTAAAATTAACCAGGTTTTTAGAAAAGAAAGCCAGTCAGGCCAAATAAATAAAAGCAAATAAATAAATAAATCCAAGCCATAGCGTCATCCGCAGTGAGGAGTCTCATTCCTCCCTCTCCTTGCACCACCTTTAGGCTGAGGAACCAATGACAAGATGGAAAGAGCGAGGCAAGGGAACTTCCGGTCACTGCTTTCAAAATAAAAGCACACAGGGCACCTAGTTGCAGGCATGGCACTGCCTTCACTCTGCAGGATTTCATCACTTTGTAAAACAAATAATAATCTAGACTTGTAACATAAAACTTTGCAGGATGTGCACAAAACGATTATAAGAGATAATTTACAACATTGGAATCTTCTAATTTGGTTAGAATATTGTGTTCTGGGGTTGGGCAAAATATGCTTATAGGCTTCTGCCTATTCTCTTTCAGAGATCTACATGTTTTTTGTTTTTGTTTCTCTCCATTATTCGGGATATTTGAATGAATAAACTAAACTGAACTATTTGATCTATCGTTGATTTCTGATACTTTGTGGTTATTAATTTTAATCTTCAACCATGACCTTTTTGGAAATATATGTTGAATCAGTATCAGAGAAATACTCTGTTGATTGATATTTATCAGTGAGGGTGCGATTACAGTTTGATAGCCATCTATTTAATAAGGATAGGCAGCAGACATAATTATAGATAGAGATCTATGCAAATCAATAGATTCAACTTTGTATGGGAGAACGTCCGCCGCCGACTTTCTCCACTGATACCCATTTACTCTTTGCAAATTACTTTTAAGTATTTTTCACGTGTGCTCAGCCTTAGACTTAAAGATTTATGTGATTTGTTGCACAATTAGGCTACTGAGGACAATGCGATTAAATCAAATGGAATAAAACACCTTGTTGATACCCAAAGGGAAAATATGACATGGAGAATTGTTTCTTTAAAGAATGAGCTGGGCTGAATATAAAAAAAGAGCTCCATAGTATTTGTTTTGCACTTACTGGAGAATAAATAGGGGGTCAAAGGCATAGCTCGTGAAATATTTGATTTCCAATGAGCAGTGTTTGATGTGGTACATACATTGTTTGCTGTTGTTTGATGGAGAGATACTGATCTCTGAACAGGGAATGTGCAGGCTATGTGACCCTATAGTCAGTCTTGGATGCTTGTGATCATACAGTCATAGTGGTGTGAATACAAATATGTCCTGGGCCACATTGAAGGAACTCTTGTTCACCAGATATAACAACTCAGTTTCAGAAGAAGACGGGAGTTAGTTCAGATGACTAAGTCTAGAACGATAGGCTGATCCGGAGATGATCCAATGCGAATTGTTCAGGAATTTGCTGGTATAGCTGAGACACAGATGGTGGTAACGGAGGGCTCGGCAGGGGCCACTGGTTGTCCTCGGCAGGTGCTGGAGTCAAAGCGCACCCTCTTTGATTCAGGTTCTCAGAATAGCTATTTAACCTCATTGTCAGCGTTAATTATATCCTTTGACATGTGTATTATTGGAGCCCCCCCCCCCCCCTCAAAAAACAAACAAACAAACAAACAAAAACTCAGGTTGATGTTGTTTTATGAAAATTACATTTTAGTTGAGGCAAAACATCATCTGCCATGATACAATGCAACAAATTTTAGCTGGGTCTTAGGAGGACCTGCATTTAAATATTCTGTCTTCAACAGCTTCTTATCCTCGAACTGTGGAAATGCTAGTTTGTAAATGATTGTTAACAGACACAAACAAATAAAAAATCCCAACAACAACAAAAAACAAATCAAAGTAACATTCGAAATGTAAGTAAACACTTTTGTCTAAAAAACATCTCAAATGTTTTCTGAACCAATATGCCTCCAGCATTACTCCTTTTTTTATTTTGAACAGTAGAATGCCTCATTTCCTGTCTTCCTGGCTTGCTGCATGCGCATTGACGCAGCTCTCTGAGGCGCTGTAAGACAACCGGATAACGGGAACCGAGAAGGGGGACAGTAGCAAAACGCATCTGTCTGACAGACACAGACGGGGTGCTATTGTATAACAGAGGCCTTCATCTTTCCTCCAGCGTGGCTCATTTTTCTCCATCTTCTATTTTCTCGTCTTCTCCCCTCGGAGGTAGAAACGGAGCGGGGCTGCGGGGCTCGGCGCAGCATCGGCCGCTGGTGGAGGACCTGCACATGTCGGAGCGGTGAGGGACCGTTTGTTTCTCCACCCTGATACGTTTGGAGGACCGCAGGAGGAGGTGACTGTGTGGAGTAAAGCCCGACAAGAACAACGTAATAATCAAACCTATGAGAAAATAATTGAAAATAAGCGGGGTTGTAACGGCCGAGAGAGGACCCGATAATAACAAGAAGGACAACAGTGATGCGGCAGCCGAGGTGGGCCCAGATTGATGATTTTATGATATCATCATTCACCACCAGGACCGGTCACTGGTTCTATTGATAAGGGGAATAATCGAGGAGAATAAACTCTAAACTGAACTGGAGTTCATTTGCTCGTTTTGACCTGGATGTTCAGACGTTAGTTGGCTTAATTAGGTGCCTGATTGCAGTGTTTTTTTTATGTTGAAGCTTTGCTGTATGATAACATATAGATATCCAGATTTAGGCCGATGACTTAGTCTGAGTGTGACGCCAATACAGCAACAGAGGCGTGTGCGTCTAAGAAGACGCGCCTGTCTGAGCATCATCTGGTAGTTGCACAGGCTACTTGCGCTGGGGATGATACACAAGCCATTTTTCATCTGTGCGTAAAACCAGAAAAAATTCAGGGATGCTGCTGCTGCCAATTCCAGTCCGACTCTGATAGAGACAGTGAGGCGCACACCACGGGACTGGACATCCAGAAAATCTCTCTCCTCTCCTCACCTCTCCTCCGCCTCTGCACCTCTTTTCCCCTTTATCTCTCTCCCCCCCCCGTCTTCTCCTCCGTCCTTCTCCTTCACTATACCACCCATCGAGGCCTATCCATTCTGATCAATTGATCATCCATCCGTGATTCAGAAAGCCACCCACTTCTCCATCCTCTCGTCCATTCACTCGCACATCCTCTTAAACGCCTCTTTACGCACTCAGTCTCGCAAAGGCACGCACTCGCGCACGCGCCACCGCCATCTACAGCCATCATGGAGACAACCAAGCTGCCTCCGTCCAGCCCGTCCTCCCCCACCACCAGCTTCTCGGTGCCGTCTGCGGAGAAGGTGGATGGCTTCCCGCGGAGGTCCATGCGCAGAGCCCGGCAGAGGAGGTCCCACAGTTCGTCCCAATTCCGCTACCAGAGCTCCCAGGTGGAGCTCACCCCACTGCCCCTGCTAAAAGGTGAGACGTATAGACTATATAATCATATATACATATATATGATACAATATTACAATAAAGAAAAAAAAACTGCTTTGTTTGCAGTGTTTTCAAACTTCTCACTGTTAAAAAAAAAACACTTATGTGACTTGACACAACACACCTATTGATCCCCACTGACAGTGGAATATTGTATGTTATATTGATAGATGTCCACCAAACATATTTTCCTCCCTGTCCTTGTCCTGTCTGACCGACAGCTGATAACGGTGGCATTGATTTATTGAACAGAAGAAAACCAGTTGACTTTTAGATTTGTAGCTTGTACAATCAAGTTTTTTTTTTTCTGTTTAGATTATGCTTTGGTCCCAAATTAAAATAAAACATGAAAAATGTCATGCAAATATCCTTCAGTCCAAGGTAACATGCTAAAAGATAAATGTACTGACTACACATATTTCAAACTAAATTCTTCCATTGGAGAATTTGGTGCACATCTGGAAAGGTTTTACACTGAAAAAGTTACACTAGCAGTCAATTACATAACAAAATGGAAAAGCAGATACAATTTTTGTCTAATTTCCAGTTCATAGTTAAAAAAAAGGAAAAACTCAAAATAACAGAAACTGTACTTTGCGTGGGCAACTTTCATCTCCATTAAATCACAACACCATGCGAAAGGGGGCTGTGTGAAGATCTGGACATTCTGTGGTACAGCATTCATCATAATGATCATCGGAGCTGCGCTATCTGCAGGTCTGTTGCCATAGCTGCTGTTAACATACACTATGGTCACTATGATCTGTATGAGCAAGTTTGGTCAGCTGACGACATGAGGCTGCAAAATACATGATGCCCATTGGCTTTTATTGATAGTCAGAGTGTATAGTCTCCATTTTCTGCAGTTTTAACATCTGAAACAGCAGAAAAATGTGGTGGAGACAGCCGTGGAAAAGAAAGGATAGGAGGAGATAAGTTAATACACAAAAGTTGAGATGATTAGTTGGCTAATAAAGTTGTGAAAGTTGTGAATAGCTGAATTATTTGAGAACATTTCTCCAACGTAAGGATTTAAATATCTTTTGGATGCCCAGCAAGTGATATTAAAGGAGGAAACGGACTTCTCTATATGTATTTATTTACTGCACAGTTGCTCCAACAGATTATATTTCCTTGCTAGACTGTGTTCAGTTAGTGAGCACATGTCAGGGGAATCAATATTTTTGTACTTTTTCTTTTGGGTCACCCAGTCAACAAGCTGCATCCCATCATGTTCCTTCCATTTTTATACACTTGTTGTTCTATCTGTAGCTCTGCCTTGGGTGTCCTCTGTATCTTTCACCCATGTGTGCAGAACAAACGCAGATTATATGTCTTCATATTTGCCTCTGACCCTCTTTATAAGGTCACCCTTCCTTCCATCCAGTCTGAATTCTCCTCCCATTAACCCTGAAAGGAGAGAAGACATTTCTGATTTTAGGTGCATGTGTGTGCCCTGTTACGTGTTTTTACACCTCATTTGTAAGTGCAGCAGAGTGATGGAAGGTTTTTTTATTGCATCTGACTTCACCTTAAGTTGAGACCCAATCTTTGCATATATGCTGCAACTATCATACAGTAGGCATAAGTCCCAGTTATTACATGGCTGCTGCACTGCTGCGGCACTGCTTCTGGATCCCCAGGAGGAACTGATAGTAAGATCCTGCCGCACTGGTGCAGGAGCAACGTCTGCTGTGGGGAAGTCTCTAACGGGCAGTATGTGGGCCAAGTGTAGACAGACTTGTGGGTGTTTTTCCCTCCAGGGAACCACATTGGCTCTTCTAATTTGAACTACTCTTCCTGTTAACTGCAGTACATTTCTTATACTTCAAGACCAGTGTGAAGAGTAATTCCTGCCTGGAGTTGCAGGCCAGATATATGTCACCTCATACTGACAGTATGATTTAACAGTATTTAGGAATGAAGAAGTTATGAGTAAATATTCAATACAGATGAAAGTAAGGTTTTACACATGTGCCATATTACATGGTGCTACTGTACATTTAATAAAAATATACCATGAGAGAAACAGTTTGTGAAAATCTAACTACACCCATACTGCTTCAAATGTTAAGTACTGTTAATCAAATAGACTTAATTAACTGATCATCATCCGCGTGAGCATTTCAGCAAAAGGTTAGGGAGTTTTTCTGGTCTGTAGTATCCAGGTGTGTGTTAACACAATCCCAAGGGAAAAAGACATCAACAATGATTTTAGAGAAGCTACTGCTGCTGCACATCAGTCTGAGGAGGGTTATAAGGCTGTTTCCAAACAAGTCCACTATTTTGAATAGTGGACTTTTATAGAAGGATTATTTACAACTGGAAAACGTTCAAGACAGTCATCAATCTTTTCTAGAGTAGCTGTCCCAGCAAGTTCGCCTCAAGATCAGATTGTGCAATGCTTAGACACTTCAAAAAAACTCTAAAGAAACATGACAGTACAATTAGAAAAAGACTGAACAAGTATGGATTGATTGGAAGGTGATGTAGGAGAAAGATTCTTTTCTCAAAAAAATAAAAATAAAAAATTCATGAGAACGCAGTTCAGGTTTGCAAAGCTGCATCTGAACTAACTACAAAGCACTGTTCCAAAGACTTCTGGAACAATTGTTGTTAGATGGACAAGACTGAAGTGGAGATGTTTGGCTATAATGCACAGAACTGGTGAAACCACAGCAGACCAGCACAAACTCCTCGTAGTAACTGTCTACTACTGTGGTGGAGGGGGGAGGATTTGGGCTTGTTATGCAGCCACTGGACACCTTGAAGCCATTGAGTCAGACTTGAGCTTTTCTTTAAACCAAAGTATTCTCAGGTCAAAAGTGAGGTTATCTGTCTGCAACTGGGTCATGCGAAAGGACAAGGATTCCAAACAAAGCGGCAAATTTTTCACTGGAGGGCTGAAAAGGGAAAAGAAACAAGGTGTTGCAATGGCTTATTCAAAGTCCAGACCTCAAAGTGATTATTTTTTTCTGATATGTAAAGCCTTAGATTAAAAGAGCTTGAACTTCTGTTTCATAACTGTATACACTGTCAACTGATATTTACAGTGGTTTATATCTTCCATGGTAAACATGCCTTTACATCTGTCTTTCAAAGAGCAAGAAGCTCAATCTTCAGGACCAATTTTAACAATTTACTATGACAGAATATGCACATGAAGCTATTCCTATAAGCATCGGTAGTAGGAAATACCACTTACATGTTAAACCATTTGAAAGAACTTTGTTGTATAGGAAACATGTAGATATCTGATCATAGAGCAGGCCTGTGATCGGCTCATTCCTTTTGAAGTAGCGTTGTACAGAAACCACGCACGCAGTACTGTGTGCATGATGTTTATTATATCCAGCACATCCTGCTTCTTTGCAGCTATGTGTGAGGAATATACTACACAGTATCTGCCTTTTAAAATGGATTTTTACAACTGGGTGGAGAAAAGGAACACCAAGGCAACAGTAGAAAAAAGTGTAGCAAGGTGGACATCGTAGGTTTTACATAGATGTGGCATATAATCCTAATCATTTTTTGAACTAAAACACATTTTCCTTTCGATGAATTTGTGAAGAAGCATACAGTCCTCCAGCTCCTTTTCTTCGCAGCTTAATTATTTGTGACCCACTTGCTTTAAACTTGGACTTTTTTATTATTGATTAAACCTACCTTCCGGTTTCAGAGCTGATGTTATACCTGACCCAGATATTTTTACATGTTTCTCCATTACCAACACCAGTGAATGTTATCAGCATTTCTCTGCACACAGGATGGACAAGGATAAACCTTACTGACAAAAATATTTCCAACTTTTTCAGGAAACATGAATAATGTGAGGACTGGTTAGGGGTTTGCATGGATTTCCTTTGGCTTCCGTTGCTTCCTCCAAATATTAGATTCGCTAGTGACTTTGGATTGGTTGTAGGATTGAATCTGAGTGTGTACCATTTTCTTTCTTTCTAAGTTAACCCTGTGATGGAGTGTTAATATAGCTAAGGTCTACCCTGACTCTTTCCCAATGTCAGCTGGTATCGGCCCCGACCCCCTCAGGGGTATAGATAATAGATGGATAATGTGATCTTGAAGGGAGATACTATCCTTGTGAGTCTCCAGTAAACAGAGAACTGATCTGGAACGCTGAACTGGCCGATAAAAGAGCTGCAGGGATGGTCGAGCAGCCAATTAATCAATAGATGGAGGGGGAAGGATACCGGGTCCATATAATCCCTTTTACAGTATACTCAAGTTTAGCCACTGGCCTACAGCGTGTGTGCATGCACATACACACTCACACACACATGCACAGAGATTTCACTCCTTCCTGGACAATGTGTTCTGAACTCCAAAGTAGTTGCAATGTTCTGCAGTGGACATTTTATGTCTATATAATTGGATATGCTTGTTTGAAATAAGAAATTTATGGCAAGTTGTTCCATTAAGGTCTATTTCATAAAAAAGTGCTAACACATCCATATATTTCTGCAGATGCTGATGTTTATAAGTGCAACTTATCATATGATATTCTGGGATTAAGCATCAAATTTATCACTATTAGCACATGCTAGTAGTGCTAGCTGTGTGAGTGCAGCTGAAAATTTCAGACAGGGCCCCAAATGAGATGAAAATCAAGTCACAGCAAGGAACCAGGGCTCAGTGGTGTGCTTCACTGGGAACCAGGCAAATTTTGATATTTAAAATCAGTTGTCAGGCAGTTGCAGAGCCACCAGATGGGTATCAAAAATGCTGTCAGATACTGATAAAGCATTCACTTTGTTTTCTGTCTCTACACTTATATCATCATGCTAAATAACTAGAGGTGCACAGAGGGGAGCACAGTGATTTCTACCAAGGCCGGTATAAGAAACCGATAAAGATACCTACTAACATTTTAACAAGTGTTCCCGTTTTCTATGCTCTACCTCTCCTCCAGATTTCATGAAATTCAAGCACCCTGGTAGATCTACAACACTGAAAACATACTTCTGCCTTGGCTTTTCTTCTTGCAGAGGAACAAAATATGGTTTCCAATAATGATGATACTGGGAGCTATTTGTTCTGGAAAGTAGGCAATTAAAAATATACCGCTATTTTATACCGCATATTGTTTAACCATTAGATCTCTCCTTGTGTCACACTTTATATTAATTCTCTCTTAAATGATTGACTTTTCTTATATTTTTACTCTCATATATTATCCTGTTATACTACAACAATGTAGAAATATAACAAAGTAAAAAATAACTCAGAATTTAAGTTGAATAGTGTGTAGTACATAGAGAAATGTAGTACTAAAACAATATACACTATGCAACAGCAGTATATTGATAGCCTATTAATATAATAAGCTGTGGTGTGAGGCTATCATATTACAGCAGTACTTTAATTATCTCCATGATCTGGTTTAGATAGTCTGACAGTTTCTATCACAGATGTGGTTTGTGCAGCTTCCAGGCATCTTTCCCTTCGTACCCTGTTTAGGGAAAGAAAAAGCCCATTTGATGTTTATTAGGCTGTTTGGCTTATAAAGTGACATCTCTGAAAATATGTACCAGGGAAAATAGACTGAATCTATTCTTGACACAATTCTTTTCTACACCTCCAATAACAACGGATTATTTTCATTTACTGTAAACCTAGCATTAATAAACCTGATGGATAGCATCTGTCTTCCACCATTACTTAACTGAGGACTAAAATGTTTTTTTTTCACATCACAAACTCTTGATTATAAAAACCAATGTGAAATGTCCCGTATGTTAATAAAAAAACATAATGGACATCTGTTAGATGACACAAGGAAATATTAATACTCATTCAATATGTTTCGGCTTTTTTTGTTAGGAAATGAATCTTTATGATTAATCAGTAACCAGCAAGTTTTCTTTAATAATCTAATCCGAGATAAATGGATTTTATAAACCTAACAATCTCAGGACTGATTAGAAGAGGTCATAACTTTTTAAGACTAAGCTGTTTTTCATAGATTTATCAGAGCTTATTGCAGGGTAGGTTCTCTGCTTTCTCCTGGTCGTTATCCTCTGTGTCTTCAGTTACATTGCAGCTCTCTGTCTTACCAGAAAACAGGCTCGTTGCTCAGTGCCTCTCCCCAGCTGCGATGCGCTCCCCCGGGGCCCCAGACACCAGCTCAGCTTCCTGGTCACGGGTGTTGTGCTGTCGCTGGCAGGCTAACCAGACTTAAGGTCAAATTCCTGCCCAGCATCTAGTCAGCAGCCGAACACACTTGCGATCAAGATTTGTGGCCTGTTCCCACACCACGGACTTTACACAAATGTGGCTCCAGGAGGATTTTGGGGGATTTCTGAACTGTCTATTTTAACAGGATTTCACAACTATATTCAGCAAGGCAGCACAGAATTGTGTGCTTCTGACCTTGAGAAAGACTTGGTCTCTATTCCTTCTGTAGCTAATTTGTAGACTTTTCCTCCTCATCCTCATTGTCTTTTCGTGAGGCCTGCACTGGATTTTAGAATAGATAAGAACCTTTTTTGTGCAAACAGAGTGTGATCAGATGTTCGAGACCATATATTTAGATTTGAGCAGGAGTATAAGTCATTTATGTAATTGTGGAACAGGTGTTAGAAGGTTAAAACACATCATCAGCTAGGATAGAAACATAATAGTAGAAGCGTCATTGCCATGTGTAGAAATATGAACACTGAGTAGAAACAGAATCAGAGTAATTATATCTCTGCATTTAGAAAATTCACCAGTAAAGATGAAAGTAAATGCATCTTCGCTGCTGGTAGAAATGTTGTTGGTCCATGGAAATGTGTTCCAGATAGCAAATTAATCATGATTGGGGTGAAAGTTGGGAACAGGTTTGACCTTTTGGAGTTTTGATATACAGTGGGTCAGGAATTGTGTTCTGAGCTGCCTGAGGATGAAATGAAAATGTTGTAGTCAAATATTTATTAAGTCCTGAGTGTGTGTTTGTGATGCAGAGTGATCATGGGATGCTTTCAGGTCTATCTTGAGATCTTGAGAAACATTGTTGCCGCCAGCAGCTACCTCAGCACAAGCTCAAAGAGAAAGCATACAAAGCAGACTCTCCACTCATCCTGAACCCAGCGGCACATGCTGCCGAGCATTTTTAATAGCTCCCATTACATTTCTGACCACAGTAAATGGTATAGACATGAAATGGCATTTAAAAAGTCCCCAGACATAAACAAGTAATGACTTGCTGGTCATATGAAAAAGACAACCCGCATTATGCCTCTTTCCTTTTCTACATTAGACTCAGGCTATTAGCAAACATGTATCTGTATTTGGAAGTCACAAGATGATCATATGAAAACTATTCCTGTAAACTGAGTGTCACCAGAGGCTCTAGTTTGGTTGTCCTAGTTAAAGAAGAAGAATACATTTGGACATGCTCATCGTTTGATCTGAAAAATGACAGGAGATAAAGCCAAGAAAAAAATGTAATAATCCAGGAAGCCAACTGCAGTTTTTTCAAGTCAATCATGGTGTTTGATTTCTCATAAAAATGAATAGTTGTTTGTTATTTTCTCTGATACCGATACAATTTTAGCCAAGCTGCAGAACTTCAGCAGGCCTAAGTTTGTCTAGAAAACGTGCTTAACTTTCATGGGTGCTGAATCCTCAAGCCAGCTAAAAATCTAAACAAAAAACTTAATGAACCAGCACGATTATCAATAATTAGTATTATCATAATTTATGCAAACATCCTTTAATACACAAACTAGTAAAATTTCTACTAATACTTTAGCTGTTGAAAAGAAATATTTGGATAAGTAAAAAGCTATACATCATATTCGCTGTCCCTGACATTTGCACCATTGTCTGCCATCAGCAGTGACTTTTAAAAGGCATACTGAGTGGCTTCAAATGGCTCAGTCAGGCCCTAAAGGATGTTGTGTTAACTTAGAGTGTTAAATCTCCTGCACCTGCACAGAGCTCATTCTGCTGGCTGGTGGTAGTGTTTAAGTGTCTCTAAAAGCCTTGAAACTGCCTGCAGATACAAGCACTACAATGTAAATGAATCAGGCTTTATTGCACAGAGGAACAGATGGTTAGTAGAAGCTAAGTGCGTCAGAAAGAATTAGATTTGTTACATGCTTTTAAGGTAAAATTATTGAGCAGGGCATCCGTTTTTTTCAAGAGAAATAAACATCTGCATTAAAGACCTGCTGATAATCGGTCTGTTTGCAACCACTGTAGCCTTCCTAGCAGTGTTTCATTTAAACATTTGCCAGATTATGCTGTCAGCCTGCTGAATGCCGTTTAACAGGTCAAAGTATGCTTTTGCAAGCCTTCTGTTGATAGGAAATGCATTTGAAATGCTCCCACTGTTGTCTGCAAATGTACAAAAATACACTGCTGCTTGTGTTTCATAATATTCTCAAAAATGGGCCAGTTTCACAGCTAACAATGAAGGGATTAGGGAGAAAACATGCACACTAAAACCCAAATAACACCTCATAAAATCTAGTAAAGGAAAAATGTCTTCGTTCAATATTGAAAAAGAGTTTTTAAATAACATCAACAAAATCTTCCTTGTTTGCTGGAAGAGAAAAGCAAAAAGATAACAGAATATGGTTACATATAAAAATATTCTTTGCTTTTCAAAAATAATTAATCCATCCATTATCAGTACCAGTTTATTCCATTGCAGGGTTGTAGGGAGGCGGGACCCTAACCCAGCTGCTACTAGGTAAGAGGCAGGGTACACCCTAGACAGGTCACCAATCATAAACTAATTCTTTATAAATGCAATTTTTAATGTTCATTGCCATATCAAGTTCAAAGATGGCGAGAAAAGCTGACAAACAAGCTATTAGTGTGAAGTAGCCTAATAGCTTCTTATCCCAGCATACTGGCATAACATGGCTGTTAACTGCCCGGATCAATGAGCTGACTTTATGAGTGAGTAAGGACTTGCCTTACTCATTGCAGATATTTGACTGTTGCAGCTTTCTTTGTGGCCTCTTCATGTTGCCATTTTTCTGTGGTATTCCAAGCTACTTGTAGCTCTTCTCAACATCTGCTACTACCTTCCCTCTCTTTGTCACCATCCGTCTGCATTTCTCGGCCCGAATGACATACCGATGTCCCTGTTGTAGATCCTGGTGGTGAGTCAGTGAGTCAGTGTCTTGTTCGCATTCCTGAGTTGGTGTCCATCGCCAGTCTTGTTGATTAATTGGCTGGGGGGGTTTAGGCCCATGCAGAACAGCAGCAAAGATAAAGCATCTCCTTGGTATAGGCCACATTTAATGGATATTTGCGCAATGGGCTCAAAGTTGGCCTCAAGGGTGGTCTGCCACAGCCTCATTGAGTTTGCAATGAAGGCTCCTAGAGTGTTGTCGACCTTGTACAGCTTTAAGCATTCCAGGATCCATGTATGTGGCATTGAGTCATAGGCTTTCTGGTAATCAGTGCAGGTAGTGCACTGGTTTGTTTGTCTGGTTTTGCAGTCTCGGGCGACAGTTCTGTCAACCAGCAGCTGATGTTTGGCTCCTCCGGTATTTTTAACAATGCTTTTCTGTGCCTCTGTCATGCATTGATCCACGTGCCCACTTATCTTGGCAGCTATGATGCCCGACAGGAGCTTTCATGTTGTCGATAGAGAGGTTATTGGGACAGTTCCCTTCTGGGGATCTTTCAGGATCAGGACTGTTCGTTCCTTGGTCAGCCATTAAGGGTGGGCCCCATTCCTCAGCAGTTGGTTCATCAGTGCTTCAAGGCATTCATGGCGTGGAGTTAGCTTTTTTAACCAGTAGGTGTGGGTCATGTCTAGATCATGTAAGCGTTGTCCAGTCCTTCTGTTAGACTTCCAGATACAGACCAACTGAGAGACAGAAGAGTTTTGTTTTTTTTGTTCATTAGGGATTATTCATCAGAATATGAATTCTTCTCTATTTATTGTAATATAACCTCCCACAAAGGTGTTAGTTGTTAACCGGTGTGATTTCATTCTAATTTCTGAGGTGTGTTTATTCATATCTTAATAATTAATGTACAGAAAGCTCTGTTTTAAATGTGGTGTTTACTGTAAAGTGGTCACCTTCTCACACAGATTGAAAGTGGGCGATTGAATGACTGTGCGTGTGTGTGTGTGTGTGTGTGTGTGTGTGTGTGTGTGTGTGTGTGTGTGTGTGTGTGTGTGTGTGTGTGT
>JBBBVU010000005.1:5873085-5908067 GCA_037177055.1 Atherinosoma microstoma
TGTGTGTGTGTGTGTGTGTGTGTGTGTGTGTGTGTGTGTGTGTGTGTGTGTGTGTGTGTGTGTGTGTGTGTGTTTGATAGGGCCAGCTGGATGAGTCTGGTGTTGGGTTGCGGAAGGCATGGAGTAGTTTTTACTCTCTGACTGTCTCAGATCAATTAAGAGGGAGGAGTAGGAAAGAAAGTGAGGGGAGGAGGGGTGGTGATGAAAGAAATGGAGTGGACAAGGAAAGAGGAAATGACTGAACATTAAGTTGACAGGTGGAGGAGGAACAGTGGGAGGAGTGGAGACAGTGAGATAAAGAATAAAAAAAGGGAGAGGATATTGCAGGGAAGAGGATCTAATGAAAGGTCCAGCAGTGCAATAACCACAACCACTGCTGTGTCACTGTGGAAAAGTCTGATTCCTGAAAGAATACAATGAGGCTGTGGTAAATATAAATTCTGATTAAATCACCACAAATTTCTCCTTTGTGGGTGTTCACTCATAAATATGCAGTTGCCGTACTCCAACAGCATGAATTGAAGTAAACAAAGAAAATCAAATATTGGAGCAACAGAAGTTGATTACGAGGGAAATTCTTCTAGATGGGGTGAATTTGGCTCAACAGAACCATGTCATTTACCAAAAATAAAAAATCATACTCAGCCTTAATGCATATTTCGTTTTTTCATTATCACATTTAGTTGTTTTTGAAAAAGCAGAAACAGCGTGTAAAAAGCTGGTAATCAGATGTTGAGGATGTCTCCAGCTGGGAGAACCTTCTCCAGTATTTGTTTACTAACTGTCTGCAATTTGTGTTTCCATTTCACACAGCAAACATTGCTTTCAGAGGGGATTATTAATATCTTCAGTTCATAAAAGTCATTTGGTGAATAAGAGACGGTTGGGACTTGTAGACAGAAGACAGGACATGCTTTGCAGCTCTAATAGTTTTTTCTTTGTTATTTCATTAGAATTTCAACCACTAATTGGTCAAATGGATTAAGATTGATTATAGCAATAGCCTGCAATGAATTATATTATCAAATAGTCAGGTTTTTGCAGGGTATGGCAGAGCCATTGAAATTATTTCTGTGATATGATATTATGATCATAATTGGTTGTTGACTAGGGGTGTAACAATATATCGATCTACATCGATAAATCAATCATATGGTCTATATCGATCGATATTGATCCAAAATGCAAACATCTTATAGAAACTGATACAATATCCATTTATCAAATGCATTTTTATTTTGAAAGTGGCTGTATTTTGGCTTCCCCTGCCATGTCATTTTTGCTTTATTACCACACTGTCTTTATTATAGGAGAGGAGTATTTTTATTTGAAATGATTAATTTAAACACCTGAGCTCAGAAAAAAATGTTAAATGATATCTTAGTTGCTTTTTTAAATTTTGAAATGAATGGAAATGACTGTGTTCAATTACCTGTGATATAGTTTAATTCCAATCGTTGGATCTTAAAAAAATCTAAATTGGATCGTGACTGAATTTTAGATATTGTTATGCATTAAATCGACTGGTGATTTAGACCCCTATTGTTGACTTCCACACTGATAAGTGCATGCACCATGTTGCAGAAAGAAGCTTTCTGTGCACGAATATTAGTTGAACAAGAAATAAACGAAGCAGCATCACAATAACAAGACAGCATTCAGGTGATATGCTGAAAATCTGTAACCATGTACTTATTGATATCAAAGCTTAACCACATGTTTTATATCCCCAATCCAAACTATATTTTTACACTTAAAAGTGTATATTTATACCATAGCCTGACCAACTGAGAGCAAAATCAAAAAGTGAAAAGCTGTTTGTTGTTGGATAAATCGGGTTGGATGGTAGTCCACAGCATAATGCTACGTTCAGTTTCACAAGATGCTAAATGCTGGCATGTAACACTTCAGTAACCCTAAAGGAATGATAATTTTATACATTCTGAACATGCATGACCACTTCACAGTATTCTTGTTATGATTTTTTAAAAGATTTATGCAGCCATGAAAAAAATTGAGGCCCAGGAGGTGTAGCAATTTTAAAGTCTCTGGCCTTTTCTAGGTTAGCACTGGAACAGAGGTAGCTGGTGTGAAACTGTGTGAATCAAGCTTACAGACAGTTCTGCAAAGTTGCAAGAAATTGGCAGGTATGCAGATTTCAACACTGAGCTTCACCTTCTGATGATGTTTACATTACACAGACCACAGTGGACTACTTTTGCATACTTGCAGATGTGCAAGAATAACACTGACACAAGCAGCTAATGCCACACCTACCTTGTGCAGCTTTCAAGATGAATTATAGAAAAGGACACAGTTTCCTTTTTCTTAGGAATCAATCATTTTAAAATGTTAAAAAAAGTGGTAGAAATGAGAAACACAGCAGAGACAAGTGCAGGAGAAAGATCAAAGTAAAGGACAAAAATACCTTATGTCTATTTTCTCTCTGTTTTGCGAGGGATGGATGTAGCCCAGTCTCTGATAAAGCTAATTTCTTATCAAATGGATAATAAAGCTGTAACTTGCAACAAAGATTCATCATAAAAGAGAAAGAAAACTGACGAAAGACATTCTCGTCGGTTAAACTTTTTTAAAGAATTAGCTATCTTGCATGTGGCTGTCAAAATGGATACAAATCTGCCAAAGATGGCAGGTTTAGCTTGCGCTGAAATGAGTTCAATGAGAATAAAAGTAATTGTGATAGAGAATAGTCCATGCAGTTTGTCAGTCTAAAGAGAATTCTTTATTCTTCACAGCATACACTTGAATATCAGATCAAATGAGTGTGTATTTTTGTCATGTGTTCTCCTTTTATTCTCAAATTGGCCCTGCCTGTAATATACATAAGCTGTTATTAAAAAGGCAATTCCATACTGATTCGCAGTCTTATAATTTCATATTGGTAGTTGGAACAGGTTTACATGCTTTAATGCAAATTACATTGCACACATATTGTACATTATTATAGCATCTCTTGCTACTGTTTCTCTAAAATGAATTTTGGATCCTGTCTCTTTAAGGCCCAGTTTCTTTTACTGGTAAGCTGACTGGTCAAAAATGATATGGTGCTGGCAGCTGTTGATTCTTTCTCCTTTTGTTGCTCCCAGTGTGATAAATTTACCTCTTGACTGCTATTAGGCAAATATGTCATGGTGATGTCATTAAGTGGCATTTCAGAGAGATTAACCCTCTTCAGCATGGAGTTTTTAAATTTGCAAACATTTTACATGCACAACAGAGTGAAAAAAGTTAGAAAACCTCATGAAGTCAGAAATAATCTCTTTAACGAAATCATAAAGTTCTGTTTCTTAAATGAAATATTGGAAATAATAAAAATGCTAATATTTTTAATCCAATTATAATTCTCAAAGCAACTGTTGGCTGATTAATCAATTATCGATCAGAATTGGTGGTTGCAGGAATACTAAGGGAAATCCACTTGCTGATAATAATTAAGTTAATTGTAGAATGAGGAAAGCAAATACAATTGACAGATTAAAGATATGAAGTGCAGCTGGTCTCTGCTCATTATACAACATGGTAAACATGTGTATTATTAGTCACATTGGACTATTTAAAGATGGACTTAGTGAACAACTTAATGTTATGAAATGACATAGCTTTATGTCACAGTGTTTGTCACAGAGAGAATCAGACTCCTCCTGTCTTATTACCACTGAATTAAGGCTTTCTTAAATTCCCTATAATGCTGTTTTTTAACCAAATGTATTCAAAAAAATGTTGCTGTGTCTTTCTCTGTTATTTGGTACTGAGTTTCACTTCAATAGTCTTTATTTTTCTGATGGTAGACATCTTAAAGGTCTTCAATATAGAGAGTGAGAAACAGGGGAGACAGTGATTATAATTATGCCTTTTTATGTGGCCTTTGAAAATTCATAGTCAAGTTTTGACATAAAAATAGCATAATTGTTTCTAGATGTTCACCAGATAGGACAAACTTCTTCTAACACTAAATCTTGAGATATTACTTCATCTCCATTTTGAGTGAGATTGATTTTTTTACCCTGCAAGAATGCCTTTGAATATAAGATTCAGTCATTATGTATTAATTGAGATGAAAATGCTAGATCCAGAGAAGACAAACCAAAAAGATTTTTTCCTTGGCACGAGCACAATTCATTAACCAAATGTCATGAAAGTCTGTTTGCAATTTGGCGAAAAGCTCCAGCTGACAGACAGATAGGCACACTGAGAGGAATAAAACATCACATACTCAGCAGTGGTCACAAAAAAAAATAAAAAATAAAAAATCCAAAGCTGTGTTTATATTTTCCACTTCTGTCCCCAGGACAGGCCACAGACTGTTATATGTTAATACCCTGCTGGACTCATTACCTATTCTTGGTACCATCACCAAGTGACGCCTTCTAAGTATTTCCTGCTCTAATTTAAAGCAGCAGGATGATTTGTCCTGTTCTTTCTTGGCAGGTAAATTGCTGTTTATACTTCAATCTTCTTGAAAATCTGAAGACGGGTTATCAATAATCGTGCATCATAGCCTTCCTCCTCATTCCTCTTTGTAATCATGCTGTTCATGAGCAGGATGATGTTGTGGACATTACTTGTGTTATTAGGAGGATTAGATTATTTAAAGATGGACTTAAAGTGCGTCACATAAACCCCTTAAGGTGATATTTATACTGCCCCTGACTTTTACACTGAATGTTGTGTCTCAACCGTTATTAGCCGCTGTAGCTTCCTTTTTACTATTTATAACTGTGTCTTTTTTCCTTTTTTATCTGCCTCTCTCTGTCTCTTTCCCCCCTGCCTTTCCCTTCTCATCTTCTATGCATCACTCTATCTGTGCATTGAGTGTGTGCGCTCTGTGACAGAGGTGCAGAGGCGGTTTGGATGGTAGCTGAAAAAGAATCTGTCCTCCTTTCTTTCTGTCTCTCTGTGTCACACACTCAGCCCCAAACTGAATAACTGTTATTTAAAGACTTGAGCTGTACTTGCTCATTTAAGAAAAAAAAAAAAGAAGCCTCAGAGAGATGATGGGTGGAGAATAGGATGAGAAAGATGGAGGGACCAAGCCTAGCGATGGAAAGATGAGAGGGAAGGAGGAGGAGGAGAAGGATGGGGATGATGTCATCCTTTAACCCTATACCTCTCCCCTCTCCTTGCTCCTGTTTCCTCCCCAGATTCTTCCACCCCTCCTTTCCTCCTCTCCGTGTCTCTCTCCAGCAGAACTATATTTAGATGTGTGCAGCTGTGTATGTTGAGTGTTTGAGTTCTGATGCTACAGTGTGTTGGCAAAGCTCAGACTTGCATGTCACTGCTCCTTTAACCAAATCCCCTTCTCTCTCCTCATGTTCTCCCATTTTCTCTGTCTCATTCGTTCCTTTGCCTCTCTGTCACTCATCCAACAAAACCCATTTAAACAATGTAGACTCAGCCCAAATAAATCCAAGGCTTGTTCAGATTATTCTTCTGTATTAATCTGCTCCATCCTTGTCAAAAAGATGAATGAAATCACATCCTTAATTTAAATGGGATTAAAATATGAGCTTGAGACCACATCTAAATTATAATAAAACAAGTAAAGGACACCATATGCAAAAATTCTGGATGTACTTTGTTCCTCTCCCCCATAGAACCATACTGTTTGGAGGTTTAGGTAAATATAACAATTAAAAATTGCATTTTCATACTGCAGGAAAGAGGAATGAGAATCTCTCAAAACTCAATGATATAAATGCCTTTAAGCGTACAGACCTGCTAGTTTCCATGTAGCTCAACCGACACTTAAGACTAAAAATAATGTATTTCCAGGTTGTTTATAGACATTCTGAATCAAGGTGAACAAACATGAACTTAAAGGGAACTGCACATTTACAAAGAACAAGATTAGAACAAATGTAATATAGAAAGATGCAAGTTGCAGTTGTTGGGTTTATTAATTAATTAAATCTAATTAATTACATTTAAAAGTTTACTTAAAACATGATACAATACAAGGGTGAGGTGTGAAATTAAGTGTTGGATTTGAGATTCTCTTGGAAAAAAAGATTGTAAAACTTTAAGATTTATAAAAAGGCTATCCCCCTTTCCTGTTGTTTTACTCTTTTTCTCAGTGCATAAAGATTTCCACATCATTTTCAAATGATTTAACCAACATATAACCATATTTATTTAGAATAAGAGTAGTTTTTTTTATTACTTCTGATATCATGTTATTTGTTATCATTCAAAGTTCTGGATTTGACCAAAATAAACAAAACGCGTACGTACATACACTCTCCTCTGCTGTAAATAGACTCAGTCTGCAGATGACTAATACATGTACAGGTTTACTCCTAAGGAGGCAACATTTCTGAAAAACAACAGTGTGAACGAGTTATGAAGCCTTGACTAAACTATGTCTGCAAATGATTTTTCAAAATTTGGATCTTCAGTAGAGTCCGGTGTGGTGGTGAGACAACGTGGTGAGAAATTTGGAAAGATGAATGACAATAAGATAAATAAAACATAACACCAAGTCTGCTGTGTAAACCTACATGTTTTAGGCTTCATGTTATTTGACATTAGGAACATAAAGTGATTATTTATGTGCAATGCTTCTCACACAATCAGATCATTGTCATGATGTTTATAAAATGCCACATCCTGTGCCTGCAGAGGCTGAGGGGTCGTGTAAATATCATTGTGCAGATTTTGGTTGAGTTTAAGGAGCTTTGGTATTATTTTTCATTTTGTTTCCTGTTTTTTAGAAAGAAATCTTTCTCTGTGTGTTTGATCTTGTTTTACTTCCTCACATTGTAAATTGCCCCCCGACACTAGTTGTAGTTTCATTTTGTTTACTTGTGTCAACAAAGATCTTGTTGCTCTTTCATTTTTTCATAAGCTGTTCGTTTTTATCCTGACTTGTTTACCTAGCCTGTTTCTCTGGTGTGTGATGATTTAGTCCTCAATGATTTCATATTTGTCTTGTCACTGTTCCTTTGGATTCACCCTATTTACTCTTTCGAGTGTCTTTTGTCCTCATTGTGTAGTCATCTTTTATTTCTACCTACCCATCTTGCACATGTGTTGGGTCCAGTTTTAGACTCTAAAGTATAACAAGAGAAATCACATGATTTTTTTTTTCTGTGGTCTCCCAGTAAATGGACACAACACAGAGTCTGCTTTAACATCTGAGATGAGGAAAAACAAATAAATTAAAATTTGGTTGTTTATCATGATAACTATCTTTTGTTGAGCGTGCAGTTGTATATGCTGAAGGTAGCATAGCTGAAATAAACAAGACCTTTTTTCCCCAAAAATGGTAACATTTATCACATCCAAAAACTCCAAAGTATAAAGTTCAGCATTAATGGTGTCACCACAGACTTTCAGGTTACCTACTATGTGCAGCAATGCAACCTCGTACCTTCACAAATCTCAACTTTTGACACAACAGAATCATGTTTAATTGTACTGCATTCCATCCCGAGGGCTTCGTGAATCACAAACATTTAAAAACTTTTATTTGAACCTGTCTGTGGATGGAGATCTTTCCGTATTTTCTGAATAACTTTTGATTCACCTGCTCCAAGTTTTTTTGGAAAATTGTTGCTGGAGTTGATTGTAAACTAAATATAAACTAGAAGCACTCAGAGAGCATAGACCTCTGCCGAGCCATTTTATTATTATTTTGTGGGCATTAGTTCTTTATTGATAAGCTCTTATGGCAAAATTATCCCCATCTCCCCATGAGCAGGCCCAAACACAACCCAGTGGTCATGTGACCATGAACAGCTTGCCGGTGAAAACAAACCACACCATTGTCCGTATTAAAGTGTGCATATTAATCTTACAGTTTTAAGTTCTCTCCATCGGTTTTTGATAGAAAATTATCCGTAATTTCATACAGTTATAACGACACCTTCAGTGTCAAGGCTAGAAAAAGATATAAAGCGAAGCTAGTGGCAATAGAACTGAATAGAACTGGATCCAATAAGCAACCAATTCACTGGATTTTTGGCATCTAAGCAAAAGCAACTGTTTTAAACAGTAACATCATAATAAATGTTTTACTTACCAGTCACAAAATTATCTGAACAAATAATCAAATATTTCGAAGGACTCCCAAGGTGTACCATCAGCACTGAAACGCTTGATAGCTGCTAGCCAGTTATCACATCTTTCTGGTCTTTTGTGTCTTTTCGGTCGTTCGAAGAACAATCTATTTTTATCTGTGGAACAACTATGTTTATGACAGCCAACCAGAACACAACTCTTCCTCAAGTTTAAAGGAAATTCTACGAAAAATCAAAGAAAAATCTGTGACGATCAACACTGAAAATCCAATGTTGTATCACTTTTACAAACTTTTGTTTTCACTCCCCGAAAGACCCAGATTCACAGATTTTCCAGGATGTTTGCGCCTGTCCAGCACCTGTAAAGAATCCTTTTAAAAAATTCCTGGATCCAGGTGTTGATCCAGATCACCCCCAAAATCTAATCTCTTCCTTATTCCATTTCAGAGATTTCTTTAAAATCTATTAAAAAAACCATGCATTACTTTTTGAGTAATGTTGCTAAGAGACAGACAGACGGTGCCGAAAACATAACCTCTGCCTTGACAGAAGTAACAATTATATTTCTCAGTTTAGATATTTAATATGTTGCATTGTACTGTGGGGTTGAAATGATCTACAAAACTCTTAATTCAATTCAATTTCAATTTACATCTTAAAAACATGTTCAAACTATCATGTAACTGGGTTTCACATAATACATCATAGCTTTCCATAAAAATATTGACTAGTATAACCAGATAAAGACTGGAGGGGTTTAAAAGACTAAATGCATCATTCTTTGCTGTCATGGAAAATGAAATAATCCGCACAACCACAAGAAAAATAGTAAAACAAAATCTAAATCTCCCTTGTTTCTGCACTTATAGCCTGAAATGAAATGTAATTGGTTTTCTGAAGTACATTTGAGTGTTGTGCACTTGATGTTCCTGACGCCTTATATTAACACTTTTCTTTTTTTTTAATCACAATGTGTTGGTTGTGTAACTTGTTCGAGTACATACCATGTTGCGTTTTAATCGGAGTTTCTAAAAATGAAAAGAGAAGGGAAATAAAATTGAACTGCATGCTTGGTAAAACTGCGCTTTTGAATTCATGGTCACGGCCGACTGCAGCAGTTATTCAGGTAACGACTGAAGCACCAATTTGGCTCGTCAGGAAACATAAACAGCTCAGTCGCAAATGACTCACATGGTGTGATTAAAATCTTGGTTTATATTCTAATTACAGAACAAGCGGTATTAAAAGCTGCCTTAAACAACTGAGTCTGGCTTTACCTGAAGTCCACTCATTGTTCGCTCAGTTTTGTCTTAATTCATTTTTCCAATGAAAGCAATGTTGGACACGCGGCATGTAGCATAGAGAATAAGTTAGAGTCGGCTTTTCATCTTATTTTCTCCGCCTCAGGATGTGTAGCAGCTTTGTCTTTTGCTGTCATCTCCACCCACTTTTGCTCCCTTCTTTGTTCTTTCATTTTCTTGCCCTTTGCCCTTTCCCACGTTTGCTCTCACATGACCCCCAAGTCGCTTTATCCTCTTAATGTCCCCCCCTTTATTTTCACCTCCCATCACACTGCCTGCCTTAACTACAGACATGCAGTTTTCTTTCCCTTCATCTTTTTGCCTCTGTGTGTTCTTTATTTTTTTCTAAGTCCCTGAACGGCACATCTTCATACAATTACTCTCCATTAAAAATGGATTAGATTTCACCTTCACAGTTAGTCTGCATAGGGAGCGCAGGAAGGAGGGAGTGAGAAGACAGATTAAAAAAGGGTTTGAGAAATCAGAAAAAAAGGATAGGGAGTGTTAGATTGGGAAAGGGCAGGCAAGGAGGAGGAACGGCAAAGTAGAAAGCTAGAGAAGGAAAGGAAAAAATTGGTACTGTAGAAGTCTAAAACTTGTCCAAAGGCACAAAAATAGAGGAAGCAGAGAAGTTCAACCTTTTGTTCTTGTATTTAGTCACAGCTTAAAAAAAAACTGTGTGAACGTTGCTGTTATAATGTCCAGTCACACAGAAATGGCAGTAACTCAAGAACAAATTGGCCACTGATTATACATCTCAATGGTTGAATGGGTGTGAATAGATCTAAACCAAACAAATAAAATGTGTTGTTTATAGCAGGTGACAAGGTTATAAAAGTCAAAGAGAAGATTTATGCAGAGCATGTTATAAAGGTTAATCAGGGACTGAACCAGAAACAAGAAGCGGAGACGTTTTGATATAAAAACAACCTGAATCTTAAACTGGATTTAACCCCCAAGTGGCAGGAAACACACCTATTGAATACAAATGCAGCTTTCAGTGCTGTCAGAACAGCACATTTTCTCATCACCTCGAGCAAAAGATCAGTTCTTGTCTGTTCTTTTGCAGCCCTTTGCCAAAGGGAGCAGATGGTTGAGGTGTGCTCACAAGAGATGAGGGGGTCCGGGACTGGAAGGGCTAAAGTCAGCCCCCCATACACCTTGGGGTTAAGAAGGGTTAAATTTAATCCACTCCTGCTGTGTTGGTGTGTGTGTATGTGTGTGTGGATATGAAGCTGGGATGATCCTCTTTCCAACTGCACAGTTAGTCTAGACTGGCTCCCAGTCACTGATGAGCTGCATTGTCTTCCTCTGATATAGGAAGATTAACTGTTGAGGACATAAAGTACACAGATTAACCACTTTGTTCATCCATATAGGAAAGTCCCTTTAAGTACATTATTTATTCAGCTTACACATCAATTTTTTGTCAGTACAGAATTGAATAAAAATAACAGTGATTGGGCTTTCAGTATTCAACAATGTGCCAAATATCTACAGATGGTAAGGGTCTTCCTGACAATCAAGCAAAGACCAAACAACCCAGAAGCTGGTTCTGGAGAGGGCCTCATAGGTTTATTGCATTTGTAATAGTTACGCTAGTGTCTTCTGGGGTATATTTATGGTAGCCCAGACTGCAGGTGACCATCTGCTTTGCTATCACCGAACACAGAGCAAAGGATTTTATGTATTCAACCAACACAAATGTGCTTGTGTGCAGTCATCCAAAATTGACGAAGGCTGCCTGGTTGAAAGTTAGTTTGATCCAGAAGGAGGACCGTCGCATGCAGTTCCATCACACAAAAAAAAGCTAAATCACAAAAAAACCAATAAGATAACAAAGAAGAATGAGTGAAAAGCACACTTTGACTTCTGTCCTCTTTGCCCTTTAGCAGCGCAAAGCTAGAGGACCAACAACACCAAGACAACCAAAAGCAGACTTCATCTCAAATTATTCCACCTAATTTTTAGACTCTTGCCAAGTGGAGACAAAACAACAACAGCTACAAAAGGTAAACATTAGTTTGAGGGGCACCAACACAGAGTGATGTGTTGTTGTAAATGGAGCCTGAGAAGGTAAAGCTGAGGGGGGGTTAGTTGCAATCTAAGTTGCTAGTTGCTGCTAAAATATCACTACGGATGGCTTCTTTATGCACTTGCAAGCATCGTACTAGAAAATGCAGACAGCTTATTGGAACAAAAGAAAAGAAAAAAGAAAACACTCATGAAAGACAGAGGGCCGTACATGCACCAAGCTGATCAGCCCCACGCTGACCCTTACAATGAAATGTAGATCAACATTCATCCTAATGAGTAAATGATAACATGCTAAGACACCTTGGTATGTTCACATTGTTGCTGTGAGGATGCAAGTAAGCTGATATTAGCATTTAGATTAAAACTATATGGAGCCATTCATCTTCCATCAGTGGAAGCTACAGGATGTTGTCTGCTCTACAGCCACTTGGCATTGGTACTTTATGATGCCTCTATTTCTCCAATCTCAGCTTTAAGAGGGCTGGTTCTTGCATTGTTGCTCCCAAGAGTAGCATGGAGTCTAGTCAGGACTTTGGAGACCAGACCATTTATTCACTTGTCCTCTGTGTCTTTGTTGTGTTTCTCTAGACAAGTTGCTGGAATTGTGGCTCTTCTTCTGGCTCAAGAACTTCACTTGTGGACGTCTTATTTAAAGGATAGATGGACTGTATTTGCATAGCGCTTTTCTAGTTGTATTTACCACTAAATATGCACCATATGCCACCTAATCAAATACACACAGATTCATGCAGCTATTGTTAGCATATATTTAAGTTCTTTAAAATACACTTTTAAACCCTTATGAGCACATCAGGAGGCAATTTGGGGTTCAGTGGACACTTCGGTATGTAGTCTGGGAAGACAGGAATTGATCCTCCTGAACTACAGTCACCCTCTTCTTATCTATTCCCTGTTTCTCCAACAAGGCTGTCTTGAACCTAGCTTCTTATCTTTCTAATTTATGAAGTATAGTCTCTGGAGCGTTGATATCATACCTAATATCTCCAGGATTTCTGTAGCAGCAGCTTAGCGACCAAAGCTGCTTCAATTCTGTTAAAGTATCTCCAGATTTGTCTCTTGGTTTAGTTTGGCCACATCAGGTCACACATGCAAAGCAAAAATGTGCCAGAAATGGTATTTTTAACAGAAAACTTCGCACTTCGACGATTGAGTTTTGTTATTCAGTATTCTTCTGTCCAAATCTCTCTAATCTCTCACTTATATAAGAATCTAATATTTGGTTATTTCATTGCTTTCTTTAGCTGTTTAGTCATCAATCATCTGGTTACTCAGCAAAAGAAGAAAACAGCCCCGTCTGGTCACTGTCAGATCCTATAACTCTCTGTTTTGCTGTGTGCTTCATTTATTTTGCTTTTGTGTGATGCTTCCCAGGCTGAACTGCTAACTTTCACAACCTCCAGGCCAACAACTCAAAACTCGTTGTTTATGTTTAGTAATCCACGAACACCAGCTAATTTCTTTACATCTATGAGAAAAATTGAGTTTTGGAATATTTCAATGTGATGGCCGGTCACAGACGTTTTCATTGTGACAAACAGCTCTGAGGACTGAATGTGACAGATGTTTGGACTGAGAAACAACACAGCACCCTGGAGGTTGGTGTAAGTTTGTGCACGGATGCTGGCCCCTCTGTGTGTGTGTGTGTGTCTTTGTATAAATGTGTTTGTAGAGTAATAGTGTCGCTCTCGTTCCCTCATTACCTTTGAAGGAAGAACAACCCTGAACAATGTCTCCTCAAGCTGCTTTAATAACTGTCCCACTTTATCAAACAATTCAATTCCAAATCTCCTTTCAGGAATGGATTTAGCTGAATCTCCACACATTTTTTTTGTCCTTTTAACGTCCTTCTCTAACAGTTCTCTTTCTCTGTCTTCTTTCCTACCTCTCAATTATGCAGATGCCCCGGTGGCAGAGTTACACGACCTGTTCTGTAAGAAGCTGCAGCAGTGCTGTGTGCTGTTTGATTTCCTGGACTGTGTGGCTGACCTGAAAGGGAAGGAGATCAAACGTGCAGCGCTCAACGAGCTGGTGGAGAGCGTGGCCACTAGCAGAGGAGTCCTCATAGAGCCTCTTTACCCAGAGGCTATAAAGATGGTAAGAGGGGAGGAAGAGCAGGGAGGTCAGGGGTTGAAAATGGTGGACCAGGAGAATTGATTCTATAGTTAAATCTGTAAGATGACTGTAACTTTTTTTTCCCTTTCAAATTATTTTCACCTCTTTAGCCGTATGAAAATAATTAGAATTAAATAATATTAGAAGAAAAAGGCTGTAATGTTGGATCAAAAGTTGTTCTTTCTTGATTTTAAGAGTCTGAAATCCAAAAGTGTTCATGGAGGGACTAAACTACAAGAAAAAATAGAAATATTTACCAAAGCCAAAGACTTACTTAGTATACAGACGATGACCATGACTGATGAGCAAATGGCTCAGTAGCTGGATGCTGAACAAATATAGAAATCCTGAAATACATTCCCACTTGTGAATTAAATAATACACCTGGAAGCTCAACCCATGGCAAGATAATAGATGAGGCAACTGTGAGAGGGGAAGGGGGGGGGTTGACCAGTGAAGGAGGATATCCTGCTGATGAGTGCTGGTGGAGGCACAAGAGAATATAAACAAAGGAGAGGTGAAGCAAAAGAAAGATATGGATGGATTGATAAAGGGAAGAATGGAGAAAAAAGCAGAAGGTAAAAGCCGTAAGGAGCTAAAGGCTCATGGTGATAACGAGAAGGATGCAAAGGAGAGATAAAGTGGAGCAGAGTGTGGACAGCAAAGATCCCAGCGGACATAGAGAGGAGCAGTGAAAGGGAGGATATTAAGAGAGAAAAGGAGGCCTGCAGCGGATATAGCTTATGTTATAGAGTTACTATAATCAGAGGTGTGAAAATGCTGATAGGACAGAAGATGGGGTGGAAGGAAAGTAGACAAATGGTTTAAAATGTGGCTATAAGCTTAAAAAAAGGGATAAAAATCTGCAAAAGAAATAGCTGATATGTGCAAAAGTTGGAACTCTGGCTTGGACCTCTGATTTGATCTGATAAATAGATGAGTACAAGCTATCAAACCTGAAAAATTGTCCATAATGTAGAAATAAGGTTCTTAGCATGACAGGACTGAAAGTCTGCGGCTAGATCAGCACCTTTTGGATCTTTTGTACCGAGTGATGTCATCATATTTACATGTAGATATTTAAAAGGTTAAAGAGAAATTTTACATCAAATTATAGAGGCTGAAGGGCGAGAAACAGACTTGACAAGAAGAGGCTCTTGAAGGATAGCAAAACAATGATTTCAGGTCTGCTGAGGTGAGGTGTAGAGAGGAAAAACAGGGGATTCAGTGCGTATTAACTGTACCAGAGAGCCATTATTTCAAAACTACAGAAAAAGAAACTCGGAGAATGATTTGGACCCTTTTTATATTCAAGCGAGATTTACACAGTGCCTTAAAATGAGCAATTAAAGTGGCCAGTGAAGATGCATTTACTGAATAAATCATGACTTAGTGAGCAGTCGTTGCATGACTTATCAGTTGTTCTTAGAGCACAGTCTGTGAACAGCATAAGCTTTGGCCATCAGCAGCTGAAGTTGCCTGGAAACTGAAAACAGCAACAGAATAAAGATATTTTTTCCCCAACAACCCAACAGCCTCCTCTTTTTATGGGCACTTTCAGTATTGCATTCCTTCCACCAAACACAATCTGATTCATTTGCTTGTCTAATATTGGATGCTTATAATATAAGTGGCACATTAGTCATACATCTATCCTAAGGGCTAAACGGCGTAATGATACATATATGCTCAAATAGACGGTTCAACAGATGATTTGTGAAATGATTGTGAATGCATGTTGAAATGTCAGCTGGAAGAAACGTAAAAATGTTTCAAATAATGATTTTGTTAATGTTAATCTTAAGACGTTCATGACAATGGATATAAACTGCTAGTACAATTAAGTATTTTCAATGCATCAATCTGGTTTCAGTCTTTTAATTTTTTTGCCTTCTTTAACCTCAAAATTAATTCTTTAATCAATGAGAAAGCATTGAAAATACTCATGCTCTTTTTTTTAAAAACATAGTCATATATTGTGTTAATATATTACTATTAGTATTTACTTTCAAGGGAAAATGCTAAGTGAGAGGTTGAGCTTGTTTTTGGCCCTGTTGCATGTGTACACATGGGAGTTTCTTTTTCATAAGGCAAAACTCAGGGAGGAGAATATTTAAATAAGTCATGTACTTAACATGGTTCACTGCTGATTGCATGAACTTTAAACTGCTAAAGTAACCCATACATTTTTCACTTCACATGACTGTTTTATTGCTGCAAAGAGGAGGCATGGCTGTTGTGGTGTGTTAACTTAAGGATTTTCCATTTGGGTAAATTTATATGGAACACAAGATGATATTGTAAGAACATATTCATTGTGGCATATTATGTAACTTCACATGATGTAAATTTGTCCCTCTCTTTGAGGAAAATTTCATGTTAACATCCATAAGTAATGGATTTTTCATGAAATGTTTAGAATTTTAGTAGTTTTAAGATTGTTTTCTCAAAAAGATGATTTCCACGTCCTTCATGCCAGAAAACATTCATTCAGTTCTGCTCTCAAACCCTTCAGTTTTACCCTGTGTATGTTTTTTAACCATGGGTTTAATATCTTACTCACAACCTGATTTATTAGACACTCATTTCCAAAAAACACGGAAAAGAATCTGTGTTAAAAAAACAAACAATTTTGCCAAGATTTATCCAATATTCAGATTTCTTTTGGAAACAAAATGAATTAATGTTTTAATTAAACCTTGTGATGGACTAGCGACCCATCCGGGGTGTACCCTGCCTCTCGCGTGATAGCTGCTGGGATAGGATGAAGTCCCCGCTGTGGCCCTGCATTAGATTAAGATGGTATGGAAAATGGATGATGGATATTTTAATTAATAATTAAGCATCTTAATATTTATTCTTGCAGCGCAAAGACGAAAGTTTTCAACTAAGAAGTTTTTATGATGATACTAATTAGATGAAGTATTAATCAACAAGATTACATTTGGCCATTTATTACTCACTTATCTCTTTTACTGCTTGCCCATCCTCATCTTCACCTATTTCCTTCCTGTGTACACTACTCACACCCAAATTCATCATTTCCACTCTGTTTTCTTCTTCATACTCTTCTGCTCGTATCCACTGTCTTTCCTTCCCTCTTTGTTTATGATTTTTCAGATCTCGGTAAATATCTTCCGCACGCTTCCTCCCAGCGAGAATCCAGAGTTTGACCCAGAGGAAGATGAGCCGACGCTGGAAGCTTCCTGGCCACATCTCCAGGTAACAAACAGATACATTATATGTAAATCCATGCAGTGTTTCACTTGTAAACACATTCATACAGCTGACAAAGTTCAAATTAATTTACCTAAAAAGGTTGTAGTGTTTTTATGTGTGTGAATGCTTTGCATGGAAAACCTTTTTTACTTGTGTAGCATTCAGCAGATCCTTTATAATAGTTTAACTGATATAAACAAAAATCTTCTGGTTAAAGTTTGGGGACTTTTTGTGCATGGTGTTTCGTCACTTCTTTATTTTCAGGAATAGTTATCAGAATGTGTGAAGTACAGATTGTGTTGTGTTAAAACTTTTGTCCATGAAGTGATAGGATAAATCACTCTTATGCCATTTTAAGGAATCATCACTGTACAACAATGATGGCAGCTCTGTTTGATATTTATGAAAGCACGTTCTCTTGCTAAGAGTTTAAAAGGTTTGTTGATATCACTGTCTATGGTCAGTATGAAGCTGCAGACTTCTGTCTATCAGCTTGACTTTGCAGAAGGAGTAACGGAGAGAATGTACCTATAGTGGCATTTTCTTACAATTCTTTGAAAAAATGAACAAATCTGGAAATGTTTTAAAACGTATTTTCATAAACCAAATGTGAATTATTTCTTTGGTTCGGTTTATAAATGAAACACAGAAATTGTTTGACACATAGATGTTAGCAAAACTCTTACAAAAGGGTAAAACCGTAATAGCAGCTGTTTGAATTTACATTTTCTACTCTGCTCTCTGTAGCCAGGTTTTCCATCATGTTGATTTATCCACTAATTGTTTTCCTTCCTTTGAGGTTTTAGTCTAGTTGCACATCCTTCCTCTTCAGTTTTCTGGCGGGAGAATCAGCACAACCCATCACATTTGTCAATAACCCCAATAATCACATAAAAGAAGTGGATGAAATGATGCTTAAATTGAGTTTTTCTCTTTTTTCTGGAACTTTTCTTGAATAGATTTGAAACAAAACCCAGCTTAAGTTTCCCAAGGATTTGTCTTTGATATTCTGTTGACAGAATATGTTCAGCTTAAATTTCGACCTGTTCAAGTATTGGCAATTAGTTGGAGCAACTTTTCAGAATATCTTAAAACAGCTAAACAAATGGTTTTTATTTTATGCCCTTTTTGTTCAACCTCGCCCCCATTAATAAGTTCCCATATGTCACAATAGCAAATACAGAGCTTAAGAGTATATTTTTAGATTCGCATTATGTGCTTCATTGAACAAGTGAGCATTGGGAATATAGGCATGACTCCATCAAGGCAACAAAGGAAAACCAGTGAAGAGTTTTTCTCTTGCATTTATCCTCCTTTTTCTCGCTCTTCCATTCTTGTTTTTGAGGAGCAGTCTTTTCATTGAACTAAGCTAATTCTCTGGGTTTTAATCTGACTTTCTACAATTACTGAATTTGAATATTGTACTAAAATGTCAAACTATTCCTTTTGCTTGTGCCTCTTTCAGCTGGTGTACGAGTTCTTTCTGCGTTTCCTGGAGAGCCCGGACTTCCAGCCCTCCATGGCCAAACGCTACATCGACCAAAAGTTTGTCTTGCAGGTGATCTATCTGTTCTTTGTCTCATCCAAAATCATGAAATCTGATACATGGAACATTATGAATAAATTAGGTTTGTGTGTGAAACATTACACAATTTAGTGCATCATTTAAATGCACAAAAATTGTATTTTAATTGTATTTAAAAGAATACTCTCAAATAAGATCTGCTGAAAACAGGTCATATCATTACAGAGAGGAGCTGGGTAACAAGAGTAAGGAGGTTGGAGATTGAACATAGTCCTCATATAATCCTCCTATAGGTGCACAGCCGCATATTTGTGTTTGTAATTAAGTTATGTGTGTTTGAAGCTCCTGGAGCTGTTTGACAGCGAGGACCCCAGGGAGAGGGAATACCTGAAGACCATCCTGCACCGTGTCTATGGAAAACTACTGGGCCTTCGAGCTTACATCCGCAAACAGATCAACAACATCTTCCTCAGGTATGGGCTGCAGTCATACAAGCCAATGAAAAGGAGCTATTTATAGCATTCAAACATCAATAAATCGAACATTACCTAAGAAATTAAAGCAATCAGCAGGAGGAAAAACAGCCTCAGTGATGCTTTACTTTCAGAATTGAGCTTCCCTGACATAAAATATGGGTTTTTCATTTTTTTGAATGATGAAAATGTACCTTTTTGAAGGTTTTCTGTGTTACTAAGAAATCTCTTTATTTTTAATTGGACCAATGGACTTACGACTTTTACAGCTGCTCCTCTTCAGCATGTCATTGTGCTAACTCTTTATATTGCTGCTTAGACGGTGTTATTGCAGAAAATATTTAAAGACCTTTTGGTTCCTGCTGCAGTTGTTACATTATAATCCTGTTGTACTTCCTTTATAATGAAAGCACAGGGATCTTTGCAAGTATCACCCTGAATTGAGATTTTAAGTGAGCTGAATTGACATGAAATGGTTACGTAAAGAAACTGTTAACCATTGATTGAATAGAGCATTTTGTTTTTCAACAATGGTAAATGCTCGCAAAGCCACACACATTTTTCTTTACAGGTGAAAGCAACATCAGTTAAACGTTCCTTGATCTAATAAAGCATAACCTGATGTTCTTTTCATTGTGTGTTTGCTCCATCTGACATTTTAGGTTCATTTATGAAACTGAGCACTTTAACGGAGTGGCAGAGCTGCTGGAAATCCTGGGCAGGTTAGTATGCACAAGCACACCTGTTTGGATCCTAATTTTCTGTTTTGATGCATAAAGGCCTGAAAGCATGCGTTCGGCATAAAACTGGTGAAACAGACACGCAAATATAGGAACACGCTCTCTATGCACGGCCAGATGTTTTCATTTGTGAGACAGCTGGTAAGATGGTGAATAAAACAACGATACAAAACACAATCACAACTGCAACTGTTCAATACATAAAACATTTCAGTTCATCTGCCTTATAACGTTAACACAGCTGGCTTGACAAATGAATATAGGGAAGGCAGGGATTTGAGGAAATGATGGAGAGAGAGGGGGGGGGGGGCACAGAAACAAGGGGAGGGGTTAAAGACCAGAACAAAATATGAGTCATATGTTGGCATAATTCCTTTCTTTGTCTCGGAGGGAAAATATGAGCAAGACAGAGATGAAGTGAGAACAAGAAGGGAAATGATAAATAAACAAATTTCATTGTGTGTCCTCTCACACAAATCGATTAGAGGGACAGATGAGGAGAGATGACAGTGAAGAATTCAAACATGGGGATTGTATCTACTGTTTTTTCCCCCTCATTTCTTTCCGCATAGAAAATGCAAACGACATTTAGGTGAACATGCTTGCTGTTACTGTGAGATTAAAAGATCACTATCAGTCTTATTTCTCTCTTAAGTGTGGGGCTGGTGGTTAGCTTAGCTTTGGTTTGTCTGTCTGTCTGTTCGCAACATAACTCAAACAGTTATGGACGGATTTTGATGAAATTTTCAGGAAATCTCAGAAATGGAATAAGAAACCAGTGATTGAATTTTGGAGGTTTTCCAGATGACCACCTGGATGCAGGAATTCTTTAAAGGATTCTTTACTATGGGCAGACAGGGATAATTTTGCCATTAGAGCTTCTAACTCAACACAATCCAGCCCACAATCATTGGCAAAAAAAATTACGATAGCTTGATGGAGGTCTGCACTCTGAGTGCATCTTATTTGGTTAGGAATTACTTAGGAGTGAACCTACAGCTCTGCAGCAAGGTGGAGACCTAGCGTTAGCAGCGTTACTTAGCTGCTTTTGGTTGAAAATATCCCAAACCAAAGCAAATAAACAAAAAAGACACAACTGTCAGCTGATTTGTTCAAATCTTGTTTGCAATCTAGAGCCCAGCGGCTGTCATCTGATCACTTAGCCTCTAGGTGCTTAAATGTTTTAGATGTATCCAGGCTATCTGCATCCTTTCCCACTGGTTTAATGGGAAAGTGTGTCCAAATTTTTGACTGGTACTGTATATATAGATATATATATTGCAAACGGATTTTCTTCTTTCTCCATGAGAGTACTGTCAAGCAAGTATTTGTCTTTATCTTCCTTTATTTAGCAATATCAATACAGAACTTGCTTATCTTTAGCTGCATTTAAACTACAACATTCTGTACACTATTTCATATCCACAGGGTATTTGATTTTCCACTCTCTTTTATTTACACTGTACAGAAGTACAGAAGGCACATGAGAGGAGGGCTGGATTTTGATGAACCTAAATATACTCTTTTCTTAAGCTTTGATTATTATGTCAGGGTCCCATAGAATCACAAAGAGCTTTATGTTGTTCTTTCATACTTTCAGGTGGAAAAACACAAGTTTACAACAGAAACTCCAGTAGCCCTCCTTTCAAACAGATCTCTTCCCTGCTTTTATCACAACTAGATAAATGAAAGCGCTACATCAAAATGAAGCGCTGGTGTTACCGGTCATCTAGCGTCTGTTGACTCGAATGACTCAGAACTGCGTACCTGTGTAGTATGTTTAAAGCGAAGATAAATAAAGGTAACTCTGAATAATTAAAGATGGGCAACATATTAGAAAACCCTAAATTAGTTTGGTGTTGGACAATATGCACCACCAAAACAGATTCAGCATACTGTGACCCTGACTTTGCGAGCCTGTGGGAGTCCACCAAAGAGATATCTTCCAAAAGATATTCCTTTATTTAATGTTTTGATAGTGGTTCAACACATTAGTGAAAAACCTCCCGTACATGTTCGCTTGTGTTGAGATCTGGTGACTGCAAAGACTGTGTAATTCACATCCTTTTCAGACTCATCAAACTATTCAGTGACCATTTGGTACCCAACAGCTGATTTCTCATCCATCTGTAGCATGATATTGGATCCCTTTGAACAGTCTTTTTTTGTTTAAGAAGTTTCTTAAATGAGTGAAATGAGCCAAAAGTACTAAAGTAGAAGCCTTGTTAAGAGTGGTTTAAATGATCTAAATGCTCCAGTGTTTCCTTTATTTTGTCCTGTGGCACAAGAAATGCTTTATGAAAGAAAGCAGATGATTCCATTATTCCATGTTTGCGCAACTATTAAAGCAAGACTTGATTATATTTATTTCTTTGGATAAATATGAAGACAGGAAGGTGAATGTCAGCAGTCTGTAATAACAATATATTTCTCTTTTGGGCCCCTTTGTTTCCTTTTTAAATGAGTAACCATGATGATAGAGTAATGTTTTGAACATTATATTGAGTTAGTAATATATCATATCTAAAGTTCTTCCTTCCATCCACCTATAATCTAAAAAAGTGCATTAGACGAATCATCTAAAGAACTTTTTGTATTTTAGTTTCAGTGTTGCAAACCTCCACCACAGCGCAATGTAAAGCCTGTTTCCCACCAGTGCCTACTTGGCTCTACCCAACTCAACTATACTATTCATTTTAGATTGTTTTCCATTACAATTGACTACCACGTCAATTTGGATGGGATTGTCAT
This sequence comes from Atherinosoma microstoma, assembly GCA_037177055.1. NCBI lineage: Eukaryota > Metazoa > Chordata > Actinopteri > Atheriniformes > Atherinidae > Atherinosoma > Atherinosoma microstoma. Next base: position 5,895,304 of record JBBBVU010000005.1, read on the forward strand.
AGCAAGTCAAAAAATAGATCTGTGACATAATTGCTATGCAACAGAAATATGACACAATAATGGAAAACATCTAGGCAATGATGTTTGGATCATGAAGAGTGGAAGTGAGTCAATTTTGCAGAGGTTTAGGGGGAAGTGAGTTCCAGAAACTGAATGCTCTGCCCCGCATGGAAGTGAGGCGTGAATGTGGTACAGTGAGACAGGTGGAGGAAGAGGATGTAAGAGCGCGAACAGATGTATCAATATGGATGAGATCTGTGATGTACGGAGAGGCGAGATTATGGATGGCCTTGTAAGTGAGTAGTAATATTTTAAATTGAATACGGTATGAGACGGGAAGCCAATGGAGATGCTGCAGGACAGGTGTAATGTGATGGAAAATTGGTTCAGGAGAGTTGGACAAAAGTCGTTTTTATGACTCATCCAGTGACGTCACTCCCTGACCAATCACTAGCATGCGTCACTACCACATTTACAGCCCTACTCAGCTAGCTCGCTTGAAACCCTGGCTAAATAGGTGCTAAAAGAATACCTGGTACCAGATTCTATTACCTAATAGAAAACCCTAAAAACTGAGTCAAGTCAAGTCGCGCTGAACCGAGTAAGTATGAGTGGAAAAAGGTCATAAGTGTGATTGGTTTCTCATTCAATTCTGGTCATGTTTTCCTAAGTCATTGCAAACTTTTCTTACCATCTTTCCTTAACTTTATGATGTCTTTCACCCAGGTGATGGATAGAACAGTCAACTTTGTAAAGGTGATTTTGTAAACTACTTGAGTAGTTTTTCAAAGCTACTTTTGAGTCAAATAGGTTGTGGTCTTTATAAGCCAATAGACACAAAAGATCAGACTCAAATAAGACTTATACGAAACTCTAAAGAGCTTTATCTTCTCGGCTTCTTATTGACTGGAAACATTTGTATGAATGCTTGTTGAGTTCACAAGGTTCTGAAAAAGCCTTGGCCTGTTTCCCAACAGCTGAAGTGATTCATAAAGAGTGAAATTTTTCTTCTAGCCCACAACCACCGTTTCAGCTGTCAATGATCAAAAAGTGAACTCAAAAATGGATGGTGACTTCTTAGATCACACATGGAGAGGAGGAAGTTAAGGGGAAAGGATAAGTCCAAGGTGAGAGGAGAAGGAGAAGTAGAGGGATACATGGAGAGGGCGATGAGTGAGTCAGAGGTGGAGGAAGGATGAAGAGCAGCAGAGGAGAGAGAGGTTTGTATTCATGTTGCTGGTAACAGAGGTATTTATAGCTCCTCCCACACAGGGAGAGGGGGAGGGATGGAGGGGTGAGAGAGGATGCACAAGAACAGAGAAAGAGAGGAAGAAGACAGAGAGGTATTCAGAAAAAGGTTGAGAGAAGCAGAAAACAGATTAGAGGAGCAGCAGGGGGAAATATTACTGAAGGAATGTTCTATGAGGCAAAGATGCTGTTAGAAACTAGGGCAGACAGACAGGTAGACTCAGACAAACTGACAAACAACTCAGAAACTGATAATAGTTACACTTTTAAGTTTAGTTACCACTCTTTTGCAGCTCATACTTTTCTCTCTGTAGGTATGCAGGCTGAGGCTACGTCAGCCAGAAACATTCATCCAGGAATACACTGCAACATATGAATGCATGCATGCATTCATGAGGGGGGGTTTTAGAGAAAACACTGTTTTTCTCTAAATAGATAGTTGCAAGTTCTCAGTTTACCATATCCATTTAAAAGAATGTTATCATAAGCCGTGTGTATTTATGGTAAGGTAAAAAATGTGAAGTTGACGTCATGTGTCAGCTTGTTTTAATCCTGTATTGTAGCCCAGCTTTCTCTGAAGCTGTCTCTTGTATGCACAGTCTTTGAATTCTAACTTTAGGACATTGTTTCTACGCTCAAACTGTAGCTCCAGCCTCTGAAGTCATATCTCAGTCTATTTTTAATCCTCAGCAGCTAATCCTAAACAATGTGTTTCAACTGCAGCTTCAAATTTTTTTTTTGACTTTTTAAATGAGTTTTATCATCCAAATAGGGACTCATGAAACATACTGCATATGACTCCATGAATTAACACTATTGAATGTTTTGGGGATTATTATAAGTTGCTTACTTTAATAATTTGGACATTAAAAGGGATCAGATTTAGGCAAAATAACAGCTGGTAAATTCACAGGTCTTCCACACAACATTTGATTTTTCTCTCTAAAGGAGAATTTTTTTGCCTTTCTCCCTCTTGTCCAGTGTCCACCAGTTTTTAACAAAAGAAAACAAAAGCTAACCAGGCTATCACAGCATTACCCAGCATGCAAACTGGTACAACATGGCTTCACATTCTCTAAAGAGCTATTAGCTTCAAGGGAGGCAAAACATTCGTGCTTCCTCTTTCGGAGCCTAAGAAAACCAAAGATTATTCTTATATTTGATCATTATTGAAAAGCTTGTAGATTCTCCTTATTTGATCTATTAGGTGATAAGTGAATTAAAAATTTATCAACCCCTGTTTTTGAACAAATTGAAAGAGTTCAATAAGAGGAAATACTTTCATCTTCTCACATAAGGGTTACTTTTCTTTGCATCATTACTAATTGACAATCCTTTGAAAAATCAATCTGACCTTTATTTAATCATGCAATCATCTTTTTTTTTTACCTTGCCTGCCTGGTGAAATGCAACCCCTAAGCACATCAAACATTTTTTAAAACCCCCAATGCCTGCATGCAATCATAGTTAGTGACAAAAACCATACCATAGAAATGCATAGGCCATTTAGAAACATCAGTAAGCTAGAAACACCAGTTTGGAGAACTTTCAACAAAATCCATCTAGCAACGCGAGTGGTGTAAGTTGTAGATGTAACGTCAACAAGTGACACCAGTAAGGGACAGAGGATGCTTTTGTATGAGCATGAACTAATGAATATAACAATGAATGTGCAAAGCTGTCCAGTTCTGGCGGTGTTATTTATATCAGTGATAAAGAACAGCAAGTTTCTGGAGAGCAGCTTTTGTTTGATCGATAGGTCTAACACAGACATTTGAAAAAAGGCCAGTCTAATAGTATGAATGAAAGTGAAGCACATTCATTACAACAAAGCAATTTTAGTTTTCACCTAAGGCTGTAAAAGTCTGTATAGCCAGGTACCTAAGTATTTCTATGCATTAACCTTGTCTAAGATAACCCCATCAGCAGAACAGAACCTGAATTTAATGAGGACACGGTCTGTTGTTTTCTAAGAAAACTCTCCTGTGATGCTGAAAAACAAATAATTTAATGATCTGCTTTGAAATAAGGAAAACTGTAATGGCTGTTTTTGTTAGAACAGGGCTCATTGATCATCTTAGATATTTATTTAATTAATAAGGTAATAATCGTTTCAGAAGTTTGAATGTGTTTTGATAGGAAAATGGAATAGAAATGCATAATATCATTTGTAAATGGTGGAGAAAAAAGTGCTTGTACCACAGAGAGATATCAATTTGATTTATTACCCCCTCTCTTTCAGCATCATAAATGGCTTTGCGCTGCCTCTGAAAGCCGAACACAAGCAGTTCCTGGTTCGGGTCCTCATTCCGCTGCACACGGCAAAGTCTCTCTCCATCTTCCATGCACAGGTCAGTGATAAACCTGCACAAACCCGTATCTTGGACATATATCTGTTTGCACACAAGAATGATTTACAAACACTGTTTGCTTTGGAAACTTTTTTTTTTTTTTGGACTCCATACATTTTATATAACCAAAAGTGCTGACACTTAACAAGTTTAAGGAAACTTGAATGTGTTTAAATGATTTTTGAAGACCAGCACTGGTAATCTTTTCTTGTTCTGTTTCCAATATTTTTATTTATGTATTTATTTTTATTTTTTTACACTTGTCTTGTCCAGCATTGTAGCAAGCAGAATGATGGTCTGGCTGCTGTGTTGTGCCGAACAAATTTACTTTGCCAAGAGGAGCTTTTATATGTACAAAGCCCCTCTTGATAACCTGAATTCTTGAATTTGTTTATTTTGAATGAATGTTTATTATTACTAAATTATTACTAAATTAACACAATATTGTTTCCAATATTTTGAAGATAGGCCACCCAATGAAAGTGGTTGCAAAAACAACTTAAAATACATTTTTTTTTCATCAAACAAAACAAAAAGAGAACTTTGTAGTTCTTCTGCAGGCTTCTTTACCACACCATCTGGCCTGTGTGTTATTATTTTCCCAGTAAACTAACCATCAACTTCACCAAAATCTCCAGCTAAAAGCCTGATACTGAAGTCAGCACACTCTGCAAATATAAATCTACGACAATGTGAAGATAAATCCCAGGAGGAGAAAAGTCAGGTTTCATTTTAATAGCGTGAATGTCTCTGTAGTAGTTGAGTCATATTAGTGGTAATTTGGGATTTCTGCAGTGTGCCAGACATACCACAAGGAGGCAGAGATGAGTCATGAATAACACTGCAGAGAGATACTCTCAGCTCTAGAGTTAGACTGTGTGAATGCCTTTGGTTTAATTTCTGTGTGTGTCTATGTGTATGAGTACGTGTGTTTGGGTTATCATAATATTTGATGACACAGATGGCAGGCGGTTTATTGTGTGTCCGCATGCCTGTGTATTTTATTTGTGCCAAGCATTATTTGCTTATGCAGAGGGTACAGTTTGTTCTTCACAAACCGGTGTGTAGTTGTGTGTTTGTGTATTCTGGGTCTCAGCATCACTCTGCCCTACATTTCTCCCCGTCGCTCTCCCCATGGTTCATACACATGCATTATTCACACACTCAAAACTCACAACTCGGTTTGACGGGGTCGCAGGAGAGACGGGAGCAGGAGTGACCCAGTTCTGGATGTAAATATCAAAATAAGGCGTCCCAAAGTTCTTTTAACAATGTGAATTATGTTCAAATAATCCCTCATGTTTAAAATTTATGCCACTAAATTATAATTCATTATATTGATTAATAATTATAATGATACTATAGAGCTCCAATTTAGTTTTTGTGATTAGTAATCAGTTCATCACGTGTTATAACCTCATGTAGCGTACATGTATGTGTGATTTTACCTTTCCAGTCATTTTCAAGAAATGCTGCCAGCAATTTATAAGAATTTGTGCAATTCATTTACCATAAAAGCTGAATATTTAGCCTCTCAGATGTTTTTTTTTACTTCCTGTTTCCAGTTACTTCAGAGGCTTAGAAATAAAAGGTTTTATTGGATAGCTTTAAGTTTCCCAGCCAGAAAACCCTCAGGGTTTAGAAAGCTTTTTAAAATGAAAGCTTTGGTCATAATGGATTAAAGCAGCCGTGCAACTTTAGGGAAAACATTTTTAGCTGCTGATAATTACCTTGGGCCAACAGGCTTGGTTTTTAAACGGCATTTTAAGCATAAAAGCCTGGATGTCACAAAATGTCTTGCAGCCAAAATCAGGCGAAAACAGAGGTTGATTGTTGATTCAGAGGCTCAGTTGGAGGGGCTGACCCAAAAGCAATTACACTAAATCTGAATCTAAGCCAAGAGGCAAAAACATCTAGGGGTGATGTTTGACTCAAATTTTAATTTCAAGTCTTATGTACAGAATGGGATGAAATGGGATTTATACCCATTGAAAAATATATTCGTTAAACCATTTCTGTCTCTGAGCAACACAGACTAATGCATGCTTTTACAATAAGCAAGTTATACGCACATTATGCACTTCAGTCTGGTTTACCTCAGATTACAATTAATCAGCTGCAATTAATACAAAATTCTGTTACAAAAGTGCTGACTCAGACCAATATAAGAGCATGTTACTTTACAAATTTTTCCACCAGTGGTTTTCATATTGATTTTGAAAATTATTTTATTAATTTTCTATTTGATAGGAACCTCTCTGAAATACTAACAGTTTATGTACCATGAAGGATCTTAAGTACCTGTTATCTTCTCTTCCAGCTGCTTCACAAAGCAGAACAATAATATAATTTATGCAGATTTCAGTTTTTAATGGTTCAAACTTCGAACCACCTGCCACAAAATGTGAACAAAAAGATATCATCTTTTACTGTTATTATAATTATTATGTCTCTGTTAGTCTTTAATAGATGACACCCTGTACATAAAAAAGCAACATGAACAAAGACTAAATCAAAAGAAAAAAAAGAAAAGAAAAATGAATACAAAGAACTGGCTCAACTCGCACCATGCCAGCCCAGACATTTTGAAATGTTTTGCATTCATACAACCTATACAGTATGCATAAATGTGCTTCTGCTCCTTTCACATCTCCTACATATTTCAGAGTCTTTAAATATTGATATCTTTAAGTGTAAATTAAAAATGAAGTCTCACAATGTTCTTATCTTTTTGTAGTTATAATCTATAAAATGCATTTTCCTAGATTTTCCTAGATTTTCCAAAATTAATGGAGATATTTTGGTACTTTTCTTTATTTAGTATTTTTAGTTAATGTTTTTAATTTTTTAAATTTGACTTAAATATTTGTTATACTAAACCTGGTAATATTTTAACATATTAAATGAGTCTCTGCACAACATATTTGTTTGTTCCTCTCATTATTTACATAATTTGTTTTAATCTTTATATTTAATTGTCGGCGTTAGTTTTAAAATGTTTTTGTTAGACATTTATAAAGGACTTTGAATGACATTGATTTGTTTAAAAGGTGCTATATAAGAGTTTCAGAAGTGCTGAATGATGCCAATGACATTGACACCAACACAACACAGAATGTGCAAGAGCTACAAATGACTAAGCACATATTAGAATAACATTAACTAGTAAGTTTAGTAGTTTTAATGAGTCTAGCTCACTTTATTAGGAGGCCAACATGAGAACTTTCCAGAATGACTTCAACTTAGAAAACAGAGCATAACTTGACCTCTCACCTTGATGAATAAATACTGGTAAAATCCTCATCTTAACAGCTTTAAAAAGACTACTGCGTATAATCCTTACCCAAACAATGGCCTCGTGCACCCACAAAACCCAACCTGACAACAGAATCCAACATATTTACCCCAAGTGGTTTCTGTAATGCTGCTCTAAAGCTTTTTAATAGTCTGACCTCTCAGTACCTATATTTTAATCCTGCTCTTTTTCCTGCTTTTCTTTATATTCAAGCTTAACATCTCAGCTTTCAACTGCACCTCTTTTAGCCTCCGTTCACTCCATTGCTGTACTGCTGAAACAATGTTGTGCTACAAAGTGTAGGACAGCGAAGGTTAAGGTTGAAGCACAAGAAAGAAGCTGCCCTGTAATTAGGCAAAGTGATAGACAGAAAGACAATCTGCAACACTGATGACATCTGTGATATAATTAAAAGTTCTACACGATTGGAGCCACAGATCAAATCGGAGGCAGAGAAAGAAAAAAAACCTAACTACTCCTTCAAAAAATGTCATTATAATAATTATGAAGCGGAATATTTTCAGTGAAATTACTTTTAATATATTTAAGACATGAGACAAAAGGCGAGAGACAAGAGGTTTAAACTCTATCTCACATTGCCCTTGAGGGACATCGTATCCGTGACATCACTTCTTCCGAAGTAAACACACGCACACACAGTCTCCGTCGCCACGGTGCCCACTCGCCACGGCAACCGGCCTGGGTGGAGGGGGCAACCGCAAAACATACTCATGCAGACACACATACTCACATACTCTGAATAATAGGAAATGATTGCTGCTTATATGAGAGGAGACAAGAGCTGATGTAGCAGTGCACACTCACATTTGGAAAACTTGTCTTTTCCGATCTTTAGCAGTGTTTAATCCCGAGGGATAAGTGCTAAGAGCCCCCTTGTCTCTTTGACAGCTCGAGGGAGTGTATGTGAGGGTTTGTGTGTGTGTGTTTAACCTTGCGTTTGTGTCGTTACAGCTGGCCTACTGTGTGGTGCAGTTTATGGAGAAAGATGCTACCGTGACTGAATATGTAAGACTGATTTTTCATTACTCTACATGAAACACAATTCATGATCAAATGAAAAGTGCTCAAGATAATAAGATTAAGGGGAAAAAATGTGCATCTGTGCAGCTGTATGGATGCAAGTTCAGGTCATTGTTTTGGTTATTTTGGGCTCTCAGCTTCCAACTGTTTATTTTATGTTCAACTTGCAGGAAAATATTCAATATTCATGGTCATCTTAGATTTGTTTCAGTTAAGTTGTACCCCCAGATGAATCAATTTGATGGTCGGAGCACTAATGTTTTGAGCTCCAAATGATTATTCAGCTTATTTAGGCCACCCGCTCTAATTTACTTCTTCATTCAGAAAAAATTATACTGAATGCAAAAGCATAGCAAGAGTATGATACAATGCAGATGGCACAGAGAGGCTCCAGCAAGTTACCCTGCTGAGCTATTGCTAATGAGTCTTTATTTTAGTTAATGTGAGTTCACATTTGTTCTGCAGATCATCAGAGGGCTGCTCAAGTACTGGCCAAAAACTTGCACGCAGAAAGAGGTGAGGTAAAAAAGCAGCTGATGTTTCTTTGCTGCTTTTTTTTTCCTTTACTTTTTTTTTTTAAATCTGTCTTTTCATTTTTGAATTGCTCCTCTTATTTCACTGTTATAAACTGTGCCTTTTGGTGTGTGGTTATGTTTAGGTGATGTTCCTGGGAGAGATTGAGGAGATTCTGGACGTGATAGAGCCATCTCAGTTCATACGGATTCAGGAACCTCTCTTTAAACAGATAGCAGCCTGTATCTCAAGCCCTCACTTCCAGGTGATACAAGGATACCAAAATAGAAAAAAAAAGATGTCTACATATTTGAAAAAGTTTTGATTACCTAAGACAAACTCTTAAAAGAAGCTTTGCAACAGAGTTGATGTTCCAGTGAGAAATAAAAGTCAGCTCTTCTCTGTGTGTGTTGTAGGTAGCAGAGCGGGCTCTTTACTTCTGGAACAATGAGTACATCCTCAGTCTGATAGAGGAGAACTGTCAAGTCATCCTGCCACTGGTTTTCGCCACCCTCTACAGAGTCTCCAAGGAGCACTGGAACCAGTGAGTGACACACAGAAACATTACATTGTTTTTGATGGACCTTAGTCAAATAAAGTTAGAACTAAAAAGTTAATTATCACAAAGACAGCATAGTGCTCACTTGTTTTAATCTGGATGTTGTGGCAAAATGCCCTTATACACCAAATGATAAGAAAAAAGATCTCTTAAGGAATAAGTAAGTTTTCTTTTTCCAAGTTAAAGGTGAAAATGGTGAAAAACATACAAATCATCTAGAGAAGGAACAACTGATTATAGTACCAAATTGGTCAACCAACTAGGTTCCAGGCTACAATCATAACTGTAGATTCAGTAAACACTTAATTCAGTCTAGTAGTAAATTTAATTTATTTTTTAAGCCATACTTCACTCCAGTAACAGATGATACTGCAAGAAAAACACTCCTGTTGCACAAGCAAGGCTTAAGTTGTTCAGTAGCATAGGTGGCCCACAACAAGTCTTTTATCCCAAAAAACCTGTTTTAGGTGAAAATTGAAGGATTTTAAGGGTTCAACTAAAAATTTAAAATACACACGTCTCATTGCTCATCCTTCTTGTGGTTCATGGATATTTTCATTGATGGAAGTGTCATTGCTTTTTACAAACACCCAAACTACAACACAAGATACACCATTACAACTAACGTTCCCATGTAAATGTGACAACAGATGGGCCTTAAAATGCACTAAATATTTTATCATACTTAATTAAAGTACTATAAATTAATACAGTTTTAAATTAATCCATAATGGTTTTGTCACATGAAAATACCTGGGTACTACATCTGTCAGATACATCTGACATTCTCTTCAAGACTTTTCCTTCTAACTTAAGTTTCCGTTGGAGAAGGTGATTAGCCAGATACTTAGTCTAACTGTGCCCCTCCATCCAGGACCATCGTGTCTCTGATCTACAACGTGCTGAAGACCTTCATGGAGATGAACAGCAAACTCTTTGATGACCTCACTGCCTCCTACAAAGTAGAGAAACAGAAGTGAGTATGACTCACCGTCTTTGTGTGTGTGTATTTGCGTCACTGGATACAACAGCGACAACAAGAGGAAGAAATCAAAGTGATCTTAAATCATGTTTGAGGTGGTGTTTGTTCCATTATCCATTACATTATATTTCACATTCTGAGTACGCATCACTTAAGTCATCTGTTGATCTCATCATGCCTCCGATTATTCATGCAGCCCATTCTTATCCACCTCATCACATTCTGATACTTGGTCAGTTCTAAGTACAGAGGTTTCCCCCAAAGCTTCACTTTTTGACATGCAGGGTTTCTTGAGCCAGTAACAGAATGGTGGTGGGATCTGTCGCCATTTTAAAGTGGATGCTCAGGATGAGAGATTGAATTGAAGAGAAGATTTGATTATCAAAAACTTATAAAGATAATTATAATGTTAATTATAATTAGAAAGTTAATTATTACAAAGTTGTCTAATTTGGATTGTTTAATTGTTTTGTTTTAATTGGATTATAATGGGATTCAATTGGTGTGCGTTACTTGTTGATAATCCAATACTATTGAAAGATGTCTTCCTGTTTCCTGTAGTAGCAGCTGGTGCACTTATCTCGGCAGAAGGATAACTGTATGCAGCTGTAGAACAGTACTTTCTTTGATGCAAATTGACAGACAAGGGGTACTTGATGTATTTAAAACTAACATGAGGGACTATTGACTAAATGGCAGTATTTAGCCATTTCAAACTGGTGAAAAACAATTTTTCTTTATATCATTTAAGTGTAAGTCTTTGTGCAGTGGTGATAAAAGTCCTGCATTGCAGTTTTTCTTTACTTTGTTTTACATAAAACGACCCCTTTAATTGTAATAATCAGTTTAATATTTAATCAAATCTGGCCTTAAAAAAGGTCTCATTTGTCCCACCCTTTTCCTTGTCAGTGCCCCTGCTTGGCCCCCATCAAACCTTTTCTAGACCCACCACTGTATAGTTGAAGTATAAATCCTTTCTACCAACTGTCAACTATTTTGTTAGAGAAGGGTCCTGCTTTGATTTGTATTTCAGAACCTGTTCATAATTTCTCTCACCCCATTCATGGCCCCCAAAACCATCTGCCCTGTGTCTCTAGCATCTGCACAGTACCAATGATTTAAAGAAGACATCCCCTTGCTTCCTTTTGCTGTTTCACTCTCACTAGATATCTGAACCTGATTTATCTTCATAGATGTGTGCATGGCTGTCTCATGACTAGCAGATTTTACAGCTGTGTCACTAGCAAACCTCATTGATGCTGAAAAGGTAAATGAAATAAATGAAAACCACCTTATTGAAATAGATTGCCGTTATCAACATTTTTTCATTATTCAGCTTCATGATAGTGGCACGGGTCTGATTGACATGATACTGCAATTTTTTTTAAATCTTTGCTAGCACGTCCAAAAAAATGCTTTTGGGTAAGTATGTGCCGGTGTGAACCATGAACCTCTAGTTTCCTCTTTTTCAGCTGAACAATAACCAAACGCAACTAGAGAGACGCTACTTGCGACAAAAAAGCCAATCAGCCGACAGCCATCCCTGTGTAGACAGGGCCGTCATTTTAACAATAACATAGCCTCTGTACAGTCAAAACCTTATGGCCCCCTGTGCTCTTTCAGGGGGCAGGCACCCCCGGTTGGGAATCACTGCTGTAGAGTGCCTTCTTGTGGCTATCCAACTCCAGTGTGGTAATTATAATAGAAAATAAGTTCTGATGTGTCCTGGCCTTAATTTCTTTTTCTCTTTGTCTTCTGTTTTGTGTTTTATGCACTTTTATAACCACATTAACCTCTGCTTGAAGAGGGAAAGAGATATAAAGAATTGCTTTCAAGACATGGGCTTCATTATGAGTCGGCCTCAGAACCCATTTCTATTTTCTATCATTTCACTTTATTCCTTTCCACTGTCATGTCAGGGAGATGAAGCGAGAAAGGGAGCGTGCAGAGCTCTGGAGAGGCCTAGAGGAACACCAGGAGCGCCGGATGCAGATGCTAACAGAGGCCGCCAGGAACCAGCGCAACCTTCAGGAGCGGGGCGAAAGAGGGGACCCACTGAGCCCTTCGTCCCCGCAGATGGCTCACTCTGACCAGCCTGAGCCCAAACCCAGTGGAGCTTCCTCTGGAGCTGGGGAAAGCGCCACCTAGGTGCTGCCCTACAGAGATAGGATAACACTGGGGAGGGGGCAATGGGTGTTAGAAGGCAGGGACTTGAGGTTGATTTTGAAAATATTGGGAGACAGAAAAAGGTACCAAAAAAAGCTCACAGTTCTTTTTCAACTTGTACCATGGAGGTGGCGGCTTCTTGTAAAAAAAGTCGCAACCTCTGTGATGCAGGACTGTACCTTCTTTCTGACAGAGTTGTGTGAAACTGGTTAAATTTTTGCTGTACACACATCATGTTGCAGTTCAGAAGATGAGGTGCAGACTCGTTTTAAATAAAACCTGTTTTGTTAAACTGCCGGTCAGTACCTAAAAATGGTAGCTGGCTTGCTTCAAATCAGCCTCAAAACAGATAAGATGTCTCTTCTGGTGCAACAATTCAAGTCATAATGTGTACTGTGGCCTCATATTTATCATTTGGTCAGAGATGCTTATTCCACACGTGGATAGCACAATGCATTAATAAAGAAAAGACCAATTTCACACAAATGTCCCAGAGTTGTTGCTGCGCAGACCAGACACACAAAACACTGACCCTATACACACACACACACACACACACACACACACACACACACACACACACACACACACACACACACACACACACAC
>JBBBVU010000005.1:5915208-5928879 GCA_037177055.1 Atherinosoma microstoma
ACACACACACACACACGCACGCACGCACGCACGCACGCACGCACGCACGCACACACACACACACACACACACACACATATATTTATAAAAATGCTTTCACAGTGCTGTAACAATAAAACTTTGAAACATTGGTGGCCTACTTTTAAACTCTTTCAGCAGCATCTCATTGTCTCAAGTTTGTTTATTTACTAGATAAAGGAATGATCTCTTCTTCTTCTGCAATTATGTATTATACATGATAAAAACTTTCACAGAACATTAAAATGAGTTTTTTTTTAGGTTTTATAGAAGTTTTCAACCATGCATGAGAACTAAAATAGCATTTTATCTTAATACTAAACATGCATGTATTATTTCTTTATAATGATGTTTAAAAAGTTATATAAACGCACTGTAATCTTTTATGAAAATAGTAATAATTCATTATAGACATAACTGATGTGGTAAAATGTTTAAAAAAAATAATAAAAAAAAACAAGCACTAACTTTTCTGTCTATACTTAATTCAACACAATAATAACACATAATAACACAACTCTTGATTTTAAGGAAGCTCAGTTTTTTTTACTTACTGTAATCCAGCATCTCATCTACTTAATATCAAGTACTCACTTAGTAAATTAAATTCCTGTGCTTGTGAACCTTCCAGAGGCCCATACCAGAGCCACCTTACATCCACCGACACCATCGTGTGTGCACATACAGTCGTGTCCGTCACATGACCGCCCGGCTGCCAGGCTGCCAGCCCAACGTCTCCCCTCTCTACCACTATCCCATGGCCCTGCACTGCCATTGTGCCATCTGCTCCACCCAGGACACAGAGTGTGAGACCTTCTGACGGATCGGTCCCTGCTTAAAGAAATCAACACCTCGACTGATATGAATGGCATCTTGTGGAGTTGTGGAATCAATAAATGAATTTATATTCAAGAACAGAAGAGAATATGTCATATAGTATCATTTAAATACTGAAAAACAATCAAAAAGGAGAAATAACAAAGCAAGTCCCATATTTCTGTCTTCCTTTGTTGTTGTTGGAGAACTTAGAGATAAAAACCATTTTAGGTGGTTTTAAGAATAAATGAAATATATGTGACCAGAAGCTTTACATATAATCTAAAAACTGAGCAATATTGCATGCATATAGTATTTCAGCTGCCATGCTGTATATATGTACCAAGGCTCGTAGTAAGTGGATACAATTGCAATGTATTCATTATATTCAACAATAAAATACAAACACAACTAACACTGACAGGATCACTTAAATGGGTTCAGCATGAAGTCCACCTTTTACTTTCTTTAAAGCCAACATTATTATGCTGTCGAACCAGTACACTCTTTGAATTACTTTTATGTTTGTTTTTTTCATCTTTGACCATTTACTCTTTACAATGACCCATGCTGGAATACAATCAAGTTTCTCTGTTTACGGATATGTTATATACAAGTTGAAGCTAAAGATATGATTTAACCTAAATCTTCAACTTTGATTTGGATTTGACCCCCCCCCCGAAAATAAGAATACACACCCTAAACTTCACTAAGACTGCATAATAACTTAACTGTGTTCTTGTCAGTTTGATTCAGTAAAAGGTACTTTTTGTGTGCCACAAGTGTTTTATACAACTATTGATGAACTCACACATTTGCAAACTTACATCTGACATTTATGATTTATACAGTAAGTATAAGATATAATAAGAAATAAGATATATGGACACAAAGGGACTTGTGTTATGTTTTCATACATGGGGCTAAACTGATCAGCTGGTCTAAAACAGCTTGTTAGAAATGGGAAAACATTGCCTAATCCTTTCCTTACATTGTGCCCAAAAATAACACATGTGCATAAAATCATGCCAGACATGATGATGCTCATGCATATTGTATGCAAAAGAACACACATCCACATGATGCACTGCCACACAAGCATAAGACGCAGTGCACCCTCACACACATGCACATATATACACAAAGATTGAAATAGCACAACCAAAGTGGAGGCAGGCACATTAATCATGTTATTCAAGATGCCATGGTTGCCATGGCAACTGAAAGCGACAGGGCCACTGAGCGATACAAACATCGTTGAGCTCGCTGAGTCATTGGAGTAATGTTTTACCCTGTGTGTATGTGTGTGTGTGAACATTTAAACTTCATTCATTCATGCTGGTGATGAGGTGCTGCAGCCCATTTTCATTCATAGTCTCTCTCTCTCTCTGTCTCGGTCTCTTTTTTCCTTCTTTCTGGTTGGCATGGCTTTAGAAGAAACACACGCTCCACCCGTCCATGCAACTTACTGTCAACACGCTAATAGTTTTGTGTGTTTGTGTGGGTAGGTGCGTGGGCCATCAGGTGATGATGTCACACATTCCGTTTTCCATTGACATTACTGGAGTGGGAATGTTTGGTGCGAAGGGGCCACATGATGATAATTGTGTTTCTCTTAGAAGGTGTTTGTATGAGTTAGGAGCACTTAAAACATCCTGAACTGGTAAGAAAATAAGTTCATTACAAAGTTCCTAGGAGTTGAATTGTTTTCATGGACAAACATCTGGTCACAGACATGTAAGGCCCACCATGCATCACATAGAGGAGTAAGACAAGCAGACTGAAAGAGACAGAAAACAACATTATGCAGATATGATCTAATGTATGTCCTGCATGATATTCAATCTCTTTATGGCTGATTTTATCTAGAAAATTGGTGTTTCATTTTATATGTCTTATTGTGACGTAACTGGCCATTTTACTTCTACTTGTCCTAATGTAGCTTGTTTATCACACGTCTGTATGCTGGATCTGACATCATTTTGTTGACAAAAGAAAAAGTGACTACTTTTGATTCTAAATCTTAGTAAACTAAGAATGAAATGTAAATCATTCTGAAAAAATGCTAAAATGATGACACAAAAAGAGACACTAAACAACCATAAAGAGGTGTGAAATGAAACAGGGACAAAATGATAGATATTAGAATTAACTTAATTAACCTAAAACTTAAAATTAAGAAGAAGCAAAACAGCTTGGGTTGCCACAAAACAACCACAGAGAAATGCAAAGTAATTAAAATGATACGGTAGTGGAAACTCTCCTGTGGTTTTCGTGTTTCTAACATAGACTATTTGATGAGAGAACATCAAATAATCTCTTTAATCAGTTTAATTATCTACCAAAGTATTGCTCCTTATCTTCTCTGGAGAAAAAAAAACCCAGACTCATTTAGAATGGTATTCTAAATGAGTCTCTTGACTTTATGAATTAGTGAAATTGTCAAATTATTATTGTAATGTTGAGACATTCTGCTCCCGAAGACATTGGTTGATGCTTTACTGTGACCACACAACTTAAATGGATGAATAAGTTGGTTTATGATGTCTTGTGAAAGTCATATTTTGTAATTGGAAATGCAGTAATAAACTGTTTACAGTTATTGATTTTCATGTTGTTTTCCAATTGTTCCTGAACGCATGCAATGATTTCCTCAACGGAATCAAATGTGTTTTTAATGCATCACCCCCTGAAAGCTTCAACATAAGTCGCTCAATATTTGTTTTCAACCTCTCTTTTTTTAATGTTGTCATGACATCCATTCTTTTCTTGTAATTTCACATCGGGGAACATTTTTTAGCCACGCTCTTTTTTATTCCCAATTATGTTACTAAACTTTTACTATCAATACAATTTGAATTGTTTGAAGTTGTTAAATGTTTAGAAAATCCTTGAAATCTCTATTTGAGTCCAATAGAGAATTTTGCTTTAGCTGTACTGAATCCCATACAGTAGCCTCTCTGTGGAATTAACAGCCTAGGGCAACACTGACCTTGTCAACTAAACTCTTTCAGAAGACAACCAGAATTTCCCAATTGTTGAAAGACTCTAAAAAAAAGAAGGCATTTTGTTCTTTCATCCTGAAACTTCATCTCTAGTGGAGACCCACCAAAACAGAATAAAGAACTCCCATTTTGTGGTCTTTGGCATCCCTTTTTAAGAATTACGCAGTCATCAGTGGTTTGATTAGGCAGTGTGTGTCTTTTGTACTGCTGAAGCATCCAGATACTGCTGTTTAAAATCCATCGAAAAATCTCAGAGTCTATAAACAGATTATGGTGAGGGTGGTTGCTAAGATGTCATTCTTCTAAACTAAAGAAGAGGGGAAACTGAGCCAGATTTCCCCGGAATATACCTACCATGTGCTGCACACACAGCTGACCCAAACCCACAATATCTTCTGACTTGACCCTGTCCTTCCTGCTGCAACTACAAATGGAAAACCCAGCCTTGCTTTTAGTGTTTGTACGTATATGTGTGTGTGATCTGCTTTCATTTTAAATTATGAATCCAAAACTGCTGTGTATCAACTGGAAAATGAGGTCTAAAGGGTTAATCTTCCTGTGATTTTCTTTGTGCATACATGTTAAATGTAAACATGCGTCTCCATGCATGTTGTGAGGTAAAGCTGTGTGTGTGTGTGTGTTCTCACTGTTGTGACGGTGCGTTGATGGAAAACTTTTTCTCCTTTTCCTCTGTGTCACAGCAGCAAGTGGTCCCCCTGATGGTTTAAAACAAGGGAACCGGAGGAGGGACCTGAGGATGGTGACACAGTCCAGCAGAGAAACCTTTCAGAAAGAAGTTTACTGTGATTTGAAACCCTCTAATTTACTGTGTTATGTTGTGCAGGTAGAAAGAGTGGCTGCAGAGAGAGGGAGAAAGAGAAACCAGGAGGGAAAAAAAGGAAGAAAAATCACACAAACTCATCTCTTTAATTGTGGGTGTGTCCAGAGCTCTTACCTGTGTTACTTATATCCCTGCATGAGGCTCCCAGTAGACACTCTCTCACACACACACACACACCTGTCAGACGACACACCTGCACCTGAGAATTCTCAACTCTCCAGGTAAGAACTTGCTTATTTTTACACCTGGAAATAATTTCAGTGTATCATCCCTTTTACTGGTAGAACAGAAGTTTAAAATAGGGTTTTATTTGGCTTGCTGGTTGCTTTCCTATATGAATTTTAGGACTTCTTTGTTGCAACACTTGTTTCCCTAAAAACAAGAATCTGAATAATTAAAGCTAAAATATTGTAAAATATTCTCAACAGTCAGTATGTACAGGGTTTTGCATATATTTCCATCAGCTGGCAAGTGTTGACATTAATATTTGAGATGTAAATTTTAAATACAACAACCGGTTTGCTATGAATTTAATTGTGTAATTTAATAATGTCCATTTAAAGACTGAAGTTTTTACACCTTTTACTCACACTAAAAAAAGGATAGATTTTAATTGCAAATTTATATATGTTTTTACAGAAAATAACCATAAAATAAAAGTTGTAGAATAGCATATTTTATGGTTAAATAGCAAGTGGACTGGATATGTGGCATTGATACAATGACATGCATCAGTATAATTGCTCCATCTTAGTATTTAAATAAGCTAAAATAAGTCAGACTTTATACCAGGCTAATTTAGTGTTTATCAAACAAAAATAACTTTTTCTTTCCTGAATTTCTGCATATTTGGGAAATGAAGTTACAGATAACACAGTGTGTGTTTAGGAATATGCTTCAAATTTGTCAATATATCACTTAGAGGAACATCTCCTGCAGCAATTCCAGCATATCCACATTAAGATTTATCACAATTATTCATAAATGATCATATATTTATGACTGAAACGTTGTCCATTTAAATTTCTCACTGCGTATTCTGCCGTCTGACCTCCCTCGTGCATTGTTACACATTACAAACAATTTTCTTGAAAAGGCAAACCAAACTTTCAGGCATGGAAACCCCACATAAGAGGAAAAAGTCAGACATTTCCCCTTCCCCATAAGCTGACACAGGGTTAATAGCCTCACACACACACACAAGCACACAATTACAGTACTGACCCGTTAATTTTGGTCGTGCCGGCAGCATTAATGACATCCCCGGGGTCTTACCACAGTGCTGGTTCCCAACACTAAGGAAGCAAAGCTGGAAAGGACTGCTAAATTACAGGGCAGAGGTCAGGACCACCAAATCCTCAGGAAAAGATGACTTTATTGTTTATACACGTGTGTGGGTGAGGTGGTGGGCAAGAGCATCATGCAAAATCCTCATGTGCATACTGATGGGGCTGAAGTGGATGAGTACGGATCCTTCGTCATGCCTTCATTTTTCAGACTTTAATTCACACAGTGATAGTGTGTGTGGTGATTATGGTATGTGCCGTCATGCAGCTGAGTGTACATTTTGCACATGTACTTACTCAGGTTTGTGTATACTGCATGTGTCAGCAGGTAGCTGTTAAATGAGGCAGACTGAAAAGATAAAGACGGGATTGTTTTTATTCACATTGGCTGGAAGTAAGATGAGTGACACAGCGGCGGTCCTGCAGGAGGGGAAATCACCTTAGCTGAACAGGGAGGGGGCTCAGGGTTGGGTTTTCATTTGAAGGGAAAGTTCAGCAGAAGATAATAAAGAAAAAAAAATTGTTTTTCCGGTCCAGAAAACTAAATGGAGAAATGGACTAAATGACTGGTTTAATCTTAATCTGAAGTCAAGATCAAAGAGGTCAAACTTTTTCTTTTGTCAAAGATTAGTTTCTGATTTCTTTTTCGATTTTCTTGGCTCTTCCATCAACATCTTACTTATTTTTCTTCCATCCAGATGTCGCAGTGCATGACCTCACACCTTTGCCTGCTGGCCCTACCACTGATCTCACTGCTGCTCTTCTTCTCTCCTATTGGTTGGAGCTATGAGACCCTCACCCCAGGATGTCACCTTTATCGTGAGTTTTACATTTGAATATTTAAAGCCAAAAAAAAAAAAAAACTGAACTCGCATGATTTTTATTTCCTACCTCTATCAGAGGTCTGGCTCTAAAACCAGCAGCTGTATTCTCACAAGATTTGTAAGATCACATTCATGTAGGTGCGCCGTAACTTCATGGAGATAATCATAACCAGGTTTCTGGAAAAGCCTCATGGTCAAATCTCAGCAGTTGACAAAGATACATTTGTGTTGTTTCTGTCTTACTTAAAGCACCCACAATCCTTTGCATACATCTACCGTGCAGACAGAACCTAGATCAACACCAGTGCAAAACACATTTACTTCTTTTTCCTTTACTGTACCAAGTTGTTAGAATAACAACTTTCCATCAAAGGAGAGTAAAGTAAAACTTGCCGGTACATGGTTGTTAGCAAGTAGCTAGCTGATAGCTAATAACAGCCATGTCTGTTCCTCAGTCTCTACTGTAACAGATGTCATCTGGATATAAAGAGTAAGTCTTTCTTTTCAAAGAGGGGCTTGACTTGGAAATGGGATGTACATTTTATTTATCTGAATGAAAATAAAAAAAATCCTTCGTATAGTCTGTTTGGGATGTGTTGCTGAATTTGCTGCCTTGCTGTATGTCAGGCTTTGAACATTCTTCCAGATGTAACTCCAAACTTTTAACAGTGGGCTGCTATACTATGATGGAAAAAAGTTTTTTGGCCAGCCTCTCAGAAACCTCTATGGGAACATCGTATATTCTTCTACTGTAATATGAGGGACTAAGCAATGCCCCAGATCCTCAAACTTTAATGCTGGCATCAAAAAGTATTACTGATGCATCTCCTTGTTCAAACCATTTTCCTCCATACAGGGAATAACAGACTTTAATGCATTAATGAGAATTTTTTTTTAAATAAAATGCTTTTAAATTCTATAATAAATGCAACATTTTAACACAGGAAAGCAACGTAGGAGAAAAAGTTATCCAGTAGAAATAACTCTGAAAGCTGCAGAATCCCAAACATTCAAGTTCACTTTCTCTCCTCCTTCAGCCTTCAATGTGACCATCCGCAGCGACCGTCGCGGCACTTGTAAAGGCACCCATCTTGTCTACGCCTGCGTGGGCTACTGTGAGTCTAGCGCCTTCCCGTCCAGATACTCAGTACTGGTGGCCTCCAACTTCACCCACAACATCACCTCTGCCTCACGATGCTGCACCATCAGCAAGGATGCCAAGGTGAGAGGCGGGAGGGAACCGAACAGCCTCTTCTCAGTCTCCATCACTTATGAGAGTATCGTTTAAGTCCTGCGGCTTGTCTTCTTCCTTCAGGTCAAAGTTCGCCTGGATTGCCCTCGAGGTCGTCATCACGATGAAATAGAGATCCTGACGGCGAAGGCGTGTCGCTGCGACATGTGCCGCAAATCCCGCTACTGACACATCGTGCCAGAATGCTGCATACCAAACATTTACAGGACGAGAACCAAGTTACAATTTATTGTTAAACAGAACATTGTTTGTATCCATAACTTTTCTTTTTCTGAACGCATTCTGCATGTTGAAGAAAAATCCACTTGAACTTATCTAACTGAAAGCTGACCTTTCACTAAAAGCAAGGTTTACAAAAAACATAAAAACTGAAACCCTTCCAGCAAAAAAACTCATCAGACAAAAGCGTCCAGAAATATTGGATAAAGTCAGCTTTGGATTTATCTCCAGTTCCAGTTTACTGAAAGAGAAATTCATCCTTTTCTGCCTATATAAAGATATGCTTTCAGAGTTTCTTTCTTTGTTTCTGCAGGCTGTACATGTGATGAAAGGGATTTCTTCTAGAAAACCTGACCGACACGCACACAGAACCTTTTTAAAGTCTTGCTTTGAGGCTTGGTAGACACGTTGTATGCAGCTGGAAAAACAAAACAAAAACATCATTAGCACAAAACTCTTGATGACTCAGCAGTAAGTCTAAGTAGAGAAATTCCAGCATTTTTGTTATCAAAGCTCACAAAGACACTCATTTCAAATCATTTTCAGATCATGATGACAGACTTCATAATAAATCACGGTGATAATGTGCCAAAAGGAGTAAGATTATCACATAATAGTTAATACAGCGGACTAATTTCTTCACTGACACACAAGTCCAAGTAATGGTTAATTTGATAAGAACAGAATGGTCAAATATACAAAACTCAATTCTTTGCAATAACTACTAATCACAACCAGGAGACCAAAGAATGTACAACATTTATTTATATTTATGAATCTGAACTTAAAGAAATTTTGTAAATAATATCTGTTAATGAAACCAAAGAATGTTGCAAATATCAGTAAAATGAAAAGCAAATGAATGCACTGTATACTTTGTGATGAAACTGTCAATAAATTTCTATTCTTGTCTTCATGAACTTGTGTAAGCAGAACATACCTTTTACAAATATTAAACCAATATTAAGCAGGAATATTTGCCTCTGTTGCTGGTTCCATTTATTTCTATCTCAGTTTGAATTTTCAGGGCTTTTAAAAAAGAATGGGAAGATGAGCCTGCAAAGAGAGAGAGAGGGAAAAAAGGGGACTTTCTCACTATTTTTAAGTAAACAATTCATAGACATCATTACTACCACAGTGAGTTCGTTCCATAAGGCTGCTACTGTATATCATTACTACCGTGAACGGCGTGCTCATGCCGAACATGGTCCTGTCAATCCTTAATGTGCCTGAGGACATTAGACGTCTGTCTCAACAGGCATGTCATAGAAATATTGAAATGTCAGTGCATATAATAGGTGGACTTCCCCTACACTCTGTAATCTCTGACAACTTCTTCACAGTACAAATCAGCTCGCTTCTCCCAAGGGTGTAAAAGTCAGTCAAATGTACAAATAAGACATGACTACCATCACCACCAACCTGGCCATCCTCTTGAGAATCCCTGGCCCCACTGGTGTCCCCTCCTGGTTTTTTGTGTCCTGCATCTTCGAAGTTTTAAGAGGGGGAAAGAAAAATCAAAACATGATGTATTTAGGTTTATGTATCTGCGGTTTTTAAGGACCTAGATAGTAAAAATGCATAACCTGAGTTGGTAGATAATGTTTGTAAACTAAAAAGGAAAAGGATAAGTATATATTTGAAACCATAGGCCTATGTTTTTTTAGTTTTATTTTTTAGTTTTTTTATCTCAGAGTGGTAAAACTGTACTTTTGAGATGAATAGTTAACATTCATAAAAATGTTAACTATTCATCTCTTGAACGTGTGCAAGAATTACATACTCCCAACAGACCACAAAGTTCCAACTTAATCCTTTTTAAAGCTTGTAGATTTGCATCTGCACTTTCTTTTTAGTGTTAAAAAGAAAAAACCTCTTGGGCTGACACGAGTTTAAATACATTTTTTCCACTTAAAACAAATGTCAAAGAAAAATAAAAGAAGGCTAGAGCATGAAGAAGTGGAAAAAACCAGAGTGGACAAGTGTAAGAATACAGGATCAGATCAGATTAAAGGCCATGGACATGATGGCGAGTGGAGGAGGGTAATTTGGGGACTTTGTTGCTAATCAGACTGAAGCACATCATCAG
Source organism: Atherinosoma microstoma (assembly GCA_037177055.1). Taxonomy (NCBI): domain Eukaryota; kingdom Metazoa; phylum Chordata; class Actinopteri; order Atheriniformes; family Atherinidae; genus Atherinosoma; species Atherinosoma microstoma. Next base: position 5,925,559 of record JBBBVU010000005.1, read on the forward strand.
AAACACACGCGCACACTCACGTACACACAATTACACAATTACTCGTACAATCTGTCTGATGTAATGCTATTATTAACCATAATCACCCTTGTTATCCTACCTGTCTGCGCTAATGTTAGCCCGGGGCTTCAATAAAGACAGAGATGTTGCAATTGTGTGTGTATTTGTGTATGTATGAGAAAGGAAGTGAAAGAGTGATACGAGATGGAAACTGGAAGATTAATTCTCAAATTCTAAGTAACTGGGGATAAAATGACTGTCTTCTTTATTTGAGAGAAAGAAAGTCAGAAAAAAGCCTCACCTTATCAAGCACTGGAATCATACTGTTTGCTTCTGCCCCATGCTGGTGGCCTGTGTCCATTTTTCTGTAAGTTGGACACAACATTTACTTTGGTAAGAAACCTTTTTTAAATAAATAAATAATAATTTCAAATAAAGTATATGAGATGGAAATGAATAAAGCTATGTTTATATAAGCAGAGATTGGTTATTACTATACACATTGACTATACATTTTCTACATACATTATTTGCATAATAATAACCATAAATATGATAGGCAATGTTAGAAAATAATAAGAAAAAAATGCGTACAATGACAGAACTTCTTTTTGTACGTTATCTCATGATGCATGACCTTCAAACACCTTTAATTACAGGTTAATGATATAGAACGCCTCATTTTGGAGCCAAAAAACTATTTCGTGTCAACACCTGCATGCTAACAGGTCTGTGAAAAAGTTAAAGTGAATCGATCCACACCATAACATTTCCACTACCGTCCTTCACAGTCTGAATGATGTTCTTCCTGTAAAAATATGCTTAAGGCAGGGGTGTCAAACTCCGGTCCTCGAGGGACAAAAGGATCCAACAGCTTCTTGTCAACTTCTTCACATTGACCCATTAATTTCAGTCAGATGTGATGGAGCAGGGAAACAACAAAACTAGCAGGAAATGAACTCTGATTCGGATCAATGAAGCAGACTTAGGCCCAATCTCAATTCTCCCCCTTAGCCCTTCCCCTCCGTTTTGCGCGTTCACGAGAGACCAAGGGGTGTCTCGATTCTCTTTTGGGGCGAGGGGTAGGGCTAAGCAGAGGGTTTTCAGATGCAGACTTAACGGCAAAGGGGACCCTTACACTCATTACTCATGAGCGCCTATAGGCTGATATCAAACCTCCCCCCTTTTTTTTTATAGAAAAAGCTGTCTTTCAACAGTTACACAACTTTCTGGCATTAAATAACTGTTTTGATGTCTACCACTCTGGTTTTCAGCCACATCACAGCACTGAGTCTACTCTAGTTAAGGTCTTCAATGACATCTGCTTGAACACAGATAGCGGCAACATTTCAGTCCTGGTACTACTGGATCTCAGTGCTGCATTTGACATGCTTGACCAAAACATCTTACTAGACCGGCTAGAAAAACTGGGTAAGACTTTATGGCACAGTACTTAATTTGTTTGAATCCTTAGGGCTACTTTATGTCTATAGGTAACTATAAATTCGAACAAACAAAACTAAGCAGTGGGGTTCGCAAGGTTCCAGCTTGGGGCCACTGCTCTTCAACATCTACATCTGATTATGCTGATGAGGCACAAATTTACATAACCATCCCACCAGGAAACCATAGTCCGATCCAAACACTGATCAAATTAAAGATTGGATGTGTCAGAACTTCCTTCAGTTAAATGAAAAAAACCAACCAGATCCCTCAGATCATCAGGGTCAGGTCTACTTTCTGTTCTCAGAGACAGGACATGGAGAGGCAGCGTTCAGTTTTTATACTCCTCATGTGGAATAAACTCCCAAAAACCTGCAGGTCTGCTGAAACTCTGGCTGTTTTAAGTCAAGGTTAAAAACCTTTTCTATTAGCCGCTGTCTTTTATCAAAACAACGGTTAATTCCTCACACTGTAACTTTTATTTTTCTGTTCTTTTTTAAGTTAGTTTCAATATACCTTTAAATGCTTCCTCTGCACCCCGCTTTAATGCTTTTAATATTTTATGTAAAGCACTTTGAATGGTCCCATACAAAAAGTGTGCTACACAAATAAACCTGCCTTGCCTCAATCAGCATTCAACTAACACATAGCATCAGATTTGGGTGCTGACACCTTAGTGATGAAATAAGTTGTCCTAAAGAACTCAGAAAGTTCAATCAACCTGCTTCTCGAGGAAGAGATACAATGAAACCTGCACAGTAACTTTGAACTTCTCTTGCTTTCAGTCTTTTAATGATTGTTTTTGTGTTTAAATGATTTTATTGTAATTCTAGCTGCCTTTTTTTCCTTATCTGTAATGCTTTAAATGTTTTATGTAAAGCAGTTTGAATTGTCTTGAACCTGAAAATGTGCTATACAAATAAACTTGCCTTGCCTGAAGTCTGCACTAAAAATGTTTGTAGCTGAAAGTGACTCATTGTTTGTCCAGAGCACATTACCCCCCAAAGACCCCGTTGTGGCTAGATTAACTGTATTTTCTCTGTAATGTCTCTCTAATTTTTCCTTCCTGAAATGCCTCTCGTGGAGGTTTTCTTGTCCAAATACTGTACTGTACAAAAATCTTGAGGAATTTCTTTTTTTTTCCTATTTATTTCCAATGTGACACAGACCTTGATCTTTTGAAAAGGTCTTGATCAATAGTTTCCAGGCTTCCTGAAGGTCAGTCAAAGTTTTGATTTGGCAGTTTTTCTTCATGCATTTTCCCTCCAGTTTTTCCCCCTTACCATTTTAAGAGGAATATGTTTCAGTGTGTGAAGACATTGAACTGTCAAAGTATCTTCCAAGGAGGTAAATTACCTAATTTTATTGAAAACAAATAAAAATGTCCTCAGTAAGTTTGAAGAACTGTAAAAATCACTTGGGTTTACACAGTATAAACATAAAAAAGGTACCAGTTCCTGGCAAAAAATGGACAAATAGGAACTTTTCTGGGATGCTTAATGAGATTAATGGTCCTAACTTAGAAAAAAAGCGATCACAAAAAGCAAGGAGTCCACTTCAGTCCTGCTGTCATACACAGTCATTTAACTGATAGAAGTTTTAAAAAAAGAAAATACATCATAAATATCATTGTTCAGAGACTAAACTTATATAGAAATAATATAAAAAGCAGGTTTTCTTTCTTCTTACAATAATCTGTCCACACTTGTTCTCTGAAACTCATTCTTTTCAGTTCCCTTTTTTACAGCAGGTTTAACACAAAAACAAACTATCTGTCGCTCTCGGGCATCATGCAGAAATTCACACACACACACACACACAAACACGCACACACACACACACACACACACACACACACACACACACACACACACACAC
>JBBBVU010000005.1:5928979-5940420 GCA_037177055.1 Atherinosoma microstoma
ACACACACACACACACACACACACACACACACACACACACACACACACACACACACACACACACACACACAAATGCAGAGTGATGAAGCAGTTTGTTGGAAGCCTCAGAAAATAGAGCACTGACTGACAGTATGTTTAGTGTTGTACATTCAGTGCAGTAAATGTGGTTTTGCTGTATATGAGCTATAACTAGTGTCTAATGGTAAGGATGGGAAATGCTCAACGGTTCCAGTGAAATAGCGCTGATGCTTGAGGCTGTGCTGTTTGCAGGATGTTTACATAGTTTGTGCATCTGAGTGTGTGTTCGAGTTAAAAAAGGACACCATTCTGTTTACATAAGTTGAATACAATCTAGGCGCGGGACAAGACTTTGTATCAGTGTTTGAGCAAATCTGAAATGATCATTTTCGCCCCACTGATCTGTCAGAGTGATTGAGGTGGCGCCCATTCGCCTCATGTCTGTTTCATAACTGCAAGAACTGCTGGAGCGTGTGTTTGTGTGTGCAAGAAGCAAAGGGGTTGACACAAATAATGTTTGAGTGATTGTGTGTACAGGTCCCTGAGATTGTGTATGACATGTTTAGCGTGAACAAGCATCTTCTTGTTGCAGCAACATATCCTGTTCACACTGAATGAAATAAAGAAAATAGACATTAGTAGCTTTGCAAATTAATTAAAAAACGCTGGCTTTTGTCAATACATTACATCAAATTTTGATCCATGATGAAGCAAATAAAAACCTGTTGATATTTACCCTGTAAATAGCTTTTGTAACATAATTAGAAATTAAAACAACAGTCCCGCAAAACAGCTCAGAATTCACCAAATACTTTCAAGCAGCTCTCACAAGATCAAGCATGTGAAATGTCCAGTGTCATTTTACGGTGGGTAGTACATTACACAACCCTATTTGAGAAGTTGGTTTATGTATTACTCAACACCAGTATCTAAAGGTTTAAATGACACATAAAGTGAATCACAATTACAATTCAAGTCTATAGGATTTGTTAAACATAGGGTAGATGTACTAAAGCAAATCTGACAGCATCGCCACACTGTACAACTCAAAAACAGACCAAAAAAGTCAGATGGTGAAATATAATAAACTATAATGGAAAGTCTAGGTGGCTTTAAAGTAATTTTATACATTTTTGAGCATGTGTGTTGCTAAAAGTTGCAGATGAGTCACAGTAAAAGACACTCACGCAGTCACATGTCGTTCTGCATCCATGTCCTTGATTAAATCAATGAGTATGGCCTCCTCTAGTGGTGAGTCTGAGAGACGGCGCTTGACGTGCTGCATTTTCTTCTCTCTCTAGAAAGATGCACAATACTGTCATTTATAAAGCTCTAGTTTGTAGAAATGCTACATTAATTTTTTTACAATGTAGAACATGACAAACAAGCTGTGGCACAACATATAATGGCAGGAAAAGATAAAAGCTCACAAACCAGTCTTTAAAATGCATGCTTGTGTACATTCTTACTATATTATAGTACACAATGTTGATATCGTACAAAGTTTCTTTTTCAGACAGGAAGTTTTATTATATTATAATTAAACAAAACTAAACAAAGAAAAATACTCACCACCTCTTTTTTCTTTTCTGAAACAAGATAAATAAACCCATGTCATGTGAGAAGTTATCATACCCCAACTGCATCAACTGTCAACAGCCCCTGTGCTTTATCTTAACTCAAACTTGATTTATAAAGCGCTTTAAAACAACCTCAGCTGAAACAAAGTGCTGTACAAAATAAACACAGCAACAGATAGGAAATAAAAACAATTAACAGTGAAATAAATAATAAAAGAATTGCTTATTGTCTTTAAAACAATTTAAAAACAATAAAACATTTTAAAAAGAATAAAACAATTTAAAAACAAATAAGACCAATAATCAAACATCACAGCCAGCTAGCAAGACTTTATGCTCACAGGTTTGTTTGCTATTTAACACCAAAAAACACAATGCACGTATGCATGTACAAGCTCAGCCAATCAGAATGAGACTTCTTTTTTTCTGAATTATGGTGAACAAATAAGTGACATCCACCTCTCATGAATTTAACAACACATATCAACATTTTTTCAAGTTGCTGCACAAAGACGAATATGGTCATGGATAAATCTCGTCTTCCCAGTATTTCTGCTTGTTAAAATCAAACAAGATGTTGTAGCAGGTTCAGAAATGTGACTGAGTACATGCATTACTTTAGGAATAAAACATCAAGTCAGCTTATCAAGCATATGCTGCATCTCTCCTCACCCTGGTCCATGTTTTTCTCCACATAGAGGATGATCGTGTAAGGGTACACTGCAGGCAAATTTTCACTGACTTCCCAGCGCTTCTTATCTGGTAGCTAAGGTTAAGAAAATACATTGACTTAAATGCTTTGCGTTGATGAGGGGGGACACAAACTACTAAACCACATTGCAACCGTTTTCTTATATTGTTTCATATAATTTGTGGCAGTAAACAACCACATGAAACGAAAATCTTGACTATACTGCACTGATAAAAACAAACTATCTTTGACAGTAATAGAAGTAGGGAATGAAAGGGATCGACTTCAGGCTGATAGAGCAGTACAATAATGGGCTAACTGAAGGGATGACAGACGTAAAAACAAAGTGATGGAGTAACAAACTAATGTGAAGGATACATGGAAAAATTATGTAACGGTTGGTACAGAAGGGCTGGAGATTGTCCAGATTTCCAATAACAGTTCTTATAATTTCCTGAAAGAGACAGAGAATGTGCGGGAAAACACACACAGACAATGAATCTATAAAAAATGCCAATTCAGACACTACATCAGTAATTACCTCCATTTCTTGATTGAAACCATCATCTTCAATAGTTTCCTCTCTGCTAAAGAAATATAATAAATAAATGTTTCATATAACATCTTTATCTTTTTGTTTTATACAACCAACATTTCAGGCTCCACATTGTATATCACTGAATGCCATTTACCAACATGTATGAAAACCTTTGTTTATTACATATCAAATGCCAAGTGAAAAGATAAAGTGCTGCTGGGCTTTTAGAGCAAACATTAAGTTTTAGAAAAAACTATCTTCTAGACTCAGAAGGAAAATTGGCACTAAGGGATTTCCTCTTTAACAGCAGGAAGACAGACCCTGTGGGAACTCAGATCATTTTATTTTGCAGATGAAAAGACGTCTATCTTCAAACCTAAGAAACATGTTTCAGGATATGTAAGAGATTAAGGTGGTGGATAGAAAAGAATTGAGTTTAAAAGCATGCAAAAGAAACATATGCTTCCTCTTCATATGTTGCCTGAGGCTCTGTTGTCTCTTAAACTGCTTATGAGATTTAGAGAAAATTTTACACTTCTTTTCAGATGATAATCTATCAGGAAAAATGGAAACATGACACTGGGGGAGTTATTACTGAAAGCTGTCTTCTAACCTGTTCACTGGTTTTGTTCTGCCTTTAAGCAACTTGTTTTGTTTATTTGTGGTGAGCATGGACAGGATCATGAGCTGAAGTGGAGGAGAGGAGGGTATATAGTTTGGGAACATCAGGGTTACATTTCTGCTTTTTGGATTTGGTATATTCTGCTGATTTATCCAAGACATGACCTTCAGCATGCACTTGAAAGGTTAACAGAGTTAAGTGGTCAGGGTGAGGGTCAGCCCCTTCAAATGTGAGGCTATGGCTCTCAAGGGGAAAAGGGTAGAATACTCTCTCCAGGTCTGAGATGCACCCTTTCCTCAAGTGGAGGAATTTAAATATCTGGAGATCTTGTCAGAATCAATAGCAGGTTGGAGCAAAAATAGACAGAAGGATAGGGGCTCCATCAGCAGTAATGAATCATTGCACTGGTCTGATAATGTGTAGAGGAAGTCAAAAGGTGAAGCTTTCAGTTAACTAGTCCATCTTCATTTCAACCTTCACTTATGGTCACGAGGTATGGGTTGTGAGCAAATTAATAAGAGGCTGAAATGAGTTTCATTGAGAGGGTGGCCAGGCTCAGTCTGAGAGATAAGAGTGAGGAGTTTGAGTATTTGGGGGAGAGCTTGGAATACAAGCATTGATCCTTTGCATAAAAAAAAAAGTCAGCTCGAAAATCTGACTAGGAAGCTTTCCTGGTCACCTCCCTCAGGAAGTTTTCAGGCACATAAAACTGAGAGGTGAACCCAGAGCAGACCTAGAACACACTGGAATTATCATATATCCCTTTTAGCATGAGAACACCTCAGGATTCCCCAGGAGGAGCTGGCTAGGGTCACTGGGAAGAGGGATGTCTGGATTTTCCTGGACCTGTTGCTGTCCTCAAATCAACCGCAGACAAGCAGAAGAATGTGGACGGATGGACAGTTTCAAAGGTAAAGATAATTAACTTTATTATTTGGGGATATCACAAAACCTTTTTCACTCACTGTGAAATTCTGGTTGTCTGCAAGTGTCTGCTCCAAAACAATACCTAAAATTGTGAAAACTAAATTGGCTAACTCTGCCATTGATCAAACTATCTTTGAATGGCCCCAAAAATACCAAAGATATCAAGCCAAAATTGATGGGAAACAGCAGCAAATATTGGCTATTATCTATGTACTGTACTACAGGCAAGTAGGAACAGCCCTAAATAAAATTAGAAAGTATAATCCAGACCAGGTTTCAGATTTGGTGTCTAAATATTTCCCTAGGGCTACATTTAATTCAAATTTTGTCTTCTTTAAACCTGACATAAAATTGGACATAGTTAAAAGGCGTAGAAAAAAAGAAAAAAGCATACACCCATAAACTATTACAAAAGTATATATGGGTAAAAACTAATTCTGTCTTGCCTGTAGGTGGTGCCTCCTTTGATTTTGAACCTGAAGATGAAACTCTCAGCTTTAAAAAAGCGGGTTTCTGGAATAGGGAAGGACGACGTCTGCAGCGGCATGGCTGACCTGTAGTAATTTGGGACAGAATAGACGAAATGTGTACATTGTTCGAGCATGTAGAGCAACACCACTGAGAAAAACTATTATTTAGTATTTTTACCTAGCACGGACAAGTTTATAAAGCATCACAATCTTTGGTAAGGTGAAAAAGAACTTTTCTCTAATATTACCGTATTACTTGAAGAAAATGGCGTACACCAATTTTGGTTGATATCCACTCGCTCTCCAGCAAGACTTCAACAGTTAAAAATGATCACGTCAATCAAACGATTGATTCGCCTCAGGATTCGCTGTACACTTTTTAGTCCCGCCTTTCAGTCTCTTGGGCTGCTTTGATTAGCCAGACCTTCGTCCAATCGGCGGTGTAAGAGCAGATGTCACTATGGTGACGGCAAAAAACCCGCCCTGCCTTGTGTATCACATGACTGTCAGCTGACCATACGTAGTAGCAAGAGCGGCTAAGCAACTTTATGACTTTTCCGTGCCGTTTTCTGGTATAATTATTTTTTCCCTTTTTTGTTCATGGTCAATTTATTGACCTTTAATTTCAAACTGGACAACCGAAAAGTAAGACTGAAATATATTTGTACGATAGTGTCACAATGTAACGTCAATACTATAAACTTAAACTGCAAGTATTAGCAGTTTGTAATAATAACAGTATTAACATATTTGTTGCGTGACAAAACTGCCTGTTTGATTTACATATTGTGATAAAAAAAACAAACCTGTTGTCATTCGTTTTCATTCTTACTCTCAAAAGTAATGTTATAACAAATAACCAAATATTTCTCTTTCAGCTCTTCAGACTAAACAGTTCAACCAGTTTCTAGAATCTTGTGGGTCAGATGGACCCCTCCTCCTCGTCCTCTCCTTCTGTTGTCCTGAATACAGGACTTCAGATGCCCCTCCTGGGCTTGGGGACCTACAAGTTGCGGGGGTCTGAACAAGTGTGTCGGGCTGTGGATGCTGCCCTTGCTGCTGGATACCGGGCGTTTGACAGTGCATCTGTCTACCGCAATGAGGCTGACTTGGGCAGAGCCCTGCAGGGACTTCTACCTAAGTATGGTTTAACCAGGGAGGATGTATTCATAACCAGGTGATCTGTTTTGTTTTGTTCTTAATTCAGTCATTTCCTTGAAGCCGTTAAAAGTTGCACAGAGGCTGAGCTAATCATTAATTTCTCTATGTCAATGCAGTAAGCTGGGCCCTAAGGATCAGGGTGAGAGGGCCATGAAAGGTGCCATCCATAGCCTGTCTCAGCTTGACTTGGGTTACATTGACCTCTACCTGATCCATTGGCCTGGTACACAAGGACTGCCAGTGGCTGACCAGCGCAACCCAGGTAAAGGGCAGATTATGTTCCTTGGAGGCATGTATCATCTCGAGACGGCAGTTAAGTAACATGACTCAAGTTAACATTTGATCCCAGGGAACCGAGCTCAGAGTTGGGCCAGACTGGAGGAGCTGCATGACCAGGGGAAGCTGAGGGCTATAGGCGTGTCCAACTACACACCAGCACACATGAAAGAACTAATGCAGAGCTGCAGAATCCGACCTGCAGTCCTACAGGTAAGATGCAGTAGGACTGATAACATCTATCAGTCTAAATATCTTGTACAAAAGAAAAAAAAAGGTAATTTGTGAATGCTTGTTTCCTTCAGGTAGAGTTTCACCCGCAGCTGTACCAGGCAGATCTGAGGAGTGTGTGTGAGGAGTATGGAGTGTGCTTCCAGGCATACTCCTCTTTAGGAAAAGGAGAACTGGTCACTGACCCTGTGGTTGTGGAAGTGGCCAAAAACTACAAACGAACACCTGCACAGGCAGGCTAACCTCTTCTACTCAATCTATGATTCGTTTATTTAATGCAAACATTCTGAAAAGGGGAAACTGCTTTCTTCCAGGTTCTGTTGAGGTGGGCGGTGCAGCAGGGCGTCCCAGTCCTCCCCAAATCATCAAATCCAGACAGAATACAGGAGAATGCAAAAATCTTTGACTTCACAATTAGTGACGCAGACATGGACAGACTTTCAGCTTTGGATTGTCAGCACAAGTACTGCTGGGATCCATCAGAAGTGGCCTGAAACCAAGATGCCTTCAGTTTCTGTAGAAGTGTGAATAACACATCAAGTGTCAAGGGTATCATACTGAGACCTTAAATAGTAGTTAAAGAAACACTCAATAAGTTGCCATTTTCATTTTTTATTCTTGTCATTAAACAGAGCTTTCCTTGTCAAACTTGGGCGTTTTTTTGAAAAACTATTTTTCTGTAAATAAATCTGATCATGTACCCTGACACCAGTGTCTTTATAATTTGAAGCATCACACCATTTTTATTACTTTTATGTTCTCACACTCTGTTGTTTAAATGATCTATTAATTACTAAATGTTTGCAGTGAACAAGCTTTATCTTCAAACTTTTAAAACACCATGATGGAGAATTCTGAACAAAAGAAATCTATTCAAACTCACTCTTAAAATCATTTATTCAGGACAGTGTATATCAGAGGTTTCACAGCAGTAGAGAAAATACATTTACAAAAGTAATTAAAAACTGAAAAAGAATCCAACGACGACAAATTAAAAAAAAAAGGAAATATTAAATATTATTTTCCCCATACTCAACTCCAGGTTCAAGTAATACTTAGGATGGTTACACAAAGTCAAAACATGACTTCTTCAGAAATGGTTTTTCTTATTTATGACTGTAAGGACAAGCATAAACTTTGTGCTTTCTCTTGAGTGTTAATATGTGACAGCGAGCAGTAAAGATTAAGGCGGTGATTCGGTAATCATACAAGGCTGGTAATGTGATGTCATATCACAGGTTGCAGAATAATCAAGGCATTTCATTAGATTATACGCTCAAATTCCAACTCAACTTTGTCCAGGAGTAGAATTCATAATCTGGCCCCATGCTCTAAATACCATGCAGATATTTTCCACCTTTGTATTACTTGTGTCAAAAGTACATGTCTGTTAGTGACAATGATACTGTTTCTTACTTGAGCAATCTGATAACAGTAGTACTCCTTTTTGAACAGTCACAAGGTAATATAAACTTTAAAAATAAGAAAATTGGTTGAAAACAGTGGAACCATTCAGATTGTCTGGAGATCTCTGATTAAAAACCAAGTTTTAAGAAAAGCTATAGACAAAACCTAACCCGAGCAATAAATGTTAGAATAGACAATATAAATGCAGCCCTTTAGCCTGCAAACCCAAGCACTTCACAACTCAACCCTACAAGTTGAGAGGAAGACAATAAGACACAAGTAGAACAAACCTACCATTTTCAAATCACATATTGATAGACAAGTCAAAACAGGCCTCATTTTTATCAAGCTGTATAAAAATGCAGATCTTAATTTATTATAATAATAATAATAATAATAATCTCCTTAAAGGTTAAAGTATGAGCCAAGTGGTTCTCAAAAGCCTGAATAGACACGTATAGCAAATCCAGCATCAGATCAGCATTCTTACAGCTGGAGCTTGAAAGGTGAAAGTGAAAAACCCCACAATTAAACAAGTTCTTTTATAAGCCCAACAGGACTGGAAACTTACTTTTCTGAACAAACTGCTAATAGTTTGGATACAAAAAGCATATTTAAATCCATAAAAATGTGTTTAAACGCATCTGGACTCTCAAAATAAATCATCCTCTGAGGAAATGAGGCTGAAGGCTAGTGTGCTCTATAGCAGTCAAGTCATCCTCCCCCACTTTTCTTGAATATGCACGTAACATTTATCACATCAGCCATGGATTATACACAGCCTATTGCTAGGTTAGCCAAACTTATCAGTGTGGTAAACCCTGTAAATAAAATTCTGGTTAAATCACCTTGCTCAAAACATCCATCCCCCCCCGCCATTTCGTAGAATATTCACAAGATATTTACACATAGAAATACCTATTGTTTTATTATTTTTTCCTGCTTGTCCAAGGCTTTATAAAGATAGGCTGGTTTGTGCTTTTATATGTAGTTTTAATGTCATCACCTATAATCTAACCCTGAAGTTTTACAAAAGATAATATTTTTGCATCAGAGATTGTCAAAGTACAAGATTGTTCTTTTGATAAATCTGATCTTATAAAGCAGTTACTGATAGTCGAGTACAGTTGTTTTGGATGTCACTGGCTTGCAAGTAGCAGAACAATAAGCTGGATAAAAGACCTAAGTCGAATGCTTAAAAAATCCTTCTTTTTTTTATACTCTTTCAAGTTGCCTGCAGATTATTTTGGCACACAATTACAGTGATCGTCGTGAGCTTGTGCAAGTTAAACACAAACATTTGGAGGAAAACAGGCCTTGTTTATCACACAGGCAGAAGGCATGAAGGAAATTCTAACAGCTCTCAAAGGGGCCTCAAATAGCTAGGTGTTTTGATTTCAGTACATTTATCTCTCTATCTGTTGTATATTGCATTGTTTTGATGTGAAAAATAACTGAATCATCTCTCATTTTACCCATTTAGTGGACTGCAGACAGCCAAGGTCTAACTTCACACCTGGTTAACTTTTTCCATTAGACACTGGGCTGTTCAACAGTTTGTTTTTCTTTTCTTTTTACATCACAATCAAAACACAATTGCAAGAAACTTTTTTTCTTTTTAAAGTAGTTAACAATGACATAAAAATTACATGTCCATGTTTGGACTTACTGAGCATGTGCTGTAGTGTCCCATTAAGCCACGCCATCATGTTTGATCAAACCAACATTTTGTTCCATCGCAGGCTCCATTGTTATTGTGGCTTCCATGCTGCTGTCTTCCCGACTGACTCCTCTATCCCAAAAAGCCTTGTACAGCTCTTATTTCCTACTCAGTGCGTTGCGTGTGGTTTTCATGGTGGTTGTTTTCTCCCTCTGTCTCCTGGTGACTAAAGAGGTAGTTCCACCAACTTTTAGAGTGGTGCATCTGTTTGGCCGTCCCCGCACTCTTCACCTTCCTCATCTCCTGCACGAAACAGATGCAGGGCAGAAAGCTTAACATGGAGCAGTTAGACTTTTAAAACTTTTTATATTTGCCCCCGATAGTCAGCTGAATACAGCATAGTGTGATCTGGCATTATACCACGCTATGCCTTTACCACAAACAGATACTACAGATACTACTAGATAGATAGATAAATACTTTATTGATCCCAAGGGAAATTGTAACAACAACTCCGCAGCAGTATAAATATACTATAAGTATACTACTACTGATACAGCCACATACTTCTTGATCTGTCTTTTTTAACCTTCTTGAGCCTTTATCTATTTTCTACTCATACTCACCCCTTTATCAAGCAGGCTGTCAAACTCATCACTCATCCTTCGAAGCTGCCGGCCATACTTCTTGGCAGCCCACAGGGCTGGGGGAGCTGACTTAGATCGTCCCCTAAATGGAAATCCCTCGGTTGGGGTTCCAGCTTCCTCTTCCCCCCTGGCCAGGAGCTCCTCATCTTTGGACAATGTGGAAACGAGGGACTCTGAGTTCAGTCTGATCCGACCATTCCCTACATGGGCGAAGGTAAAGGTGAGAGGGGTTTGAGATGTTATACCGAAGGTAAATGCACAATATAGAATATTATTAATGTCTTTATTCTCTTGCTGCTCTGAGTTAAGTTTTTATACATTTGAAATAAGATTGCCAATACTTAATATTGAATAACAATGCAATTTTATACTAATATCTTGAAATGCATAACAGCAAAAACAAATTGGAAGTGAGAAAGATTTGTTTTTGCAAAGTTGCCTATAAATGACAAAAGAAGACAAAGATAAAAAAAAAAGTTTAAACAAATGATTCTACCATTAGTGTGCCAGAGTGAAATCAACTTTGCAGTTGTTACAAGAGGGACAATAAAATATTATTAGTAATGAGAGTTGTGCACCAATGACAAAGACAACTGCTTAACTCTTTTTCACTGTCCAGGAAAATTTAGCCGCATTTTTGAGAAGTACTGATGAGCATGAAGATGCATTCAAAGTGAATTTGGATTAACACATATGCTGGCTGTAAAAATGATTGTAACAAAAAGGTAGGGCACTTTGAGTCTCATCTGGAGCAGAATGTAGTTGTGACTGCTAAAGCATACTTTAAAAAACGATTAGCAATAAGAAATACATATTCAGTATACTGAGATATCTTATATAGTCATTTTTCAAAGATTTCTACTTCATGTTTTACCATAAAGTAGAAATCCATCCTTTCATCATACTCCATACTTTCCATAATTCTTGCTTACCTTTTTGTCTGAGCTCAGGTAGCATAAGGGTGTGTCGCTGATGGCCATGCTCCGCTTCTCCTGCTGATGGCTGGTTATTTCTTTCCTCTGACTCCTCCGATGGCTCTGAATCACTGTCTGAAATTGTGAAGTTCGCAGCCATCGTGACATCTGAAGAAATAGAAAATAAGAAACTTTACAAGGGTGTACATGTGACTATGTGTGTGTGTATATATATATATATATATATATATATATATATATATACAAAAAACACAAAAAAACAGAGAACATACAATGCA
>JBBBVU010000005.1:5944725-6009429 GCA_037177055.1 Atherinosoma microstoma
GGAGCTTTGAAACAAAATTAGTAAGTGATAGGTACTTGAACAGGAGGAGCAAACAGTTTTTGTGGAGACTGGGGGTGAGATTTGAAGTGATATGATCCAGCTTACTCTGATTCAGTGCATCCAAACAGAGCTACTGCGAGTTTCTAAGCATAGACAAGCAGGCAAAGTTTGCACAGTCAGCTTTACATACTCTGTTATAAATATGCAGCATTGTGTAAATGTGAAACTGTAAAATGACAATTCCCTTTGCTGCTTCTGAACTCTATTCTTGGGGGGATTATAGAGAAATAACATGAAAGTTTTGGTTGGATTTGGAGTTTGAAAACCATAGAATTGTTATCCATTCTAAGCTGCATGCATATGTTTGCTTTACTGTCCATGAATGTGAGTTAAAACGTTCTTGTATGAGTTGGATAGCTTTCATGCACGTATACATGAAAACACAGAGTGTGTGTTTGTGTTTAAGTATGCCGGATTTAAGGGCAATCTGAGGGAGCCATGCAATTAGCAACCATTTATATCCCTCTGTACCAACCTCGCCCTGCCTCCCTGCCCCTCATCTGGAGGTTATTTTGGGAAACGGAGGCGTATGCGCTCCCACACTGTCTCCAAACCACTACTCAGTACATGTGTGCATCTGTGTTTATGTGAGAGTGTGGCTGCTCGAGAGCAGCGTTTTTAAGCTTCCCTCGAAATGTTCCTTTCAATTTAATACCAGGACACTGACTGTCAGTCGCTGACTCAGCTGCACTCACTCCTCTTTCAGATATATCCCCCCCCCCCCTCTCTACAGACCAGATCACGGCTAAGAAAGATATCGAGCAGATTTTAGATTTTCTTTAAGTGTGTAAAAGAAATAAATGAAAAAAATAACAGAGAGAAGAGACGATCCCTTCATTTCCCAATACTGAAAAAGATGAGAAGCACATTTGAAATCCAGTGAGAGGGAACCAGACATGATGAGAGGGAGAGACAGACAAAAAAACTAAAATAGCAACACATAAAGGATCAAAAAATGAAGGCAGACCACAAGATTTGAGATGTGTTTGAGAACAGAAGAGCTACAGAGGTGGCAGTATACAGAAAAAAGAGGCATGAGAGACTGAATTTCACAGAACTGCATGCAAGAGACTCAGAAACTCAGAGAGGACAAACTTAACCTATATCAGTGTGAATACACTTCTGTGGCCTGCTTATTTCACTCAAGCTCTTTCATCACTGCTCTCAGAACGTGCTCATTATATACGGACCACTCCCTCTCTGTGTAACTAAGTCTATATGTGATCACAAGGTTAACATATGGGAGCTTTCTTATTCCACCCCACCCATGTGCTGCTAGCTGCTCATTTAACCAAGATCCTCTAAAAGTAATGTTTGAGACTCTTATATATCTTGCTGATATAATTTTTTTCTTGACTAGAGACTAGCTTCAATAACCTGGATAGACTACAAAAAGTATTCAGCACTGCAGTTCGGTGGTGTAAAACACCCATTTCTTCATAAAAACGTGTTGGGTTAGCCTCTGACTTACATATTATTATACATAACATTATCAGATTATGAATACATTAGCATGGTAAGTAAAATGTTACGGCTATAACTGCTGC
This sequence comes from Atherinosoma microstoma, assembly GCA_037177055.1. Taxonomy (NCBI): domain Eukaryota; kingdom Metazoa; phylum Chordata; class Actinopteri; order Atheriniformes; family Atherinidae; genus Atherinosoma; species Atherinosoma microstoma. The sequence continues at coordinate 5,946,333 of JBBBVU010000005.1, forward strand.
AGATGGTGCTAGGCTAATTCAATTGTATAATTTTGGTACTTCTAGCAAAGCATGGACAAACAAATTCTATTAAATGGGAAGAATTTCTGTAACAAGCCTGAGTGTCTTTCAAAACATTTGAGTTTCCCCAATGAGATAACGGTTAATAAGCAGGTTAAGCACTATAATTACCCTCTACTTTGACACACACACACACACACACACACAGTCACTCGATGCCTGTTCTCTATCCTGTCAAAGTTAAAACCATTAAAACTCATATCTAGCCGTCTTTTAACCCTCAATTATAATCACTTCTGGTTGGGCTGTTTTCATGAGCTTGTATGTATGCTCAAAAGTTTGACACTTACATACTGATCTTTAAGGTGTGCGCTTGTCCATGTCATTAGGCTATCTAATATTACGAGATGAATGTTTAACTTTCCACTCTGAATGAGCTATTTTGATTGGCTCTGGCTTCCCAAACGCTTCACCTTTTACATCCCAACAAAGTGAAAAATATGTGCACAGTTTCATGTTTTTAATAATTCTCCATTGGCTGCTTCTAAATAATAGATCATTTAATGAGCATAAGTTTGCAATAATGCACATGGCATGCAGTTAATTTAGCTTTTTTAATCAGTTTACTATCAACATACTGGTGTGAAGCACATATATTTGTCAAGCTTTATTTGCTTATCATGGCAGAATCACAATATCTCATTTAGTCACAGTATAATGAAAATGTAAAAGAAAAAAATCCAAATCGACATCTGGTTCATTAAAGTGTTAATGGTGAAATTATGTTATCTATAAAGATGAAACACTGATTTCAGTGTGTATAAAGCAAAGAATTCTGGGGATACGAGCCCCAGGGCCTTGCCAACAAAGCTCTCTACCAGCCTAGCTCTAGGGTGAGACCCTGAATTCCCTGATGTGGTTGAATTTGGTTCCTTGAACTATTCATTAGTTGGAAAAGGGAGGATTCTGAGTATCTGACGCATGTTTGAGCCCTAAGCCTATTTTTCTTGAATTTGCATATTCTTAAAAAAAATGATTATCTGTGTAACCTCAAGGTCTATTCAAATTACTTTGGTTTTATATTAAAGGGAACACTTGTGAGATTCGTTAAGATGTGTAAATATATATGTAGAGTAGAGGTGCTTGATAAGTGATGATTAAATGCCCTAGACCTGGGATCTGTGAACAAAGTGAAGTATATAGGGATCTTTTTCCCAAGGGCAGGTAAAACAGAAACAAAGTCTGGAAGATGGATTGGAGTAGTGTCTGCAGTGATGTGAACATTGTACCGGTCTATTATCATGCAGTAAATTCACCAGTCAGTCTGCATTACATCATTCACCTCTGAAGCTATGGGTAGTATCTGAAAGAGTGATGTCACCAATAAGAGAGGTGGAAACAAGCTTCCTCTGACAGCTGGCTGCGCACCCTTAAGGAGAGTTTGAGGAGCTCAGTCATCTGGGAAGGACTCAGAGTAAAGTTGTTGCTCTTCTGCATTGAAAAGAGCCAGTTGAGAAGGTTCTGGCATCTGGGCAGGATACTTTTCGGACATCTCTCAGGGAGCTGCTTCTGATGTGTCCTACCAGGAGAAGGCCTTAGGGCAGACCTAGGAATTTCTGGAAAGACTGTAATTCTTGGCCGGCTTGAGAACTCTTCTGTAACCTTCTGAAGGAGCTAGAAAAGGTAGCTAGGGAGAGGGATAGTGTTTTCTGTTTATGCTGTTTCCTCTGCAACCTAGTCACACAGGAAATGGATAAATGGATGGTTTATTTGTAACTCACCCTTTAAAACCTTCTTTAAATTGCACATGTCCTGTTCTTACCTCTGTCTCCTGGGACGTTGGACTGAGTGCAGCTTTGCCCCACCAGCAGCCCCTTTACAGCCATAATTTTTGAGTTTGGCAGGTTTGAATGTTGTTTGCCTATTTATATGCAGAGGTTAAATTGTTAAATTGTTATGCTATCTGGAAGGAGATCAGGCAGTTTTAGTTACAACTCATTCAGCTTCTTTGTTAGATTTCATTTTACACTTGGAGATTTTTATCTTGCAAATAAATAGCCAAGAACAGAAGCAAATCCCAGTTTAATAGGCATAATTCGCTATGTGTATGCTTCAAAAACATGATTTTTAATGCTCACAGACATGCACCAATCTCCAAACAAATATCTGGCTTGCTTGATATTCTGAAGCGGTACATGAGGGAGGAATGGTGATGATGCAGAAAAGACAGGGTCAGGAGACATGACAGGTTGAAGCCTGGAGAAGGAAGATAACAAACATACAACAAACATGAGGGAGAGTATGGTTAAGAAACTATTGTCTGCTTAGGAGATTGATTTTTTTTTTCATTAACACCCACCATGCCTGTTTTGAACAGTGGTCTCGTGATTTGTTTAATTGACACATCTGAAAACAATTAATTGTTTCGCCTTAAATCACTTTGATTTAATGGGTTTTTTCACTTTTCCTGCTGAGCAGGGTCTTAAAGATTATTGGTGACATGTCCAGGATTTAATCTGTGGACTTCTTGCATCCCACTCAAAAATCCTTCCCTTAAGAGGAGCAGACCATAACAACTAACAACTTACAATAGGAAAATGGACTATGCAAGACAATGTGTGTTAATAGCAGGTTTAGATCAGCTTTGTTCATCTGGGTTTAAAAAAGTATCAAAAACCTTATCCTCACATGGATAAAACAATGTCTTATTTTTAGCAAGTGATGTTATTTTCACAGTTTTGGTCAAGGGACATTTTCAATAGCTCTTCCAATTAATTTCTTTTATTTTCCATTGCTTATATTTGAAGTATATAATCGATCCTCCTCACAGGTTTGAGTTGTTTTGACAGAGAGGCGGAAGTTGGATGGTGAGGAGCAACACGGTACAAACAAAATGCAATTTCAGCCTAAATGATACTACATGGTATCTACATTTGTAGATTCATCTTCCTCATTGCCTAATCCCACCCACTGCCATTGTCCCCACACACAAACCTCAACATTTTTCCTTTTTTTTCTTGTCAGCTTTCATTTTCCTTCCATGTGCATCCATTACTTTTTACCCATTTGTGTCTGCTTCTTCCCTTTCTCTCCTCCATTTATATTAATGTTTGAAATTATCTCTCTTCTTCACCCATTACACCCTCTTCAGAGGTCACTCCCTTCCTCCTTTTTTTTTCTTCAGTTTTTTCAGTTTGACTTCTTCTTCCCCTTCCCTCTCTGGCCCCTTTACTTCCCCTCCCCTTTGTATCTGGGTTGCTGACTGAACTAGTTCATCAGGCTCTTGCTAGCTGATGGCGTCATTGCCCCTGTTTAATTGATGATGTTTGACAGAAACAAGCAGTTCGTTGGACTAAGTCGGGTAGTAATGAAATATAAAGTGCATAATGAGAAATGGGAACAGGTAATGGAACAAAAGGTAAGGTGAGCTTTTTTGGGAAAGCTGTTTTTTTTTTAATTATTTTCATCAGCTTAGTGTTTGGAGATAAAAAATTTCCATCATATGAGGTCAGAAGTTTTACTTCACACTGTCACAGTGGGTCCACCTTTCCCTTCCACTGATTATTCTTTCAGTTTTCAACTTAAGAGGTATTAAGAATAAAGAGGAGGGGACGCACAATTCCATTAAGAATTTCTTGAAAGCTAATTGAAATTTACACTGACTGCTGGCTCGAGCAAGTGCCAGTCAGCAGGACAGAAATGAGACGAGTGACTGCTACATTAGCATAACAATCCAAATCTACATGAAAACACAAAACTCCAGGCTGTGATAGATGGACATCATTATAAGGGAAAGGAATTGGATCTCATTTGCCAGTAACCCTATGCATTTTTAGTCCTTCTTCTCTATAACTCTCATTTAACCCTCACTAATCCAGCCTCTGCTGTTGCATACTGTGTAAATTTTATTATCGCAGTATGTTTGCAGAGATCCCTTTAATCACCTTCCCCTTATTTTTGTTAACATAAGATCTTGAGTGTGAACTTGTGAGTAGTGGCATGAGTCATAGGGTAAGGTCGGTATTGCTTAAGGAGAGAAAAAACAGAGACCCACAGTTGATGAATTGCACGTTGGGACTGTTTTCTGTGTAACACTCCGCGTTATATAGAACTGTGTGAAAGTGTCCATGACGCACATGCACACAGATTTCTGGTGGAGCAGAGACAGTGTGTGAGAGCTTTTCACATGTATGTAGTTTCGTTTCTGCCTTCTTTCACTGTGTGTGTATTTTTGTCTGTGCGTTAGAGAAACAAGAGTAATAGGTGATAAATGATTTATAGTGAGCGAGCAAACAGGTTATTGCATGAAAGATACGTTTTTTTCTGCAGGGATGCACAATGATAGAGCATTATTTGAGTTTTTAGGGGGGTTAGGTTGCATATGCATGTTGTAATTCAGAGGAAACTTTCATACTCACAGTGGTAATTTCTCCATTTCCGTTTTTAAAGTAGAATTATGCAACAGTACCAAACAGAAGTGCAGAAAAACCTTGGTCAAGAAATATACTTATCATGGCTGTGGTGAAGACATCCATCTCAGGTTCCACGTTTGTGCAGACACTCTATAACCTGAATATGTTTGTCTTTTCACAAATTAAACTCAGTTCTGGAGGGTTACATGCAACCATGCAACGATTCTGCTCAGTGTGCGAATGTTTGCTTTCATGGATCTCACTGCCTTCTGATTAATCAGCAACTTCCTTTCAACTCTGATCAATAACTAAGTAAAGTAATGGAGGCTATCCACATCTCATTTAAATCCTGTGTGCGTTTTAGTGTGTATGAGCCGGTTAGAGCATCAACACTTGCCTATTTGGACTGTGCTACATGTGTGTGTTTGACCAGATGGAAGCAGCCATGAGTGTAATATTGTGTAACTGAGTGTTTGTGCACATAACAGTCAGTCCCAGAGCCTCATAAGCACTTAGCAATCAACTCTCATTGTGATTGACGACGACCCAAGCGCAGCAGCGACAGATGCTTTGATGCACTTGCATGGCTGTTAGTCCTGCAATAACCCAAAGTGGACAGAAAAGAATCAACCAGTGGGTGGTTTCATGTGTCAGGACATGCTTGTAGGTGGGTGCATGTACAAGCAGACAAGAATGTATAATCCTGCATATGTTAGCAGATGTGAGAGAGTCAGAGCAGTGTGGCTGTGACGATCATCTTTCGTTTGCTTTCAAATGATCAAGAGTAATTTGCTCACAATCTGCCTTATCATCGTTTAGCTCTGTTTCACAGCTCCCCTATGAACTTACAATTGCTTCAGTGGCCTGGCACAAGGAGTGGGAGGCGGTTCATGAATAATCGGGAGGTAAAATGCTTCATAAGGTTGAAGATAAAACAGTATGAGTGTATTATTGCGCCTCATTGTAATCATGCACGATATTTGACCGTCTTTATAACCACATGAGAAGGTTTTGAGATGGGACTTGGCCTCCTTTAGCCCTTATTTACCAAGGATGATTTAACTAATTGCAGCAGTTTGATGTTTCCAGCAGCACCCTGTTACACAGATATTTGCCAGTCTGGGTTTACTTCCGTTAACTTATCTCTAGCCTGTTGGTTTAATTTTTTAATTTCAAGTTTAAAAAAGTAAAAGGATGATTATCATTTTGATTCTAACTACAATTATGATTGGCATTTGGGAATCTGGGGGTAAATCATCATGAAGGAAAGTGAGTGGGATTTCTTTTTTCTTTTTCTTTATTTAATGAGTTTTGATGATAGCAACAAAGGAAAGTCAACAAACAAAGGCTGAACTATTGCTCGTGGAGTTATATATACTACAAATGCATGAAGTTGTAAAACATGTTTAATTTGGTTTACATTGTCATGCTAAAATAAACAAGATCTGGAAAAAGATTTTATGTGGATGGCAGCATATATTGCTCAAAAACCTGCAGAATATGCAAAATCTCTACATCATCAAAGGTGCTGTAGTTGTATGCTGATTACAAGTCAGATAATTCCTTTTATTTTTAGTTAGATGGTCAGGGCATCTATGATTTCAGTTTCAGTTTCACTCCAACCTATATGAGTTCAGGCCTATAGTGTGGATTTTTTATTATTGGTTCTTGTTGTTGCTGTCTGTTTTTGTCTTTTTATGGCAGTTTTCACTTGCATTTATAGGTGCAGAGGGGAATTGTGACAGTGACAGTGACAGTGGTTTTAGGAAGTGCACCCAAATATAATGTTCAGTCACATATCGGCAGCTACGCAATATTGGTTTTCTATCTAAAATTTCTTTTGATTGGTTTTTATGTATTTACAGCACATGATGACAGCCACCAATTTTATGTAACTTTAGACTGAGAAGCATTGATCAGTAACATTAATACACTGATAATTATGCAAAGATTATAGTCCCACTTTTGAGCTCAATGGTGATGCTGCTTGTCCAGCCTCAAGTACATGGTAAGAACATGGGAGTGTATACCCAGCAATAAAAGGCAAGAAAGCTTGTTAAAGGTGGCATATATGGCTGTTGATTAAATTTTTCTTTTTACATGCATTTATTGAATTAGATTTTAGCTCCTTCAGACAAAGTAACGCTAAATGTTTGCTACTGTAGATACTAAGCTAATAAGCAGCATAGGCTATCCACCTAATAGTGTCATATTTTATACAACTCAAACATGCACATTCGCCAAAATGAGCAAATATTTTTTGTGTTAAATATCTGAAAACAATGCAGTAACAAGTATGTTGGACCAGGGATTGCCATAAAGTCAATTGATTCTGAGCAACTATTTGCTACAGAGGCAATGAGTGTAGGGAACAGAAAGAGGGGCCAAATCAGCGTGAGGAAGAACTAGCCTAGTTTCTAACTGGCTTTTGAGCTGTGCCAAATGACTGTCTGCCAAATTCTGTTCAACACACAGCAGAGAGCAGCGTGTATTGTTCATCTGAAAGCAGCTTGAAAGCTATTATTGTTAAGAGGAAATTCTATTGAACAATCTATTGGACGTGTCACAGTCTGCAGCCCAGCTACCAAGGGAAAGCTTCATTTCTTTTCTTTACCTTTCTTTGGTCATCTATAATTTTCCCTTCAGACTGAGGTGACTTGATACTTTAGATTTGCGTATGAATCTATCTGGGTGTTGCTAGGGCTGTGGTATCCTTTAATGTCAACTCCAAGTTGTGTTTTTACCTAATCAAAATACATTATATCTGTCATAAACTGAAAATTGACAATTTGTCAATAGCACTTTTAAGTTTGTTCTCATAAACTAAATCACTCTCTTAATTATATATATACAATAATCATGCCAGCAATAAGCTACAATTTATAACTTTAAAGCGAAGGAGAAGAGGAAAAACAGTTGATAAGGGAGCAAGGAGGTCAGTTTAGTTACAGTATTTATTTATGCTTTGATTAAGGACTCTCATTGTTCACTTTTTAACCTATGCCAGCTAATTTTCACTTACTGATGAAGAGATGAAAGTCTCCGGTCTCTACAATGAGAGTATGTTTTTTTTCAGTAGTCAGGTTTCCAATCTGCATTAGAAAAGGAGAATTGAAAATGGACATTTTTGAAAAGAAAAAAAAAGCACAAATTCAACAAAAAATTTTGTAAGGCTTTTTTGAAAAAGGCTTGTGGCACATATGTACAGTAAATGTAAATACAAATCAGTTCTGATGCAGTAAACATGGTTTTTCACATGACTGATTACATTAGCGATTAGCTGTGTTTGTTTCAGACATACCCCATAGTCAGAATATCAGAGAATGGAGCAAACCCCAAGGTGTAACAGGCAGATGAACAACGGCTGTGGAGCTGTGGAGGACTGACACACAGCAGGTCTCACAGAGGGAACAAGAAGAGAGTTGCCCCAAGAGAAACAAGCCCTGCTTGAGAGTGGCAAGATGATGGCCAAGGATGGAAGAAGCAACAGCGTGAGTTCAAAAAATCCAGTTTGAGCTGGAAGGTGGTTTCTGCTGGACCCCTTGACTGGAAAACAAGTCACAAGTAGCCTGAAGTGCAGCAGCTTGCATCTGTTTGAAAAAAAATTCTAGTCTGAGCACAAAATGAACATAAGAGTACAGCAATACAGGAGTATTATAATTATTTGAAAGATATTTTTCTTTCACATGGCAGAGAATTTTTCCCATAAATATCTGATACACAAGCTTGACACTGAACTTGGAAGAAGTGGCTTACAGAAATCTTGTGTTAATTGATGTCGTTTTTTGAGAACTTGCTGAACTGATGCTTTCCACTTCCTTCAGAAGAAACTCACTTAAAAACACACGGGTTAAACTGTTTCATGCCTGGTTGATTAGATCTAAATTAACTTAGGAGATATCATGTTTGAAAAAAGTCTGAGAGCCCTGAGAGAACGACAGACACAAATGGAGCAGATGAAAGAGAATGGAATATTTTTTGCTTTTGTAATTATTTTGACACAGAATATTTTCTCATTTTCAAACACTATGTTCCTGTAAAGTGAAGCCCTTTAATATTGCATGCACTGCTATTCACAGGAAACCCATGTTCTATTCATTTATAATCAGAATGGTCCTCTACATAATGTGTTGCGTGCATTTCATACACACATATCAGTTATCCATTTAGCTGGAATGCATTTCACATGGGTGGTTGTGTGTGAAGCTGTGTTCTCTGAGCATAAGTTGGACTGGAATCACTCGTGTGTGTATGTGTTTTTGTGAGCGTATGTGATGTCCCCTCAGGGTGTGAATTAGCCTGCGGTGTAAAGGCCATGTTTCACGCAGGGACAGAACTCTGATCAGCTGTGTCGAAAAGATGGATAATGTAAAACTGGGCCTCTCTTCGTGCTCATTAATCACATAGACTCCACCACTCCTCTCTTTTACCTATGACCCTCTTTCCATTTTAACAGCACTTATCCTACACAGCCTCCTCATCCTTCCTTGTCCACTTCCTCAGTGATCACCAGCTCTTTCACCCATTTCTCACCTCCTCACTCATCTCATGCCACTGGAGTCTCCTGTTTTCCCTCTTCTCTAATCCCTTTGAATTTATCACCCAGAAAAATAGGTTTTGATTTAAAAACAAAATCCTTTTTTCTCTTTGTACTCTGACCATATGGATGCAGAGAGCACAGATAAATGATAATGAAGGTGCTCTAAATTCTATCTTAATGTTCATCAATAATTTAAGCATTTTTAGTTCCTTTTGATAAATTTGATAGATAACCACATGCCAACCATTATTAAAATTGCCATTTCTTTATCATTTTGATGCCTTTTACCTGTAAAATGTGCTTAAGAATGTGTTATATAATGTGCTTTATGTTTAACACGCTATTATTGCATCACATGTCGCTTGGGAATTATGCAAACATTTTAAGTTTCAGGAAACCACAATTATGTATAATGTGCACATTAATTAGGCAAAAGTGCCTGGTATCTATGGCAACATCTGACACAAAGTGACAGTTTGTGTGTGAAATGTGGAGGTAAGTTTTGGTATATAATGGCAAAGCATTCTCTTTCTCACACTTTGACCTTAATCATAGATAAGTGGTGCATATATATATATATATATAAAAGTGAAAAAAAAAGAGTAAAAAAAAAAGTGTGTGGGGAAAAGAGGTGCTCAAAACTTTTCATTTTTAATGTATTTAGGGGAGACCGTGGACAGTTGTAACAACTTTTACATTTCTGTCTCTAACTTCGAGCTCTTTTAACCCAGTGTGTTCAAATAGCTATGCAAACTAGTCTCCCAACACACACTTACACATGTTCACAAACCCCAGCAGTATTTAGCACACATCGTAATGGCCACTGTCTGTCTCTGTCTTATCCCTCCACTCCTGCTCACATCAGCTCGTCCTTCCTCAGCTCCATCTCCTTTTCTCTTTCTCTGCCTCCTTCCTTTCTCAGCCATCTTTCTATTATTGTTACGCACGCAAAAAAAAGACAGATAAGGAAGAGGAAGACGCTACTTTCCAGAGAGAGAGAGAGAGAGAGAGAGAGAGAGAGAGAGAGAGAGAGAGAGAGAGAAAGAGAGAGAGAGAGAGAGAGAGAGAGAGAGAGAGAGTGAAAGTGTGTGTGTGTGTGTGTGTGTGTGTGTGTGTGAGAGAGAAAGGGGAAGGGAAACAAGAGAGGGCGCAAAAGCGCACGTGTAAGCCGACGGGTGAAGTGCGCGTGCTCTGCCATTGCTTTGGAAGAGGAGAGAGAGGTTTACTTCAGTTGCTGAATGAGGGAGCGAACGGAGGGAAGGATGAACAGATAGAGGGAAGAGTCAGTGAATCAATGAACGGATCCCGACCTGGGCTTTTTCCAGTGAGCAGAAACGGTGAGAAAGACGCAAACAACGTCTATTTCTTTTCTTTAAATTGTCAATAGCCTACTATTAATTTTAAAATATTCATTATGAATGCTTATTTGCTCAATTTATTTTTGGCTGTTTATGTGAATGATAAACAGGAGAGAGTCGGTGTGTAAAAAGTATGCAGACAGTCTGTAGAGAAAAGAGGAATGTAAACAATGAACATAAACAGGTAGGACGACATCTCGCCGAGGTTAAGCGTCAAGGGAGACATTTACGACATGCCCAGCATGTCACCCTCAGGTATGTGCGACACCGCAGAGCCCTGCCTCGTCGGGGAGACGCCTTCAGTAGCTCCTCCAATTAAGCATTTAACTGGCACATGGTCCCTCGTACCCTACGGATAAACAAGGCGTCCGTGCGTAAGCCGGGATTTAGACCGAGTTTATCCATCGGATGACCGAGCCACGGTGGAAAACTGTAAGTAACTAAAACTGCGGGAGGGGTCTGATCCTGTGCTGCTGCGCCGCCGGGGGTCCGGTGAGGGACTGGGGTCGGGGACAGAGAGCACAGACAGGACAGGAGGGTCAGAGTGCAGGATGGATGGATCTAACTTAGCCAAAATATTACAGCTGTAGCTCAGACTCAAACGGTGAACTCTCTTAAGTTTGTTTAAAGAAATGAAATAGATGAGGAATCTTTGAGGTGGAGGTTATTATGTTTAGATATGTGCTGGATGCGGTGATGATGAGGTCACGCTGCAGGTGACGCAGAAACAGTTAATTAGTGGAGATTTGATGATGATTTGGATGGTGATGATAACAACACATGTAATCATGTTATGGTGGTGATGGGTTAGTAATCACGCTGCCGAGGTACAGGAGCGTGATAATAGAGATGAGGATGAGCACGATGATGATGATTGTTCTTATGGTAATAGCTGAGCTAATGGCAGCTAGATGATCATGATGATTATAATGGTGATGGGGACTTTTCAACCATGATGAATTATTTACCTAAAGATATGCCACCGTCAATAATTCAAGGACCCAAGCTGTCCAAGCAAATGTGGGCTATCAATTAATTTGGCTATCCCAAATCATTTTCAGCCTACAGCAGCTGCAATAAGTCTTTGTGAGAAGAAGCGTTGATGCTGTTTTACTGGTTGTTGTAGTGTAGTATGTTTATACTGGCTTATAGCTATGGACAACCTGTAAGGTGTAAGGCAAGTCTCAAAAAGGCTCAAAGAAGATATTTATTGGATTAAAAAAAATATTATTATTATTATTATTATTATTATTATTATTATTATTATTAGCATCATCAACAGGTCTCTAACTGTCTAAATAGTCTGGGTTTTTTGGATGCGTGTATGTGCAGAGAGGTTTTCGAAAGTAAGAACACAGTAATTCATTTATTACTTTGTACACAGCCTAAACTCAGAAATGCCAATATTGATATAAATTTGGTTACATTTATGGTTTTTCCTCTATATTTGTGTGTTTTCTTTGCACTTTACTGCTCTCATGATTATGTGTACAAACTGCTAGCGCTAAAAATATCATACATTCTCTTTCTACCTGCTTACATGCTCTTACCTGTGACTATGTTCTCAACTAATTCCTTGACAATACACTGACTTCCCTGCTGCAGAAGGTGGTAACACACATCTTAGCCTCTATTTTAGTCTATAATAAGGTGTTATGTGTGTTGCTGGCACCAGCCACTGATTACTTGTGCTGTTGCTTGTTACTCAAGACATGTCTGTCCAGGATCTAAGTGACAGGAAAGTCCCTGCAGGCCATAATCCTCTCCTGTGTGTGAGTGTGCGTGTATTAAATGCCGGTAGTAGTGCCAGGGGAGGGGGTGGGGGTGTTGTTAGCTGTGGAGATAAACGCGTTGTGTTGCAAACTGTCTGGCAGAAGAAGCTTATGTTGACTATGTTGGGCAGCAGAATAAGAAGATGATGAACAACTTGTGGAGGAGAGGAATGTGTGCCAGAGAGGAGAAATACAGGTGTCTTTTAAATTGAGTGATGACTTCCAGGGATTAGAATATTTCCAATGAAAGGGTTGGTTTATTAAATATTGAATTAAATTATTCTGAAGTGGCCCCAAGACATAAGGAATGTCAGTATTTGACTTGTGGCATTGACAGGAGAGCAGGCATAATTACTTATATTCAAGTAATGCAGCTTTGATGGTATTCACTGTATGACAGAACTATGTCAACAATGTTGGGAAGTGGAAAAGAAGTAACCAGTGGAGGAGGAGAAATTGGGGTGTCTATAAAGGTTAATAGAGGAGGGATTCAGTTTTTTTTTTAAATTGAGTGATTATATGTTTTAACACAGTTGGCTTTATTGTGGTATGTCCTACTTAAGTTGCAGTCATGCATGATATTCTAGTTATTGTGTGCCAGCTGTGATGTCAAGTGCCTCCTGCTTGTGGTCCACTTGACTTGCTGCATTCTTTTCCTACACATCATATGTATGCTGAGAAAAAAAAAATACGGCTATTGTACAAAAGAGGAAGAGCAGTGTACGAGGTTATGTAAGGAACTAGAAAAGCAAAACTGAAATTTTTCCTCAAATGCGCAATTACTGTTTTTCAATTGTTGCAGTGGTTCCTTTCACAAGTTGTACCATCTGGGAATTCCTGCTCCCACAATGACTCATTTAGAGATGACTGTAGAGACAAATTTGCTCACAGACTTCTGGCTAGTTTGTAAATTTTGCAAATATGCCAATGGTGACATGTGTAGTTGGTTGCAAAAATTCGTGCAGAAACAGCTTAAATGTCACAGAGAAACCAGCAGTTGTTAAGTCAGTACAGTCAGACTAAAAATGTGCATGAGTGCCTCAGGCAACCATAAACTAAGTTTAATATTGACTCTTTTCTTCTATTTTTTACCACTTTGCAAAAGCGATTCAAACTGTTTGCAAGCTGCAACATATTTGAATTACTTGAACAATGTTGTTACTCTTATGTGTGCTATTTTTTATAATGTTTCTTGAACTGCCACATTTAGAGGGAAGAGACTTTAGATTGGCTGAGGGGTTTTAAGGAAGAGCCTAGTGTGGTCAAGTTTGGTTTTTAGAGTAAGTAATGTGCAATGATGAAATTAAACTACATAAAAATCATTTTTGTGCTAGTATTTGTGAACTTTCTGGTGTGCAAACTTTGAAAGACTCGGCTTAAATGTCATCATCTCGAGATCAAAAATGAATCCTCTCATTATATCAAGACAATTCAACTAATTTGATAGTGATAATGGGTTAATTATGTCATTATCTTGAGATAACAAGTGTTGTTTACTTAAGATAACTGTTGAATATTCAGTTAAGTTTGGTTTCCCATCACTGCAGACCTGTGTGGTGCCTTCAAGTTCAGCTATCTGCTGAGTAGAGGAGAGCCGGTCAAACTGTGATTATAAACTCCCTGCAGCACATAGAGTTGCTCACACGTGCCTTGACTTTCCATAGGTCATCCTGATTTATCAAAATAACAAAACAAATTAACTTATCATGCAAAAACAGAGCTTTGTTTTTCTTCAACATCAGAATTCATGCTCGATCTTAAGATAACAGAATCAAAATGAAAAATTTCAGGAAAGGCTGCTCTCGGCTTCAACATTTGTTTGTTTCTACATTTCACATAATGTATTAGTGCAATAATTTGTATCATAATTACTTTGTTCATTAAATATGAGACACTTCAGAGCTTTATGTGCTTGATACACACAGCAAAACACCACCTGTTTTCCCTCTTGTTTCCCTAGAGGGATCATTAAACTTTCACATCTCATCACAAGCTGCCTTAGCCTTCATTCAAAATCTAAGAAATCTGCTCTATTTCTATCATTCATTTAGACAGATTTTTGAATGAGGATGATTTAAGGAGGTATTTTAAACTAACTGGAACAAAACAGCAGGTCACTGTTTAAGCAGAGAATTAAATCATGGTTTTCTGCCTACAAGTTGATTAATGAAGTCACAATGATAACAGAATATACAGCACAAAGTCATTGGACTACCTTGTTTGATTTTATGCAATGTCTAACATTCATAGAAGGGGCCAGATCCAGACAGGTAACATCACATAACAGCACAAAAACACTTCGCTGGACTGATAGAGTGTAGAGTGAGCAAAGGAGTAGGGTTTATATAATCCATTATAGTCTATCAAACTCAAAAGTACATAGTAGGTGCAGGCATTTGATAAATTAAGCTATGAAGTTAGAAATTAAAGCATAGTGTAAAGGCTGACATAAGCAGGAGAGTGTCATGAATATAAAAATATGTTAAACATACACTATGGTGTCTAAAGCATTGAATAGATGAAAATCTAAAAATTGGGAGACTATTGAATATGAAAGGAACCTAAATACTTTGGAAAAAAAAATCAATATTCACTTATTCTGGTCTGGATCCATATAGATTTTAGATCAATTCTCCACGAAACACATCTCTAAGCTAAAAAGAAACCTATAAAGATAAGTGGTGGTGACCTGATATCACCTTGATGTCCCTCATGGGGCCAGTCAGGTTGGCCAGCCCCCTCTCATAATTCATTCTACTCAGTTTCCAATCACTCCCAAAGCATCACTTCAGGGATTCATTTGACAAGTTTATTACCAAATAGTGTAATTTCCAAAGCTGGACAGCAGTTGTAGATGTACCAGCATTGATCTCTCTCACGCAGCAGTCAGATTTGGCCCTCACACTTGTGTACCTCACTCTGTCCTTCAGAGAGAAAGTGGCTAATGACAAAGTGAGTTGTTAATAGCCTGAAGCATTGAATGCAGCATGCAGCAGTTTGTTTAGTTCTTACACTGACAACATGAGGCAGCCCAGGAAGATGTAGCAGGCAGAGAAACTCCCCTTTAAAAAATAATTATTTCACCTGCTGTCATATTTGGTGGTTAAAGTCGCTCCATTAATCTCACACTATGTGTTATTTTATACTTAAAGACTGTTTCAAACATATGTAATGGAAGTGGAAGTAGTTTTAGCAATAAAGCGGTTTTCTTCTAACACCTTCCTGGATTGTATCAATCATGAGTGGCTGGATTTGATATATATGCATGGATGTTAGTGCAGAAACTGGCGCATAGCTGCAAAAACCTACTTTAAAAGTGTTATGGCACAATGATGTGATTGTTGGTTTTTGTGGGTCATGATGTATTTTACTTTTCCCTGTAGCTATGTTGTAAATGTTAATGACATTGTTTTGAGATGCATCACTTCCCGTCTGCGCTCATCAATCAAATCATAACATTCTAGGCGTAGATATAAGAAAATGCCCTAGAAAATCTTCCACTAAGCACAACTTTGTAACATAATTAGGCTAGTTTATCATTTTTGACTGTCAGCCCACAGAGCAGTACAAATGATAAGCTGCCAGCTGTCTTGCAAACAAGTAAAATCTATCTTATTTAATTTTGCCTGCGAGCTGTTGCTGTTGGTGTCAGAGCTTTTGTGTAAGGTAAACCATCTTCGCCTGAGGTGGTGCTGTAACCCTGAATTACTGAAGGAGAGGTTAAGACAAAATATAGAGATATATTGCAAAATATATTGCTTTTTTGATCAACATCAGAATTTGTTTGTGCATTCACACCTCTCCAATCGTACTGGACTTTCCAAGCAAACAAACTAGGATTCGAATCAGAAGGGATGGTGTGAATGCGCCCTAAGTCACCAGTCATGCACGTCTGCTGCCATATCATTCCTAGCAGAAGAAGTTATGCAACTGCATTTACCAGGACTGTTTGACCTGGTTGCCTCATCAATCCTGAAAGATTCCCTATAACCTCTTGTGACTCCTGCTCAGTCGACTTTTTGTCCTTGAGTGGTTGTTCTGTGTTTGCAATAATAACCGTAATCAGTACATAATGACATGCTGTCTTGAAAAATTATGAATGTGCACAAGCACACAGATTCTCACTTGCAAAGTTCTTTTAGAATAACAGATAACTGAGAAATTAATTTTGAAATAGAGAGTGACACACATGATGGCACCGTCATCACTGTCATCCTACCAGATGATGTTTAAAGATGAGCAGGTCATTGATATGCAGAGAAGCTCTCCCCACTGCTACTAAGAATAGGGAACATCACAGTGGAGGAGAGCCATTCGCTTTTCAAGTAACCTCAGCATATGACACACTCTTCCACCGAGGACAGCATGTGTGAGAGACTGTGTGTCTGAATCTGTCTTTCTCTTCGTCTGTGTGTGTGTGTGTATGTGTGTGCGATCTGTAGTGATTCACCGGGCTCTGTCCTGGAGATGTTGTTACTGTTGTCGGAGCTTGTTTTTGCATTAAATTACATTTCAGGGATGGCCTGATGCTTGGCAGCATGGAGCAGTGCTAAATGGAGAAAAGCAACTAGGGGTCTGATTTATCAAAGATAGAGGAAGATACGGTGAGAAAGAAGAAAGAAACCATATTTTTGTCCTGTGCAGAGTCACTCTTTAAGACCGTGCAAATTCAGTGCAATTTGCTCTTTTGAAATCATAAATAGGAAGTTGCAAAAGGGAAGGGAACAATCACTTATGTAGCCAACTGTCAAAATCGGCACAGATGAAGAATTCACTGACCTTTAAAATCCCTGAAGCATCAGACCAGTTTTTGGAATATCTGCATAAAAACAAACCCAAATTCACTCTGCAAGTGCAATGAGAAAATAAACATGTATGACCTCAATGCATGAAGCATACTTGGGACACTTATGAAATCCAGTTATTCCCCATGTCCCATCCGTCTAGCTAGTAGCATATAGTAACAAAAAATCACCCCACTTCGGTTATTGAATGTGTTCTGGAAAGTCTGAACTGTGACTCTAACTTCTCTGCAATCGAATATAAGCAAATGCTACATCCATTTTAGTCAAAGTACTAGTCGGCCTTTTCATTTCAGGTTTGAGAGCTTTGGAGAGCCAAGTGCGCCACGCTAGGTGACCTTCTCGAAATGGTGGCTGCAGATTGTGTTTTATGAAGCGATACGGCTCAGGTAGGAAAGTAGAAAGCTTTAAAGCTTTGTGAACGGACACACTTGAAGACACTCCATGTGAAATGGGCAGTTGAGGACAGAAGTCTGCTATTTGAAAGGAGGAATCGGCTACATCAAGCAGCAAGTGGTTGTCAAGCAGATTAAGCTTCTCTTTTGCAGGCAGATTTTATTTTCTCATGGTTTTCTCCCTTTACCTCCCCTTTCATGCATGTCCTGTCATTTTTTCTTGCTCTCTATTCCCATCATGACTGTACTGCCTTTACTCTTTAATTTTCCTCAGGCCTCCTGTATTTATGCCTGTCTTTTTTCCATTCCTTCCTCCCTATGGTCTGTGTGCTTGTCTGTTACTTCTTCTATTTCTGTGAATTGTCCTTAACCCTATAAAGCCAAATGTATCATATTTGATACATACAGTTTCTGAAACATTTTGCATCACTTTATGGTAAAAACTTTGCTCAAAACCTTGTTGTACACAATCTGATACTTGTTTTCTGCCCCCTAATTGATACCACAAAGCAGAAAACTACACTTCAATAAATTTGAAATATCGCACAGTAATAAATGGTAGATATTTGAAAGAATCTTTTGTGGATTTTTTTTTTAAAGATTTTGTCAAAGGGCCAAATAAGGACTTCACATTTAAAAATGGGACTTTTTCTCTCAATTTTCTCCCGGGCTTTAAAGGGTTAAAATCAACATTTTTCTTGAAGTCCCAGTATTTATACTCCCTATTTTGAGAAAATATCCTTGTGTTCGTAAAATCATGTTTGTAATATTTTCTGTAGATTAAGATAGCTGTAGATGAGATGAAGCTGTTCGTGTAGCAGGAAATGTTGATCCTAATGAGCTGCAGCCTCCTGCTTGAGGGGGATGATTAAAAAAAAATGTGTCTGGGACGGGAAGGGTTGCTCTGCTATGTAGCTTCAAGGTCCTAAACATGTCAGGTTAACTTAATTGGGAGTAAAGTGGTGGACTTGTATCAGGGCACTGTTCTATTCTTGTCTTCGGTATGTTTGAACTTCTTCCTCTGCATTTGAGAGTACCTTCTCTGTTGTGGCTTTCTTTCTGGTTTGGAAGCTCATGTTTTAGGTCCCATTTGTGGTCCTACGGGATGATGCTTCCTGTGAAGAAGGAAGACTCCTCAACACTGAAATTAGAGACCACACCAGCTTCTAGTGTGGTCTTTCTCCCACCTGTTAGCAGATTTACCCCAACCACCTACGAGCCCAGTTAGGGTGTTGGCAGCCATAATCCAAATAACTCCTCACTGGAAGAAGGGCTAGACCGAGAATTTTAGTGGCTCTAAACAAGATTGTACCCCAAGGTTCTCCCAGTGTAACCACTTAATCACACGCCAGTTATAACTGAATAAACTGATGTTCACACCCATAGCCAATAGATTATGATTATGGTATACTTATGTATATGATGTGAAATTATGAAAGCAACACACTTGTGAATAACAACAATTACAAGTGCAATTCATATTCCAATATTCCAAACTCCTCCCCACCCTTTCTTGTGGCATCAGTAAAAAAACTCCTCAAAATCTATGCCTCCATAATTTTCATAAAGCAAAATCAATAAATACATCTCTAAAAGACACCCACCTGCTGACATCTTGGTTCATTCCAATGATGGCTCATCCTAATGGGCCTTTTTGTGCCATAGATTTCTGAAGGCATGTCATCGCTTGAAGGGTACAGCTCTCAGGGTACAGCTCTCAGGGAATACCCACAATTCCAAACATGGGGATCCAGATGTAGTCTTCTTGTCTGCAGCTACTTTTCAGAATATTTTAGTTTTTCATGGCCCCATAAATGGCTTTTTCCCCACCACATCGACCATGGTTGAGGAATTTTTCTCCACCACCAAACTTATTTATAACTTGCTCCAAGTTTTTTCTTGAACATCTTCATGGCTGGCTGAACTTGCACCTTAAATGCAAAATTAGCCCTGGAGTTTTGCAGTCTTCTTCTTCCCCAGTATGGGCTCCACATACATTTATTCTAATATCTCTTTTCCTGTGGCTGTGCAGAAGTAAAGGCAAAATTTCTATTGCTAACAGATGGCTCCTAGCACTGTCAAAGAAATTGACTGCCACATCCAAATTCATAGCGAAAGACTGCAGCTGACTGTGTTGATCTTAGAGAGGACGTCATGCTGTGTCAGCCCTCCTTGCCTTCTGGGAAAGTATGCAGGGTCATCATGAAACAGTCTTTTGTTTACGGTGTTACTGTCTGCATGTGATAGAGGATATGACCAGTCAAGTGGATCCAGTAGTTGTGCTACAACTGGTTATTGCGATGTTCCAGATGGTATATTAGTCGATGATGTAGAAAGATGTGATGCAGACACATCAGAGTAGGATGCAGAAAATCTCTGACATTTTTTATTCAATATATGCAGCTAATATGCAGCAAATCTAAGAGGTCTGATAGAAAAACACAGTTCAACATATCTAAATGGTTAAATATGAAATAGCAGTTTTTGCCATGTTTAGCAATAATAGATTAAATTGCAAATGAACTCTTGTGGAAAAACACTGGCAGTTACCTATAATGGATACCAACTTTAGTCAATTATTAACAAATCTTGCAATCCTCTTCATAAGCCAGCAAGTAGGTAAGGATTTAAGTTTGTTAACAAAATCATGGTAGCTGAAATAAAAATAATACAGAGTTTGGTTGTGTGGACTGCATCGTCGCCTCACAATAAAAACGCTTCTGGTTCCAACCTCAGCCGTGGCCTTTCTGGGTGGAGTTTACATGTTCTCCCTGTGCATGCATGGGTTCTCTCCAGACACACCGGGTTCCCCACACAGTCAAAAAAACATGCATGTTAGGTTAATTGCTGTTTATAAATTCTCCCTAGGAGTGAGTGGGAGAGTAAGAGGTTGTTTGGGTGTACCCGACCTTACCTGCCTTTTAACTACAGGCTACAGATCTCCAACCATGACCCTGTACTGGAACAAGCGAGTATAGACAGCAGGTGGATGGATGTTTGGCAGTTTGGTTGTTTGCTGTCCATCTAGAAGCAGATCTGAGCCACAGTTCAAGAAGTACTACAGAACTTTTGCAGATTTTTTCAGTGATACTCCCCACTATTGACGGCTAATTCGTTATCCATCTTGCATCCTACCTGTACCGTGAGCGCTCTCCAGCCAGTAAAACATAGTCTGATTGTGTCTTATGTTATCTTGTCACGTATCGTATCTCTTTGCTGAATCAGCCACTGTGTGGATTCAAATTGGTTGGTGTGTTCATATCCGGTTGCTAGTGTGTGATGCGGTGCGTAAAACGAAAGTCAGGTGCAACGTCAGGCAGTGTCCCAGAAAAAAACGTTGTATGTTTCTCAGCATGTTGGGATGCTGCTGGGCAGCAACGGCTCCAGAAATGCACACAATAGAGGTCACTGTGCTATCAAATTAGTCCGGAACCCTGCGTAATAAGGTCGGAAAGTTATGTAATTTGTCTTTAAGAGGAGGAAGTGCGCTTCATCCACAATTTGGTAATCAGGCAATTTGGTACTTCCCCACAATATCGAGCTGTTTTGATGTTTTTATGTGTGATTTAGAGACTGACCTCCATGAAACCATCTAAATTGACCTTTTTTCCTGACTCTATGTACTCATGATCAACGCTGTCTCTTTTTCTTCTTTTTCAATGCTTTTCTCTAGCTGATGGAAGCAAAAATAATTGGCCAAGTTTGCATGAATATGATTATGATTTCTGTGGTACAGCTTAAATATAACAGATTTTACAGTGAAATTTGCACACTGACAATGTTATTTTCTAAAGAAGAAGGGTAAAATACCCCACGGGTACTTCATTCAACTCTTGGGCATTGTGTTGGAAATGCAAGAGGCCTTTCTAGGTCATGTTGTTAGAACTTCTGACAAATTAGTTCATAATCATCCCACTTTGTTGATCTTTTCTGTTTTTCTTAGTCACTCAAAGCTATTTCCTATGCGTTCATATAAGACATAATTTTTCAATAAGAAAAAGATATTTTTCTGATAGAAACTGTACCAGTTTCATCCTAAAATCCATAATGCAGCAACAGGTGGCTGTGTAATGGATAAGTATAACAAAATTATTATTTTTTCTACAGCATGTGACATGTAAACAAAACCCAGAGATTTTCATAGCACACATTTTGCATGTTGTTGTGCTTCCTTTGAGCTCTAGAAGGATGATCTCCTGCTGTTTGGTACACAAATGAACAGACCACTTTTCTTAATTCTCAGGACTTTCTCCACAATTAAAAAACAGAAGAAAAACACTACTTTAGGGATAATGGCTAATATGGCATAGAAACATTGCAAAGCCTCAGCCAGCAGATTTGGAGCCATGTGTCTGACCACATGATGAATATATATATATATATACAAAATTCATTTTGCAGTTACTCAGTTTTTTATTGGCCTCTGATGTTGGTGCTTCTGTTTACTCCATAGGGAGTTCACTTGATGTTTTTCAGGACTCTAAAAAAACACTTAAAATCTGCTAAACCAATACATGCTCTTTAGATCTAAGAAAAAAACTGAGTGATGACTTTCTCTGACTTTGTCATTTCCTCTTTCATACACAGTAATTTGACCCTTTGCTAATATAAAGATTGATTAGTGCAGCTTTAACATCCTGATTTTCATGGAAAAGATTGATTTATGCTCAGAGTTACAAACCCTGCAATCTCAGATACCCTTCTACACTCATAATGGTGTAAAATGATAACGTGAAGCCTGCTGAGAGAAATGATGAGGTCGCAAGCGCTGCAATATGATCTATGATTGTGAAATAAGAAATCTTATTTTTCTATCTTATTCTGGTTTGGTTGCTGCATTCATTTCCTTTTTCATCTTTTTCTAATCTACAGTTTCTTCCATTTATATCATTTTTTGCTGACCACCTCCTTTTTTGGTCATTTCATGGATCAGGTTCATGTTTTCTCTCTTATTATACACATCCCTGAACTGGATCTTCTCTGTCTGTCTTACCTCCTGTCCTTCAGCTTTTCTCAGCTTGCTCCATCATTCCTCTCAGCCTGGAGCCGTCCATTCCAGGGCTGTCTTCCTTACTTCTCTTCTCTTCTCTTTTCTTCTCTTCTCTGTTTCTTTCTTTATGCTCACCATTGTTCCTAAATGTTCTTATTAGTTTTTCTTTTACCTGTTCAGATCAACACCTGATTGAATCAGCAGAGATTTTTCCCTTTCTGGCCCTATAACCATTTATCTTTCATCATATTTTGTGATTATACATTTTGGCCTACAGCATTACCATCCGTTGCACCTCCCCTTTTTTTCTTTGATTCATTTATTTGTAATCTGTCACAGCAGCATAAATCCAAACCTGGTTTGTATAATCTGATAAGAGTCCACTCACACATATACAAGCTGCCCAGCCATGTTGCATGCATGACTGCGAGCTGGTTCTGCATGCATTGTTGTTTTGAGATGGCGTGTTCCCAAGTGCTTGCATGTGTGATTGTGAAAGCGCCATTGGACCGGTCGCATTGGGTGTTCTTGTGCTTGAGTACGGATTGTGGATTGAGAGTGCTGCATGATTTGTCATGACTAGTGGTTTTCTGATTGGATTAAGAAAAGGATGAAGGTCATAAGCATAAGAAGGATGGATTGGACAAGTGTAAAA
Source organism: Atherinosoma microstoma (assembly GCA_037177055.1). Classification (NCBI taxonomy): domain Eukaryota; kingdom Metazoa; phylum Chordata; class Actinopteri; order Atheriniformes; family Atherinidae; genus Atherinosoma; species Atherinosoma microstoma. Next base: position 5,969,257 of record JBBBVU010000005.1, read on the forward strand.
AAAAATGAAATGCACAGGAAATGGACGAGAGGCCCTTGTAGATGCCAATAATCCACCCTGTTGTCATGCTCTTGCTTATATCTCCGAGCATTATTTTCATCAGTGCACACATCCAGATGCCCTTTCTCCTTTTCAAATACACTTCCACACACACTTTAACTGGTAATGTTTTGATTGTTCGTCTTTCTCTTCATTGAAGTTTTATGGTCGATTTCAACCCCTCAGACATCAGTGGGACCTCTTCCAAAGGACAAGAGTGTCTGCATGAATCTGAAAATAAAGCTGTTTTGTCTTTACTCTTCTTCACTGGAAATAATGGCTTCTTTGGAAAATTCATTACAGAGATGGAGTGCTTTTACTGCCTCACCGCGTTGCTCCTGTAAAGTAAGGGACGGGTAGCACGGAGGTTTCATCATGGAGCAAAACACTGAGCTAATGAAAGACTGTTCCATTTAACTTCATTAGCTTTACCACAGGTCTGTGGCTCCCATTTCCTGAACACAAACAAATCAAACGCACTTGTGTTATCCATCTGCTCTGGTATCAAACTGTCCAATTTCTTGGCTTCGCTTTCACACACGCACGCACGCACGCACGCACGCACGCACGCACGCACGCACGCACGCACGCACGCACGCACGCACGCACGCAGTCCACCTCTTGTTGGCATTAATTTGGGGAGACAGTTATTTCTCATAGCTGCAGGGGTGTTTATTTTTCAAATTAAAGAAATGGAGGAGAAAGAGAGCAAACCTGTGCCAACTTTTTATAAATAAAGTCGAGCATGAGGATGCAGAGGACTTGTAAAGTGCACTTGTTTCTCAGTGGGATTAAAACAATGATGAGGCTGTGGAGCTGGAACAAGAATTATACAGTTAAATAGTGAAATGCACATATGTGCAAAAAAGAGGGTAATACAGAGGCACTGCAGTAAGATAAAGAAAAAATGACAGATGAGCATAAAATTAAACTGCCTGTAAAATCCTTAGATTTTAAAAGTTTAATAGTCTTGGAAGTAATTTTCTATTGAAAAATGCTCTTTTTACAAGCTTGAGATACTTGTAGTCCATTTCCCCTCTACATATTCTGTATTTATGCTCCATTGCGAGCTAAACTCCAAATAAAGATTTTATGTTTTGGAGCTAGCACATAGCAGTCATTACTGTATTGCTCTTTTAGGCATTTAACTTTTCAGAGGGGGTGTTTATGTTCCTGCTTTAAACACAATAAGTCACAACATTATTGCCTCCTGGTTGTATTGAGTAGATCATTTTCTTGACCCCAAAAGAGCTCTGATCAGTCAACAAACGAGGAAAATATATCTAAGGGTGTCTTGGTTTTTGTATCAGCAAGTTGTTAATAGATCCTTTGGGTCCTGTGGGGATCCCATGGATTGTGCTGGTTTCCCGCAGATGTCACTAGATCCCATCAGATTGGTAACTGGAGAGTCCTGAGGATGAGTGAACACCTCAGATGATGATGCATTCATTGACCCCTTCCTTAGAAATTGCATTCCTTCTGATGGAGGCTGCTACTGTAGAGGAGTGATTGCGTCAAAGTAGCATCCGTGTTCTTAACATGATGCAGGTTTTCCCAACAGAAACATTGCAAGATGAACAGTGTTACTCATTTTATTACAGTTGTTTTAATGTTGTAGCTGATCTGTGTACAGTTTGTACCTTTATCACATATCAAACCACATATGTAGTAAATCACACTATAGATGTCTATAAGCTGTTTGACACCACTACAACCAGCTAGAAGAGAAGAATACTATGTTGAATCAATTCATCATAAGTAGTCAAACACTTTGTTTGTATGCTCCTTCCTGACTCAGTTTCTTTGTTGTATACCATTGCTTTTCATCCTTTCACTTTAAACTTGCAGATTCATGAAAAAGTCAACTTGGCTAAATCCCAGCATCACTAAGCTGTTCTCTCCAAATATTTTATAGCTTTTAGTTTTATTTGCACGTCGCCCAAACTAAATTCTTCAGCGTCTCCAAATGCATGTGACATAAAAATGGAGAGAAGCTTTGCATGTAGGGATAAAGTCATTCAGGGTGAGTGCAGCGCAGACTGAGGTTCCTTTTGGATGGCAAGTAATGGAGGATACTGGGGGATTCTATGTATAGGTGTGACAAATATTTGTCATGAACTTCATGTGCATGTGTCATCAGGGTCCTGCAGAGGAAAAATAACACTTTAATGAACACCCTGCATAGATGTGTTTGTCACCAAGCTACAAAAATAAATCCATCCAATTTCAGGAACACTGTAGAAAAGCCTCTATGAGGATGTGGTATGATGTTCAGCCTATGCTGACTTTAATTATTCACTTTCAGTGTTCATATTAATTTCTTTATGCACGAGAAGTGTGTGTGTGTGTGCTTGTGTGCTTTGGGAATCTTCCTCAGGCTCTTTGCTTTCCTCTCTGTGTGTGACATTAGCTAGGGATGGAAGTCTAAGCACTGTGCTGCCAGAACCTCTCAACATCATATGCATGCGCACACACACACACACACAGGGCAAATACAAACAAACGCAGGCTGGCAGATACTGAATATGAACATCTGCAACATGACTTAGGCTCGAGAAAAGCTGAGAGTGTGTGTGCGAGATTGTCAATGGGAGTGAAACATATCCATGATGGCCTATCTATCGACAAGCAGAGGAAGATTATGCTGATTGTGGGTTGCATAACACTATATGCGCAATGTGCATTATGAGATTGCATACATTATATTATTTGGATTATCTAAAGCCACTGTCCAAGGTTTGTCAAACTGCCAAGGCCAGTTAGAAGAAGGCTTAAACTCTCTCTGCATGCAGCCCACAGCTGCATATAGGCTACCATACAGCTTCTGTTTGCTTTATAGCTCATCGGGATTCACAAAACACCTGAACTCTGTGTTACATTGAGTATATTACGGTGGGCATGCTTGTGAGCACATATTCATGCATGAAAGATTGGGATCAAATGAATGTGGAGTTTTTTTTTTTTTACAAGGGCAATCAAACCTCTCTATCTAAAATTAAGATAGCAACTGTCCAATCAGAAATGAAGAAGAGGCCCTTGCATCATTGTATTGGACATGATCAAATATAGAGCATTGCAGTTTTTGCTGTATGTAATTTTGAAAATTGATGCAAAGAACCCAGGCCAGGTGGTGATCTTACAGCTTATCTAGATTATGATGTTTATTGTGTTTGAGGTTTATTTGAAAGAGTGGATAAAGGCTGAAAGAATAGACTTTCATTTTATTAAAACATGACAATATCTGACCAGAACATTGTCAGCCTGTCCATACATCAATTTCATTTTTGTCCTTGTGAAATTATTAGGAATGTAGTATATCAAAAGAGCAGTTTAGACCCTCGTTTCTATATATTAGAGAGGCACAGTGGGTCACTCACCCAGGATTGGATCATAGATTAAAATAAACTCAGTTATTCCATTGTATTTCCACTTAACTAACTATTTAAGTAGCTTCTAGCTCTGCATGAACAAGACAATTTTTATGGCTTATTAATATGTCATCACATCATTCTGACTCAAGAGATGCTCGGTTAAACTGTGTATGTTCACCACAAGGCTTGGCTTACCTGCAGCACGTCTACAGTTCGTGATTAGACAATCCAACACATCTTTTCTTTGTTTGAGGCCATGCATTGCACCATTACACTTCTACATTTTTCTCTATTGTCTTTTACCAGACATCTATTCTAAATTGTTCCTTTACATGAACTGATAATGTTGAAACATTTAACAGCCTAACAGAATCTTGTATAAATATTGTACAATGTAACATGGAAAATTCAAAGGTTGACTCTCTTTAAAGTATCCTAAAAACCTAGTTTTTGTGCTTTATCTTGGTTAAATACTGCTTCATTTTGAAGGCAGCAAGTGTGAGAAGTGAGCATCTTCCTCTCTCTGTGTGGATGCAGACAGAGAGGATTGAATTACTCACAATCAGACATAAAGTGCCAAGACAGGCCCAAGAGAACAGTTAAAGTGTTGCATGCAGTGTTGACTACCTAAGAACTGAAACAAACTTGTGATATTGTCCATTTGTGTTCATTACTCCAGATTAAATTCAAACATCCGCCACAAGACAGGTAATTGTACTGCACTTTTTTTGTACTAAAGTGAGTTTGTGATATCCTTATTATCACCTTTGCTTTGACCAACCAAATTTTACATAATTTGTCTACTCCCTCTATGGCCATTTTCAAAATGTGTCTTGATATATGTAAATGTACTTAGGTTTAAAACAACATAACTTTCCAAGCTTAAAACGTTGTGTCTTTCTGACTCATTTTGATGGTTCAATGACATCTATAGTGCACATTCCTGGAGTTGTTGTTCCCCTGCAGCGTCCAACGGCTGAGAAACTGCATTTCACAACTTTGTGTTTGAGCCTGGGGCATCATGTGACAGCTGCATTCTACTGTATGGCACCAGGTCAAAAGCCAGCAGCTGGATATCAACACACTCATCATTATTGGCGCATACCATGGCAGATTTCAGTAAGAAACCCAAGAAGACATTATTTGAGGAAAGTGACAGACCAAGAGAAAATATAAAAGTCAACATTGGACTGACTTTTACTGGCTAGAGAGAGCCGAGAGAAGAGACAGCATGCAAGATGGAATTCAAATTAAAGGGCATTTCTAGTCTTGCCACTTTAAACTCCAGAGTTTAGCTCACAGTTAGCTCTGGATTCGGTTTGTTGTAGTATCAATGTTTTTACAACACAACAGGCCAAAAACAGTCCCGACAGTCTGAAATATTGTTGTAATATTGTAGTGGGATTTAGTCCTTATTACCAAGTAAGCCTCAGTGAAAGAGTCTCAGTGAATATAAGTCAAACAAAATGTCTTTCTGGGTTTCATTATGGGACTGATTGATCAGGTAGCATATATAATAGAAAGCAGTTCAGCATCTCTGGTATGCTGGCTCAAAGAATCTTCTGTCTGTCACATCAATTACAGCACAAAGGAAGGAAAGGCTCAGCATACACACAAACAGTTATCAGTGATTATGTCATCAGCTGTCTATGCTTTGTTCTTCTATCTGGTACACAACAACCTAGTTCTTTATCATCCTGAGTGAGAGGGAGACATTGCAGCGTGATCATGTTGAGGCACACATTATATCCACAGAAAAACAGTTTTTGACTTCATATCACATCTAAGTAGAACACGTAGCATGATCAGATATTGGCTTCATGACATATCAAAGTAGAAAACATTGTATGATCAGAAATGACATTGTCATCATTAAATCATCCTCCACAATATCAATTAAAAACCTAAAAATATCTTTGTTTTTTTTTGTCATCTTTTTTCACTTTTTGCATAAAGACCTGCATACAATTTTAGTATATAATGACTCCCCATACGCAATCTTATGTTGACTGCATACACTTCTGTCCATCCAGAGTTCATCTAGCGACTTCCCTTCTGATACTTGATCCTTTAGGAAAAACTGTTTATTGATTAACTTTAAGCCCCAGAGCACCCTTCATTAAGTTCATTTTCTAATGTAGGCCTAACGTAGAGGTAGAATGAAACATTAATATGCAATTAACCATTCATCTGTCCTCTAAAACTGTACATCATCAGACCTCTCTGGCCTTCACAGCCTGAAGGGTCCTCTGATGCTTCCCTCATTTCCTCTTCAGCATTGCTCTGCCATTACTCTTTTCTCTTATTATCTGCAATGCTCTTTCCCCTCTCTATCCATGTCCTTTCTGTTATTTCCCCCTTCACTTAATTTCCTCTTTATTTCATCCCTTCTCTACTCTGCCAGTATCACCATTATAATCTGTTGTTTAGTCGAGTCTCGGTCGCTACTTCAAACATGCTTTCAGATGAATCAAAGCAGATATTAAGCACTAATAGAAAGACATATGTAGGCACAAACACACAGGCATAATGGCATCACACGTGTGCATCTCCACAGCCTCACAATGAGCCTGAATCCTGGCTTCAAACACTGAATAAATGCTGTGCACTGTTTTTCACATTTACACACATTTCCAAACCCACTCAAATGTCATGAACTTGAGAACACACACCTAACATTTATAGTATATGGACAAAAATTTGTTTGTGAGTGTTACCAGCAGCACAGACCTGTTTATGAGAGAGAGAACATTGGAAGTTTGCGCAGTTGGTTGTGTGATTGTCTGTTTTAATGAATTCTAGTAATTCCCAGTTCAGCAGATTGAGCAGGATGTGCTTCAAATGCTCTGCCTCAGTCAGATCCCATCGATCTGGGGATCTGCACAACAATTGACCAGCCTTAATTTGACTCATTTGACAAAACAAAAGTTCCCTAATTGAAGTTTGAATTTCACTGGCACATATTCTGACATACATTTAATGAAATCGGTAATTGTGTTGGACTGAGTCTTTAAGCTCTGAGAAGTAGTAATGAAGTGGAAAGTCATTATTAGCAACACCAGGTTTTTCTATTGGTCTTTTGTTTGTTGTAAAACACAACTATCTTATACAGTAGGTCATCCAGAGGGTGACAATCTTGTTTGGATAACAGAAAATATTTTTATACTCATGTGAATCAAGTCTCAAGTTTGAGTAGGCAAAAAAAGATCATATCGCAGTCTTTTAAAAGACAAAGATCTTTTCCTTAAGAAAGGAACTTCATTCTGAATTGAAAAATGTTAGCAGCCAGATCCCCCTGGGTGCTGCTGAGTCGGTGACTGAGCTGCTGGTTGATGGTCCCGGTAATGTATGATATAATGCTTCGGTGCCTCCCTTGCCTACAAATTTTCAGCCTTGATTCAGGAAAGCCAAAAGGGAAATCCATCAAACAAGCAAGACAAAAGGTTTCTCTTAATGTTACATTATGGAATAAATAAATAAAATACTAGGTTAAAAAAGATTACAATGTGATCAAATGCAAATATACTTCCAACTTCTACTGATGATACAACTACTGCTAATAAAATACAGATATTATTTATCATTTTAATTTTACATAATATTAAAAGAAAACCTGCTAATTCAGGTTCAACAGCAGTAATATTTCAAAATCTGCATTTAAGACTAGTTTTGGTCTCCTGGAAAGCTATGATTGTCAGGTTGCTAGCTGATTACTGACATAGACACTATTTTTGCATCAGAGAATTATCATGTGGCCAAATCTGGACATTTTTACTTTACTTTTTTTTCCACATTGTCTGTAGTCACCATTTATTGTGGTAGTTCCCTGCTCTGAGCAGTGATAGGCCACATTTTATTGTCAGAAATTACAGCAATGCATGCAGCGTTGTAGGTATCACATTTAAGACCTCCTCTCTCAAAGTCACTTAACTGTTTGGCTTTGTGCGAGTGATTGCTTAGGGCTCTTATTAATCCTCATGTGACACTGCAGTGTGCATAATTGTACCACATTTGCACATGAAAAGGGGCCCTTATTGCAATATAAGGCCTTCTGCGCAGCTCATGTTATGTATTTGGTGAGGGGAAAGCCTGGACTCACGTAGTCACATCATCAGCTGTGCATATGGTTGATTGTATACAAATCTCCTGTTAGGATGTTGATGTGCCTGCTGCTCTTCCTCATCTGCCATGCTATCTTCTGCATGCCAATTGAGGTGCACACTTTCTGAGTTTTTTTGGGATTTGGTGGAGTTTGGACAACCTTGTTAATCATTTACAGTATGATCTTAATACGAGAGTCTGTTTCCTCTTCACAACGCTCTCCTGCAGGCTGGCTTGGTCGTTGCGGTGGGGGTCATCAGTGACAACTTCGCCTTCTCCTGTCATCGTGTGAAAAAACTCTGTCTGCATCAGCTTGGACTGCAGCTGTAGTTCTTGTTCCGCTCTCCAGATCTGCAGCAGGTGGAAAATGGGATTTTTATGATGCAACACTAACCTCTCTCAGGCTTCAGAGCAGAACAAGGACTACAGTCACCATCTGCAGTGGAAGCCAGTTGGTGTCTGTCTGCAGAATGAGAGACTCACTGGGGGAAGCAATTGAATGACACCTCGGAGCACCACAAACACGTTAGATTTTTTTTCCATTTGAGGTGATATATTGCCTTTACTTTTATTAGAAGAAACAATGATTGCCTGTGGGATAAGAAGTGAGTGCAAAATCCTTTATTATGATATAAAAGAATCACCAGAATCAGTAACGTTGTTTTCTAGCTTTACATGTTGGACACTGATGCTTCAGGGAATTAGATGTGTAAATCTTTGCTTTAAGGGGAATCTATAAATCCTGCATAAGTTGAATGTTTCTTATTCATTTTCTTTAGCTTAAAGAGAAAAGCTTCCAGAGCAGCTCCCCCCCTCACACACACACACACGCACACAACACATTCTACCCTCCTTCCCTTTATAGATCTCTCTTTCTCCTCTCTGTGCTCTGACGCCTGGAGCTGTTGACCAAATGCTGCAGTTTAATTCATATTTTGAAAGAGAAACGACAGGTAGGCAGCCAGAGAAGTGATTTCATTCTGATTTACTCTGAAATCGTCTGCGAACATGGTGTGTGTTTTTATTGACCTCGTTTGGCCCCTGTGCCAAACAGCGTCCCAGTTACACGTGACAAAACTGTATCGATCCAAAGATGGAAAAGCAGTCAGGGGGCATGGATAAAACTCATTTCACTGAGGATTTCTCATTTTTCTCATCTCTGTCTCGCTCATGCTTTTTTCTCCCTGTCATACACAACTACACGCACACACACACACACACACACACACATGCAATCACCCACTCCTCTCATACCCATAATGATAGACTTTTGTATCTCATTAATCACCATAGCAACAGTATTGGACCTACTTTCTAATCTCCCTTTTTTGTTTAACTCTTACACACACACATTCTCTTCAACTACGCCACCATCTGTATTCAGTACTCTACAGGACATTATTGGATGTGACATGATGCTGATGCATTTTCATTGATTTTACTGCTGAAGGATGTGCTGTTGGATGCGCAGTTCTTGTATACATGGTGTGTGTGCTCATATGACAGCAAATAATGTGTGGGGGAAACAGAATAATTGACTTAAACCTGTGACAGGTGTGTAACCCCTGAAGGGCAGAGTTTTAGTTGTTGTTAACAGGGTTGTGCTAAAGCCCTCTGGATCTGTGCTCCAGAGGCGTTACCACAGCAGGTAATATGGATTATCTTTGGTTATGTAAGCTCTATAAATGTAGAAACCACATTTTTTTGTGTGGATGTCTGTACTGAAAGCAGGTGTGAAGAGATCAAAATGTCTTTAGGTGAAAGCAGATGGGAAGTTAAATGTTACATAATTCATACATGACGTGTGTGCTTATTCCTGCAGATTGTATATGTGCAACTTATACACTTACAGATATGGATTTGCTTCATGATTCTTTTTTAAAAGACTGATTTTGGTTTGTTTTTTGTTTTTTTTTGCAAATACACAGCTCCACGGTGCTTGTTCTCTGTCTATTAATGTGGTGTCAGATATCAACATATCTTTGCTTGTAGATGGTGAAAATATTCATGCCTGTTTAAAACTGATGCTAAAGGTGAAGTGCATGAAAAAATGACACCAAAGGCCCCCGACCAAGTATCAGCATGTGATGATGTGGAAGTGAGAATGTGTTGGGAGGTTTACTTCTCTCGTCCCTTTCCAACATAGCTTTTGATATCATTTAAAAAGAAAAATAGAATAGCTTTTGTTTCATGTCACAGTTTGACCAGTTTTTCAAAGCTGATGCTGTTGTTAATGTTGATGCACAACATGTTGAAGGAAATCTAATATTACAAAGATACCTACAGTAAGTGTGATGTTTATACACCGTGAAGGAAATTTGTCAGTCTTCTCAGGTGCAGAAGCTGTCACTGTCACTGTTTGCTGATGTCAGGTTGCACCACAATAACTTGCTTTTCTTTAGTCAATTATAAGAAATTCTGTCTTGCAGTCTGCACCACACTGGTAGACTATCAATCTAAAGTGCTCTTGAAGGTGCTCGGTGATGCGATTTAGCCCTCTGTGGGGATTTGAGATTTGAGGCTCGAGCAAAATCTATAACAACTCCAGAGTGGTGTTATTATGGTGAAATATCAGTGGGTTTTTTCTGCAGTTTCCAATCACAACTGTGGATGGGTTTTCGGATGTGACCTTTGGAAATACCTGAGAGCATTGACACTTTGTGCTTTTTCAATTCTTTTTTTCTTTATTTCTGAGGGTTAGGGAATATCACACACAGGACCATTAAAGACTAGTATATAATTAATCTAGAATGTTTGCATTGTTATTAATGCTTGTTTTTTTCCTCTCCTGACAGAATACACTAATGTGGCCTGTCTTCAGTATGAAGGCTGTGATATGAACTTTTTATCTGTGGCTCTAGTGCTGACAGTGTGACAGTGCTGGCATATTTGGTGCCCAAGGCGACATTAGCAGTCTGCGTCCTTCTTAAATGACCTTTGACACAGCGCTTCATGCGCCCACGATTTTTAAGACAAAGACATCTTATAAATTCTTTTCAGCAACAAATTTGCATACACTCTCTATGTTAATTCTTTTAAAACAGAGGCTTTAATGAGACAGTCCTTGGTTACATATTTGAAGCTACATCGATTTCAATTAGATAGAAGTGATTCAGCAGAAAACACAGTAGTGCTTGGAACAAATTGGTGCTGAACCTCCTGGCTGTGTCTAAGCAAAGACATCAACACTAGATGACTTGCAGTCAAAGCTGTCATCTGCTGACCCGCCTTGTTGCTGATGTTTAGTACTCCTGTGGGCACAAGAGACTGAATGGTGCAACTGCTCAAAGAAAACTGCTCTAAGAAAGTACTTACTTACTCTGTTTCGGAGCTGTCATTTTTGGTGTTGCACTTTTTTGGGGCTTAAATGAAGAAAAAAGATGGCAAGGACTATAGTCATTTCAATTTTAAAACTAAATCCTGCAAATTTAGGACTTATAATGTCAGAAACTGGATATTCTTTTTTTCACCCATCCATTTATTTGTTTACAAAGGGACAATTTTGCACATTAATGAACATAACAAGGTACAGACATTAAAAAGTAAAGTGCAAACCAGTCGCAGTAAATATTGTATAAAGTGCAAGAATGACAGTGCATATTTCAAATGCATGAGGTTAGAATATAATACTAGAAATACAAGATAAAAAACAACCACTAAAACAGGGCTACTCAATTTGGTCCTATGAGGGCTGCAGTCCTGCAGGTTTTCAATGATTCCCTGCTCCAACATACCTGATGAGTCATTGTGCAGAACTTCATCCTGGAGCTCATGCTTGGTACACCTGCCCTTACGGAGCTGAGATCTCCTACTTCATCTCTCTGTAGCATTTAATGGATAATATCTGCAAGGTCTCATTGATATGAGCTTGTAGCCAAAGGCTGCTTTAAGCCTCAGTGACTCAGGCTGCAATCCAGCGTCATGCTACGTTTGCTTTCTCAGTATTTCACCCAAGCAACAAACTTCTCACCCCTTTGCACAGATGCAAAGTATGCCCGAAACATGTCTATTTTGTGTATGATAATCAAAACAGACCAGTGTATCATTGATAACCCAAAGTGTTAAGATACAATGGCAACAACATTCAGTTGAGACTAGATGAGATGGAGGACAAGTTGTCTTCTATTGCTGTAGCATGAGATGAGACATGAGAACACTGCTGCTTTATCTACAGCTCAAGCTGATGAAAAAGATGACATTGCTTCACCAATAATTTATTAGTTTATTTATCTATTTTTTGGGGGTCACAATTTATACTATTCATGAAAACAAGTAACAGCTACATGTAACTATATATATATGTAGCTGTTATATAATATAACTCAAAAATAACAAAAAAATGCAAAAAAAGAGAAGTTTGCAAAGGTTGAAGAAAAGCACAATTTGAGCTAAGAGAGCAGAAACCATGATTGAATAAACCTATAGCCTATGTATTTCATGGACCACTGTTGATGTGTTTAAATACATACAGGTAGTTACTGTACAAGGGCCATGCAAAGCAGAAAGAAAGAAACTGGACTGATGTTGCTCTAAGTCTTTGAGCAACACCAGTCCAGCAGAAATATTATCAGACATTAAACCGGTCCGTGGTGCACAAAAGGTTGGGGACTGCTGCTCTAAGACATGAATCACACCACCGTATACAGTTCAGATAAACCCTCAAGCGAGAGAAAAAGCAACAAACTGCAGTCTAAGGTAAGAACTGGACAGTAGAAGATCTGGATTTTAGGTCATGATAACTTCCCTTCCAATGTGTTTAAACCCCTCTTATATCAGGCCTGTACGGAGACACTCAGCCCAAGTATGAAAAGTGAATTTCCTGCTTCTCCTTACTTATAAAACCCCAATAGAATCAGAGAAGTACTGGACAGACCACTTGCCATACTTGTAGATATGTGAAATACACCATTTTCCTCAATGAATAGATGAGCAGATACAATGCGTTTGTCGCATGTGCTAAATTAAGTTCTGCAGGTCTAAGAACCTATACAGAGATTACAGGCTAGCTGTTTCTTCCAAGTGAAAGTCTTCATGCCAGGCTACTGTAATTAGTTCCTAGTTCTGGTTACACCGACTGGAGTATGACTATGGCATCAATCTTCTGAATTAAATTTTAATGAGACTGAGAATAAGCATATTTCCCAAAATGTCAGAGTCTGCCCTTAAACACGGTTCTACACTGAGTACAAGTTGAAAATGCATGTTCAGGCTAAGTGGGTGCTGACCCATTTCATCTGCAGGATATATCAGGAGCAGCATTGTAGAAACTTTAAAGTATGCATTTTTCCTACAGCTTATACCTAAGATTCAGATTGTCAAATAAAAAGTGCGTGTCCTTCTCCAGAGAGCAAACTGAGCAGGTCAGACAGCCAGATGGTAGCAAAGTCAAACCCCCAGTTGTGAACGGTGTCTGAAGACAGCTATGAGTCATCCCCTCAGTCGACTTACACACCTTTGAAAACATTCAGAGCCCAGCTGTTTGGTCTGTTGGTGTGTTTGTAAGTGCACACAAGCTATTGACTGTGTGTGTGTCTTTTGGCAATGTAGACAGTCAAATAGGCAGTCAGTTGCAGCAGTGAGTCACTCATTTTCAGCTCAATACGCTGCCATTTAGACAACTGCAAAATACTCAACGGTGAGTGTGTATTTTCTTTTGTGTGTCTTCACTGGGGGCTTGCATTTGCATTTTTTTTGCATCATAAGCTGTGCACCTCTGCGTTACCAGCCAATGCACTGCATCTAAAAGCAGCATGTGTGTGTGTGTCTTTATCTGACGGTCCACCGTTTCTCTGTGACCTCTGGAGGTCCCCCAGCCCGTCTCACATCACTGCTTCACTATGGTTCCATGCATACTTTTCATTTTGTGTGTGTGTACTCTGGGCGGGAGCCAGAAAGAGGGGAAACTAGCAAGAAATCATATAAATGAGTCATTTCAGAATTGAATTTGTATGATTTTCAAGATTATGATCAATTAAAGGAGGAAAAAGTCTTAACAGATGAAGAAGACAGGTGGAAAAAAGAAATAAGAAATAAAGGAATGTCTATCCAGCTGATCAGCTCAGACTAATTAAGCACTCAAATTTAAATAAATAAATAAATAACCCTTCAACTCTTCAGCTGCTAATCAGATTTTTTCTTTTCATATATTTAATTACAAATCACTTTGGCGATAGATAATCATTTAGCCTGTCAACTTTTACTAGTGTTGACATAATTAGTTATGCTGAGCTTGACTTACCCACTGTCTAATTTGTAGCCATATGTTCGAAAGATGCTGATCTGTGCAGATGGTGCTGTTTTATGGCAATGCTGGATATAAAAATCAATAGCACCAGGAGGAGAGAAATGGAGGAATGAGTAGATTGGATGAGTGAAGAAGAAAAAGAAAAAGCAAATATCCATAAGACAGTAAAATTGTAACACAGAAGACTCAGTTCTGCAAATTATTACAAAATTTGACAAAATATTGGAATAACATATTAGGCAGAGGTCATATTTCTTCTGTAAAGATGGACATAGTAAGCAAATAAAGTGATGAATTGAGTAAACTACCATGACCGTATGTCTACAGATAGTGGTGAAGAGGTGAGACGAGTCAAGATTTAAAGGGTGAAACAAAGTGAAGTGTAGGGCTGGAGCAGCAGAAGGCGGGGAATGGATGGATGATTGCTATGGAGATGGATTATGAGACTAGATTAAATCTAATTAGAACATTATAATGACTTTGTAAGGTGAGACAAATAGATGGAAGCCATTATGCTGGAGATAAGGAATGGAGACAGGCCAGCCCATTCATTAAGAATAACACTGATTTTAACCAGGAAATCATATGTAGGGTTGTCATGGTTTAAGTAGGGCTTAACAAAAGGAATTACCATTAAGATGACAAAGAGTATGAGCATGAACAGCAGAGGAAAATAGATCTGTAGATGAGAGTTTAGAGATCTGTTTAAAAAGATGGCAAAGAATCAAGATCAATTTCAAGCTCCAAGATGAGAGAGAAAATGGGCAAAATGACCCTGAAATAAGAGAGTGAGAGATTTCAGAGATAGATGATTGTTAACAGAGATAGGGAAGAGCAAAATAGGATGCCAAGAAAGACCATTTTTATTGGAGAGAGAGGTAGAGCACTGCATATTTGGAAGAAAAGGAAAGGAAAAACACAAAGCTGCTAACATAAATCAAGTAATTAAAATTAAGAATGAACTCAACTAGATAGCACACCGAAATGTATACAGGCATTAAAATAGTAAACATTCTAAATAGTTTTAGTGAATCTTGAAACAGTAAATGTTTATCATGTCATTGTCTGTGGTCAGAGTCCAACACTTGCCTGCGGTGCGCTCAGTTTTGTTTATCAGCACCATGTAAATATCTGAGACGTGCTGTCTTATCTAATGTGACACTTAAGAAAGATCTACATCAGCAGTATGAAGATGTCTCTCAACTTTTACTCAGAACCAGGAGCATTAAAAAGGATATGTAACAAAAGAGTGTATAAGCAGTGTTCTGCAAAACTTTCAGCTTTAAATAAAAGTGATAACCGTGAGTAGTTTTTTTTCATCAGCTGTAGTGTTGATAAGTGCAAAGCATTCTCTATATTAAACAGATATGTGGTCTGACCAATCATAGCTCTCAAAACAGTTTAGTCTGAATATATGTTCATGTTGTAAACATTTTGGAAATGCTTCCAGAGTTATACCGCAGATCAGTGCTTTCACTATCATTTTTTTTACCTCTTGTAATCCTCTGACTCCATGATGTTGCGATCTGGTCTCTGTGAGAGCTGGATACCATCTGTTGCAGAACTCCTTGGCTGCAGTTAAATAGATTTTTAAAAATCCATACCGTCTTTTCCATGAGATTTTCCCTTGATCTCGACCTGAAGGGAAGGACAGATGTAAAGGGGGAACTGAAAAGTACTTAGGAGGACAACCTGACTGTATTTACACTATGATGCATGGTGGAAGATGTTACTGTGTGTCTACTGTGGAAAAATGTCTAAGATGGAGTAAAAAAAGAACATCTTGGATACCTCTGCCTATGCTCCCTTACTGTGTTGTTTTATGCAGGCTATAAACTTGTGAAAAACAGCTCAGTCTCTTGAGAATTATGTAGCCATTTTGTAATTCTTGAAGTTGTGAGTTATATGTTTGGGCATGGTGGCATATTGCCTTTTAAATGTATATAAATATTTAATCTAATGAGATATAAAATTTAGGCAGTACTGTTAATACTGATATAATGTGTCCGTTTCCTCTGTTATGCTGAGCCAGTACATGTATTTGTCTTCACAAAGCACAGCCCTGCCACTGTACACCCACTGAAAACGTATTGATGTTGTCAACTGAATGATTTTGACCGAGTATTTGTTTTAAAAAAAAACAACTAGCATTAAATGTAAAGATGTGTTTGACAAACCTTTGCAGAATTCTGTCTGGCAAACACATGGGATCATTTTTCCCAATCCATCTATCTGCCCAGAGAGCAGCAGCTGCACATGTTGATTAACTTTCACATATTCACTAAAATTGTACATTCTTTTTCTTCTTTTGAAAAAAGAGAAATCTTAACATTTTGCAATTGAAAAATAATTAATTACCGGTTAATATGTACTCTTAATCAGACAGGAAAGGCCTGCTGTATTATCTGTTTGTTATTCACAGTTTAGTTGAGCAGAAGAGGAAAACCTGGAAGGTTTTTAATCTGATTACAGTCTTCAGTGACACCATACATGTTGGCATTGAGTTGAGCATGAACATTTAGCTCAATTCATATACAATACCAATATAAAGTCCATGTATATTGCCATCGAAAGCAGACATTTTGGTGCTCCTTACACTCCTTCTGCTTTCTCATAGCTGCTTTATAAAGCTGAAATGTTATTGAAAAGGTGGTTGAGCTGTAGACATTATACATGATGTGAATGATGTTTCCTAAAAAATGTTACAGGCAACAAAGAATATTACCAGTTTTGTAAAGAATCTAAATAAAACAATAATAGAGGCTGTGTGGTCCAGAGTGTATCATACTAAAGAGATGACGACAAAGAAACCACTTTAGCATCTTTCAGTTGCATCTAGTGAATAACTCCAGCTTTTACGATGTCTGCCACTTAGATACTTCCAGGTTATTTCAGTCTGTTGTTAACCCTTCTAAGCAACATATTATATGTGTGTCCAGGTAAGTGCTTTACCAATAGGAATAGACAGTGCGATGCTTAAACAACCTCTCAGCACACTTATTGGTCAACATATACACTCGCTTGCATACTGCTGCATATCACCCAGTTAGTGTTTTCATCTCTAGCGTGTATAGCAAAGAAATTTACTAGTGCCATTACCTTTACATGGCTGTTGAGTGGGATATTGGAATTTAATGGAGGCCAAGCAGAAGTAGCTTGTATATTACATTTAATAAAACATTTAGCCCCAGCGCAGCAATATGATTGCATAAAGCAATTCTTGCAGGGATGACTGGGGCCTTGTGTTTAATAAGGTGCAGTTGCAGCTGCAAGAATGCCAGTTTCAGTCTCATCTGTAAGTGACCAGGCAGGGAAAGAGATGAACATACACACATTCAGCAGCCACCATGATACTGCCCTTGAGTAAAGGCTTTAGCTGAGCCCAAGAAGAAATGGGGGTGAAAATATATTGCTGTTACAGAACAGCTCTTGAATGCACAACAGAATCAATTTTATTTATCATTTTACTGTAAAAGGTTGGCATTTTTGGATTTCCTCGTCATTTAAAGCAACAGTCCAAATGTAATATGTTCTCCCTGGTCTTTTCAGGCAAATCTGGAGGTCCATATTAGCAGAGTATGAGAAGATGAATGACTATCATGATCTATCATTACTAGCTGGAGACTACAAAATGTGTTTTCAAGTTAGATAAAGGTTTAACAGACAAGAAAATGAGTGTAGTCTACAAAAAAAAAACCAAAAAACCCAACTACTTTCTCATGAGAAAATCTGATGAAAAGGTGTCCCAGTACGCCCTCACAGCATCAGTGGGAACTTCATAGACACCACGCTCCATTTTTGGATGTCTGCACTTTCTTAAATGCCATAATTTTAAATTTTAGTGCTGTAGATTTAATGCAGGGTTAGGTTGAGTGCTCTGGGGGCTTCTAATTTATTGTTGGGAAAAGGCAGGGCGACACAGAGGTGATTTGTTTGGGAGCAGTGTGAGAGGAAGGGTGTCTTCTTCTTAAATGATGTGAAGATGGATATTTTTAATTGCATGAAAAGTGAAATCAATTCATATTAGAAATGTTTCATAACTTCTAGTGCTCATGTTCTTTGCATTTTAATCAAAACAATGGCATTTGGTCAAAATGTGTATATGTGTGTTCATGTTTATTATTTAAAATATGGACTACAACTTTCCTTTACTTAAATCCCTGCATGTCATTCCCGCCTGGCTAAAATTTTAAACTAAAAATAGAAATAACAATGGATTACGGTAAGTGATGGGGCATGAGGGAGTGTGTGTTTGTGTGTGTTTCCCTGCAGCTATAAGCCAGATGGTGGTGTCAAGTGCAGACCTCTGAAATCAACCACCCTGACATCATCTGGTAACACTGAGCCGCAGTCGCACACTGTGCACGCGTGTGTGCATGTTTATCAGATCAAGGCGTGTGTGTGCTGGTGGATCAATCAGAAGGTCAGGGTGACTCAGGGACTCGCTGAATCTCTGGTTAACTTCACCTCTCTCTTCTTCTCTCCCTCTGCCTTTGTTTCTCTGTTGTAGAGGGGTGGTTTTTCACCCATGGCAGCACACACTGGTTGAGCGTGCTCAGCATAATGAACAAGCACACATACAGTCAGGCGCTTGCGTGCAGCAGCAGTAATTAACGGCTAACTGCAAGAAGCTATTATCATTACAGGAACGAGGTGGGATATGAAGCTCCCACCTACATAATGGACAATTACAGTAGTGTCTGCATGGCCAAGTTTCCAGCAGAAAACTGCTCCTTTTCAGGCATGAAAACAACATTGACTTAAGTCTGTATTTTTGACCCTTAACATAGTAAAGGTGTCATTTCTGATGGGGCTATTGGGATAATTTGAGGATTCCTTGTCCCTGCATGAGTTTTGAAAATATTTTCCAAGAAATTTCAGATGGTTTGGCCAAGACTTGGATGGACAGATGTTAAAAGGAAATTCTTCAGAGGCCTACGTTACCTCCACAGAGTATTATGAGGCACATGATCACATAAACTATTTTTCTGCAGCCATGGATGTTTATCAACTATTAAATGAAGGAATGTGAAAACAGAAACGAATGGATAAGTAATATCATGTATTGTGTGGACTGTACATTATCTTCTCTCTTGTTCAAAGTCTGATTGATTTCCAATTCAGCTCACAAGCAAATAAAGAAATTGATAGTCTGGGGAATTTGCTTTGATCAAGTGGGTCTCATGTCTTCTGCCTTATGCATGCTCCATGTTGCACCCAAACCAAACTGTTTATATTCAGTCATGATAAAAGAAAAAGCAAAAATGAGCGAATCAGGTCCACGCATCATCTGGGCTTCATTTGAGAAGACAACGAAATAAAGATTTAGGATAGATGATGGTACCAAAAAAGCCAATATCAAAGATTTTTTCAGTTGTAAACAAAACATTGTAATGGGCTTCAGGTGATATTAGATTCTTCAGGTGTGACCCTCCTCATTTGGCATAGCTACAGTATAATGAGAAAATTTAGATGATTAAGAGTTTGTACACTTTTGCAGGATGTAGTTGCATCCCATGGACCTGTGGGTAAAGATGCAAACAGAAAGTTAATAATACCGATGAGTTGATGAGTTCAGTACTAACTTGAAGTAATCAGATTGTACATGGCCTGCAGTTACCAAACTGATCGCAGGTTGTCCCAGTGTAATGTGTAATCTGAGATGGAGAGCATTTTAAAATTGAGTATCCTGGGCTTCCCTGCTGGCCAGAGACGATTACATTAAAGGCTAGACAGATTGGGTGAAATGGCCCCCTCCCTCACCACTTCAGTTGGAGTTAATGGAACCACTATTAAGGCCACAGTCAAACATGAGTCCTGCTGAAACTTCACACATTATACAATATATTTAGATGTTTTGCCCTGCTCTATTTATTCAGTATATGTACATAGCACTGATTTTTCAAGTGCCTATTTTAGTTTTGAAAGATTCATAGCCAATATCCAAAGAAAAACTTTTGAAAAATCTGTAAAAAAAAAAAAAAAAAAAAAAAAAAGTTTGGGGACTATTGCTAAAGGTCATCTTGAAAGATCCCAAGGATGTTTGCATTTCTGGAAGTGGACTAAAGAAATTTGGAGTGGCCCAAGCTGTCTGTCTGTAAGCATGTATGTCAATCTATGAGACAAGCTTCTGTCTATCTACAATCACATTAGTCAGTGTAATACCTTGAGCACTGACTCATTTCCTCTGCTGTGGATGATTTCTTCTTTTGTCAGTCATACTGTGAATTTGAAATATTACTTTTCAAACCCTTTCTCCCTGTCTTCCCTCTTAACCTAATCCTTTATCGATCGCGACTCCCCTTAATTTACAGAATTTATGTCTAATGAGCCAAACACTGATTATCTCGTTTCAATTGCAGAAAAAAAAAATCCTGAGTGTTTCATACAAAAACAAGAGGTATAAATAATCAACCACAGTGCCTTGTAACTGTATGACTGTAACTGTAAACCTGAGAGGTTTATCACCAAATGGCTGAAGTGTAGCTGGCTCTGCTGCCAGCTTCCCTCACACAAGCTATTAAGGGGTGATTTGTGAGCAAATGAGGTCCACTTTTCCCAAGAAGTCATTTGCAAGAAATGTTTCTTAAGAGGAAAGTGCACACACTTTGGTGTTAGTGTGCAATGTGCAAAACACTTCCGTGCAAGGAACATCCATTATGCACCTTGCACAGAAGAAAGGTGTCTCTTCATTTCTCTTGTGTCAACTCTGAACTTACGCCAACTTCATATCTGATATGACATCTTGTACATTTATTTTGTGCACTTTGCACATCTTTCACTGCATGTATCTGGTGTAGCTACTCGCTATGAACAAAATCTTGGCGTTGAATACAGTTAGCGCAGATCAGGGTCATATTTTCTCCAATTTCATGCAAAATTAAACTAATAACACCCAAGCAATTATTAAATCATACTCAAATCAAATGGCTTCAAGCCAGAATTTGGACAAATTATATCCATAGATGCCCAGATTTCAAATCCCAACACATATATTCAATAAATGTTGCCCGTTTAACTGTTGCCATGGTGTTTCTGTGACGTGCCACAGTTACCAGATCAGACATACATCCAGCCCTTTAATATACACCCTTGAGCACAAAAGTCATACTTTAGTAATGAAGTGTAGCAGCTCATGCAAAGATGAAATATAAAAGCTGGAAGCCTAAAAGAGATTTTTTTTACCCCCTTGTTGCAATGAGCTCTTTGCCCACTTGAAACAGGGCATTCAGCTCCCTCAGTCCCTCCATGATCTGCTTCTTTTGCATCATATGCTTGACATGAGATCAGATTTATGACTAAGCTAACGAAGTATGAATTCATCGCTTCAAAGTTTCTCATGTAGTGCACTGGAAAGTGTAAATTGGATGAATAACTCCTTGCTCTTATTTAAGCTCTCCAAAGTAATTGGATAAGTCTTTCCCTGATCTATGTAGATAGTAAATAAAGAGAGCTCAGAGTGGAGTCTGAAACTGGGAAGATAGGAGAAACTCCACAGTGAGGCTCTTGACATTATTTGTAAGATGAGCATTCAAGAGTGAATCTAAGGAGAGTGAATTCTTAGTGACAGTGAGGCAGCATGTTGAAACTGTATGTCCCTGGAAATGGTGCCTTGTTCTCGATCATTTTCTCTGATGTCTAGTTTCATTTGTGTTTGTGTGTGTAGGTGTGTGACCTTGTGGCGACAAGGTCAATTTAGACGCGGATTACTGAGCCTCTCTTGACGCTGCAGGTAATACAGTGAATTGATTGGCTGCCAAGCCCCCAAATTTTCATCTTTCAATGTAACTCCCCTTGTTTCTGTCTCCTCTTCTCAGTGCCTTCTCTTCTCCTCTCTTTGTTTTTGCCCCTTCATTCTAAACCTCATAGTTTGTTCTCTAGCCGGATTTATTCGTCAAGCTAGCTGTTGCAGCTGTGTTTATACTTGTGTGTGTGTGTTGCTCTATTAATTGCACCTGAAGCTAAAGGTGTTGTCAACCTTGTTGGTTAAATACTACAGAACTTTTGCAGATTTTTTCAGTGATGCGCCTCTATCGGCGGCTTATTCTGCATCCATCTTGCATCCTACCTGTACTCTGAGCTCTCTCCAGCTAGTTAAAGTCAGTATGATGTCGACTCTTGTCTTATCTCTTCTCTGTCCCTTTCTATCTTTCTTTTCCTGTCTTCCTCCAATAATGTCCTCTTGTGTTTCTTTGCTTTATCAGCCGCACAGTGTGTTGATATGGTGTACGCTTGCTAGCGTGTGATGTGGTGCGTATATAGAAACTCAGCTGCAACGTCACGCGGCATCTTGAAAGCAAAAGTTGTGAAGTGTGGTTTCTCAGCTTGGGGATGTGAGACAGCTCCAGAAATGCACAAATGAAATGTAATAGATGTCCGTGTACCATGAAACAAGTCAGGAATACAGAGTTTTAAGGTCAGAAATAGTGCATCTTCAATGGTGTCAGTCATTACAACTGTGGCAGTAAAGGTCTATATATATTTATTTGCATTTTACAATGTGGCTGTGTAGATGAAGAATCTCTGAGCTGACGTGTAAACAGCAGCACACACACTGTGATAGTGACAATTTTCTTCACACCCGCAGTAAAGCATCATCACTATGACTACTTGTATACAGTAGTCATTTGCATTCATATGTATGAATGTTTAATTGTCTGTGAAAAAGGGAAAAAATTAGAGCATCTTCTTCTGAAATTCCTCGCTGCATGTGATCACCCACATACTCTCACACACAAACAGAGCCACACTCACACTCATTACTACTGCAGGGAAGCTTTCACAGGTTTGATTAGCAGGGTTGCACAGACTGCACAAACACTTGTTTGGGTTTCTGTATGTTTTCTTGTGGAGGAGAAGGCATTCAATTTTGAGATGATCAAACTCCGGACTGCCCATCTGATCATTGCAACAAAATGTTTTTTATAAGCTACAGGAGATTTAGTCAACTCGGTTTTTCTCCTGTGGCTGTTGATGTTGTTCCTTCTGTAACAAATATTTTACCCCCTTGTTTTACTTATTAAGTGTATGATATTTGATAGCCTAAATGACATTATGTTGTAAAAAAATGACAAAACTATTTATGTGCCATGGAAAAATTTTACTCAATATTGGGATAATTTGGGTTCTTTTACCAGAAAATATTTATTAGAATTGGAAAAATATCCACATATTATTAGTAACACCAGGCATCTATTACACATCGTGTCGTTATTGATACCCAATCGCAGGCATTTCTTTATTTGATGTGAACAGGTCTATTTGTTAGTTGTATTTTTCAATGCTATTTAACAGGAAAATTGTAAAAGTAAAACAGTAACACGCCAAATACTAAGTGTAAAACTAATTGTTGACATCATAGCAGTAAATGTTGACTTTGCACCCTCTTGTGCAGATGCTTGTAGGTGCTTCAGCAGTTTGTGCTATAGGTGGCAAAGTGTTGAGCCCTGTTGTTATGGGGGGAAATATAATGATTCAGCTCAGCTTTCAGGAGAAACTGTCCCTACCTTCCCAAAAACAAAACAACATGGATATGAATCTCATACTGATAATTTGTGAAGAATGTGAAGGGTTTTCTTAATTTTTCTTTTAATCTTTCCTAACCTTGAACTATGTGACGACATAAATAAATATATAAATAAATTTTTAAAAAAACTTCAAACGCGTAGAGCTGTTTTTTTCTAAGGCAGAATTCAGTAGAGAAAACAATGTACTCACATTATAGGATATTTTTGGTTTATCAAATCAGATTAAATCTGATCCGATCTGAAATCTCTTTTCCAAGAGTGTCCTGGAAAAGAAAGTAATTTGAAAGAAGAAAAGAAAGACGAAAATTTTGAAATTGTTTTGAAATTGGCAGACTTACAAAAATCTGTAGGACATGACTTACTCCATATTACACATCCACTGAAACTAATGCTCTTGGTTTTAGGATATCTGGTGTGTTTCAGTTTGTTATTGTAATTCCCTTTGAGTAATTTATGAGGATTCCCCTCTTATCTAATTGATACAGTATAGTTAATGTTGGCCCTGTGAATAATCTGGTTTCTCCCATCTGACTGACACACATACCAAGTGCATCATCCATTCATTTCATGTCCATAATGATAATGATGATAACTTTCCTAACCCATTAATCACTGTGGTAACACTTCAACAGTGCAGCGGTCTGTTCAGTCTCTGTTCTGTGCACTCGTTTTCCCCCTCTGATGATCTCATTTTTCATTTGATATCACACACACGTTGTATATATATATATATATATATATATATAGTTTTTGTCCTTATAACAAGTTATTCAGTACCTGCCGAAACATTTTCAGCAGGTAAATGAGTGATTTCTTAATTTTTTGAGGTCACACTGCAGCAAAAATGTACTTGATTCATCTTTAATTTACTTAGACATGTCTAATAAATACTGTATAAATAACCACCTGACACATCCATCTACAGCCGTGTCTGATCGATGCATTTAATGAGCTTTTTTGTAAAGTTTTAGCTGTTCCCATAGAGATTGCTCACGGGCTACTTATCCTCATTTGTGGATATTGTAAAGGTTTGATAGATTTTTACTCAGATTCTCTTTTACTGGGCTACACTTTACAGAAAATATAGCTTATTGGACTTGTGTGCGTTGGTGTGTCTTTGTGAGTGTGTGTTTATTTGTTTAGTTGTTTATTTGTAACCAGGATCCCCATTAGCTGCTGCCAAGGCGTGTGTGTGTTCATCTGATGATCAAACATTTTTATCTGTATGACATCTATATGAGATGAGTTAGAAATATGATGTGATGACCCAAATAACTCTACGGTGTCAGTTAAAGCATACTTTTTCAATATGGCGGCCTTGTGTGTCATTTTATACTTTAAGTTAAAAGTTAGGTTGACTTAGGCATTTATTAACAGATGTTAGCAGCTGACTGTTGGGGATACTTTAACCAACAGCATCTAAATGCCTTAATAGCTTTTGAATTTACAGCACTTTGGTCAATGAGCAGTTGTTTTTAATGTGTTTCTTAAATAAACTTTGTACCTCTGTGGCTTCAACCACTGGTTTTGCAAACTGACATTTTAAAGGCTCGAATTCAACATATTACCATTTCCATCTTGGCCCTTCTAGAGCTAGAAGATCCCATTTTTGTACAAGAGGACGGAGCTGGAGAATGATCTTTGAGATCTGTTTGTTATTTTAGGACTTATATTGACATGATCTTTTTTTTCAAATGGACTATCAGAACATTAGTCAAAGGGAGAGAATCCAGTAGTCAGGTCCATAATGGCTGGTAGGGAATATTAACTGACTAGGCTTTTAATGAGAGAAGTTGACATTTGTTTGATTGGGAGTGTACCCATGCCAGACTCTTTTTTTTTTTTTTTTTTGAGCCAGTGCCCCATGGCCATTTGTGGTATTACACTTCAAGGCACTATGCATTGGCTTCATGTCTGACAGCGGATGGCTTCATTTGTCATTTATAAACTTGGCTTTAAAATCTTTTTTCCTGCTCTTTGTTCCCTTGTATATAATTATTTTGTTATCCACTTGTTTATGTGTCACAAAAAAACTAAACCGTAGACTATAATGCTCATGTAAGGCAGCTAGAGCTCAATTAACTCTTGCATGTGTTAGCTCAACTGGGCAAAGGCATGCCTCTTAAATTCCACAGTTTCATTTTGCATCTATTTTGTAAAAACAGTAAATTGTACTTGTATACTAAGGATGCTGGTCCATTCATATACATGACCAGGTCAATCTCATACGACAGCTTGACTCAACTGTGCATGTTACCACAGTCAATGGCATGACAAAACAAATTTAGTAGACATCAACCTCAATAACAGCACTGTTGGTCCTGGAGCTCATCAGTATTTCAGTATCAACCATTCCAGAAATGGTACCAATTTAGTCTGTTTTTGAATCCCATACATACCCCTGATCCTTTTGGCCCCTGGACTTTCATCTGATAGCCGTGTTCATCCATGGGTGGCAAGCAGAAGACAGTAGATAGACAGAAAGAGGAGAGGAGAAACAGTGTGGAAATAGATGGTCTATATATAGAAACTGAAAACTGACAAGTAGAAGCGTGGAGAGTGTGTAAAATTGCTGCTTTAAAGAACATGATTGGCCCTTATACTGTTACCACAGTGATTAATAGGATAGCAAACGTATTGTTTTTAGTTTGAAGGGCTGATGATGCTATCACTGTATAAAGATAAAGAGTGTGTTTGAAGAAGAAGTTAAAAATGATGTACATGGAGAGCAAGATTATGTGTTCATGTGATTTGCTGAGAAACAAAGTGTATGTGCATACTTACTGCACGACTCGTGGACATGAAAAAAGATCAGGAGGGATTAGCGCAGCTTTCAATTATTGTCCATGTGGTTGATTTCTCTTTTTTCTCTTCCCCTCTTCCTGCCTTTGACAAACACTCTTTTCCTCTATGTCTCTCTCCTCAGTGACAAGAGGATTTACTTTGGCCTTTTTTAAAATTAATATAGGTGTTATATGGCACACAAGAAGACATAAGGATAAAGGAAAGAGTGGGTACAAGGCAGAAGTGATGAGGCAAAAAGGGAGTGAGAGAAAAAACGAAGTTAAATGAACTGAAAGAAGACTGAACTGAGAAAAGAATGGATGAGAAAGCAGAGCATTGGGTGGTTACAAGATAAGAAACAGATGGGTGATGCCGATGGGAAAGGAACGGAGAAGAGTTTTGCTCCATCCAGCTAAAACATGCCTGGGGGATGAGGAAGATGTGTCATGACAACATTTTCACCCTTACTGACTCTGCCATACACAGATTTACATACACACACACATGTTCACCTCATTTGACGCTAGTTGGTCAACTTTTACTGAAGATGTAACTCGGGTGTGTTTAGTTTTAAGCAGCAAACTTTCCTCACGATAGTACTCATGGTGTTAACAGAAACGGTGCTGAAAACCTTAAATAGCACCATCATGTCATGCATCAGCTTCTATTGGTGTCTCAGCCCATTAAAACCATTTTAATCTCATTTGACTGATGTCCTCGCCTACACAAACTTGCCGAACAAAAGTGCAGGACGGAAGGTGTTGATATTTAAGAGTGTGAACTTTGGCTGCAAAACCATAAAAACCCATAACATTCAAAATGGGTCAGATCATTTCCTACTGTAGAAGATGGAAACATGAGAGGTGACGGTGGCTGTGTTGAGTTGTTTATTATGGACGGCTGAACTTCCGCTTCTTAGTTATTCTTAGGCTGAGAACATCTGCAGCCTCATGTCAAACTGACAGTGTTTCTGAATTAAGTTGTGGGATTACACACTGAGTTTATCTCTCAGCCTTTAGCCTTTATGACCCAGGCCAGTGGCTTGATCCGACTTTTCCACATCATCTGACCCATACGGACATCTATACATTACGTGCGATCCTCTGTGTGTGCCTCCAACATAGAACCATACTAACACGCATTAGCTATTGTGATTGCTGCTTGCACATTATCTCTGCATTTGGAAGTAAATTTCCATTTGCAGAGTTGTATGTTTGCACAAGTAGTCCCTTATACTGTAGCGATGTATACAGTATGAAGTGTGTGTGTTTGCTCTCAATGTGACAGATGAGCCAAGGGCACATTACTTTGGCAAAGCTAATGTTGGAAGAAACAGTTAAAGTGACCATCGGTAGTACAGATCACAAAAAAACGTAAACAGTGAGGACATGCACTGACTTTCATTCATTTTGGACATCTGGACACAATCTCTAATCCTTAACCTTGACTAAGCCACCCCAAACCTTGATCTTAAACTTATAATGGGTACTTGATGCATATAAAAAATGTTTTCCTCAACATAGCTTTAAAGGATTTATTAAACCACAACATTTCAGTTTCTGCAAGATAATGAGGATATAGTGGCTAAGGTCACGTTTTCTCTCTAAAACAGAGTCTATGAGCTCAGTTCCTTTCCAGAGTTTAAAAGAGAGTAAACAAACCTGGTTCTGGGATTCTGTTTGAAGTAATTGTGAGTAAATCGACTGTATTTGGGTGTCTCTTTTTTTGTATCAATCATTAATGTGGATACACTATTAGGAGTATATGTCATTGCAAATTTATATATGGGAAATTTTATGAATTAAATTATAATGAACCATAAACAGTAGTTGATGCAAAGTATGAAGAAGTGTAGCAGGTGCATCAAGTATAATTTTTGAGCAACATAGATTGGAATATTTTGGTTTTATTAGAGTGAAAAAGGGTTTTCTGTCATTCAATGTCACAGTAAACAAGAAAATAATAAAATCCGTTGTTATTATGTGAGCTAGTTGCAATTGCAAACATAAGTGCTGCAATATTTAGGTCAGTTTCAATTCCCCTGATTAATTCTAATCTTACTTCCTTATTAAATTAAAATGTTCATTTTATTCTTTTTTTCTTTTTGTTTTCGGACAACAGTAAAAGCTCACTGTCCGTGCCACCTTCTAGATATCCTGCAATGAAATTTTCTTTCCAGTGGAAAGAATATAATGTAAATCTCATGATTAGCATTATTATTACTCTTGAACGTTCCTTAGATTTCTGTACTTAAAGGACTTTTCCCCCTAAATTTGTATGTTTAAGATTTCATTATAGCTTAAATTCAATATTAGTTATAGATTTATGAAATAGATTAGAAGATGTTATATTTACAGGCTTTTCTTTTTTTGGTTTTGTTTTGTTTGTTAAATTTTAACCACAACATCTTAATCTGGGAACAATATCTGATAGTCCTAACCTTTCCTTATCTCAAGTTCTTTTCAAATTTACTCCAGACAAGCCCAATAAATGGCTTCTTTAGGGCTTATCCCTCTGAAATAAATGTAATACAAGTAGAAAGTCTTATATAAGCACACATTAGATTCCAAAATATCTAATTTGATTGATGATTCATCTATTAATTTGTTATTTTGTTAAGATTGGGGCTGCACGGTGGTGTATAGGTTAGTACCGTGGCTTCACAGTAAGAAGGTTGCTGAGCCTTGGCTGGGGTGGCTTTTGAACAGTGGCTTTTCTGTGTGGAGTTTGCATGTTCTCCCCGTGTATGCGTGGGTTCTCTCTGGGAACTCTGGCTTCCTCCCGCTGTCCAAAGACTTGTGTCTTAGGTTAATTGGTTTCTCTAAATTCTCCCCAGGAGTGAGTATATGTGTGACGGGTCATTTGTCTCTCTGTTCTGGCCGTGCAATGGACTGGCGACCTGTCCAGGGTGTACCCTGCCTCTCGCCTGCTAATTTCTGGGATAGGCTCCAGCCTCCCTGCAACCCTGAATTGGATCAGGTGGTATGTTGGGGCTAGGATGGTATCTGTTCATAAAACTAAGCCATGATTTTTGTCCCATAACCTAATCTTAATTCACACTTTGCCCTAAACTCTTTGGAACCCAGAAACCCCTTCCCTCATTAGGTCTCCATGGGAACTGCTGGCCAAATAAAATGTAAATTTAATGCAGCCATGAAGTAACCGAAATGTAAAACAAAAAACCTACTCTGCTCACGGCCAGCAACTGTTGACCAGTGAAGCATTTGTCCAAACTCGCTTCAAACAATTTGTTCTTTTGATTAGGCAAGAAATAATTAGCCATAATTTTCTGATGAACTATACAGATTTTTCCTCTGATATTGTATCTTTGTAACATTCTCCTATGTTAAACGTAATTCAAAAAACAAACAAAGCAAAATGTGTGCATCTGCTTCCTCTATCTGATAATGAACTGTGTGTTTGTAGTTTTATGCAGAGAGTGCTGCGTTTACTGGCACCTATGAAACTTTACAGCTGTCGGAAATAGATATGCATATCCCTGAATGAGCAGAATGGAAGATCTCATAACTCACATGTAATGGATGGCTGTCGGTCACTGTGCAACACTTTTACAGTGACTTATAATGTTATCTGAGGATAGCCAGACATCATCCCTGATGTCTCTCTTTTTTTTTGTTCCAATGGATCTTAAATCTGCACTGTGCTCATGAGTATATGCAGCACTTTACAACATTCTCTAACACGCTTGGACAGCTGTATCCACAGCCCAGTAGGGCGCGTTCACTATCGCCCTTAAATCTGCCTAATTACACATCTCATCAACTCTTCAGCCTCTGGATAGCTGCAACCTCAGAGCCACACACGTGCTCAGCCTTTTTTTCTTTTCCTCTCAATCTTCTTTATCTCCATGCATCTCATCCCTTTCTGTCATGGGTTTTTATCTCTCTAACTTTAACTCTTCTACCCAACTGTCACCCTGTTGTGTCTTCCTCCCCATCTCTCTTCTAATCTTGTCCTAACTGAGAGCTTTTCTCCTCAGAGGAGCAGAGGCCGATGCAAATTCTCCTTCCTCCAACAATAACTGTTCCACTCCCCCTAGATTTGATTTGCCTGGCTGCCTCATTGCTTCTCCTCCACCCACATCCAAACTTCCCTCCACGCCACCCTCAAGATCCTGCCGCTCTAAGCCTGGAGCTTCCATGGGTTCAGCCAGTGATCAGTCACCCATACACTTCTACATGCACACACATTCACATGCTTACGGTTACACTGGGCAAACTCCCACACACAAAGCTGCACGAGTACACAGCCCCATTCACACACAAGCAAAAGCACAAACACAAACACACACTACAGATATGAACAAGATCAGTTCCGCTGGCTTAATCTTACTCCCTTTCTGTGACTGGAGAGGAGGGAATAACTAAGGAAGAGAGAGGAAGAGGAAGGGTGGAGCAGATAAGAAAATAAAGTGCAAAAAGCACAGATTAGAATTAGATAAGATATGGTAAATGGTCCACACTTATATAATATCTTTTTAAATTATGTGTGTTGTTCATTCACCCATTCACACGCACACACACAACACTTATTATACTTGCACTATATACGCAGAGCTTTTTGCCTCTTGCTCCTCCTCAAGCATATCAGGGTCAATGTGGGGGTTTATGGAGGGGATGTGGATCGAAGCACTCAACTTCTAATTGGAAGATAACCTCCCTACCATTTGAGTTACAGCACCATAGATGGATGCAACCATGTACTATATTTTCACAGTGCACTACTAACATTAAAACAGCAACGATTTAAGAATTAGTGCTGGGTGATGTGACCAAAATGATATATCATGGTATTCATCAAAATGATACCAATCTCATGGTATTTTTAATGTATCTTTTTTTCTATGCATGTCTGGGTGTTAGCCATATTTTGCACTGATTCACAGGAGAACTACTACAGTAAATTGGCTCAGGGAATAGTCCATTCTATTGTCATAAGAATTGCACATTGTACAAAAAAAGACATTTTAATGTCCGCAGCCATGATCATCGACCTGAATTTGTCTTTTACTTCGTGGAAACATGTCTTTGACAAAAATAAGCTGTGGACCGAGATAACCGACACCTTCGTAAGCCATATAGTCATAGTAGTCTCCTCTAACCTTTTTATTTCTACCTAAAGATTTGGAGGGTACCAGTCTTAGTTTCACACATTCTTGGAACATCTTGACAACTGATACGGCTCCTTTTTTTTTTAGCTGAAGTTTTTTTGTGTCTTCATGTTCAACTTCAACATTTGCTATAGCTTCACTTTCTGAACTTTCTCAGGCCATTATCAACATCTCTGATGAAATAAGTGCTTGCTTGTTTGTCAGTGCAGGGTATACCACCCAGCACTTAGATAAATATGAAACAAAACTGAGAACCAATCAGTCTCTTTTATAAATCTGAACCATTAAGAAACTATACACATGTGAAGAAAGCTGAATTCCTCTCCCAGTTTAACAGGTATTACAGTGGAAGCAAAGGAGTTGTACTTAATGTGCAACTGAGAAAGTAAAGAGGAAATTGAACCTGTTTCATCTGATGGCGTAAGTTTAGAATCAGAAAAGGAACAGAAACTGATGAATGAGGAAAAAAAATAACAGATGAAATCACTTTTTAGTCAAACTAAGTTCAGATTGAAGGAAACAGTTGAATTGTAAACATGAGAAAATGCACACCAACAAATGGTATTAGCAGACTGGTAACCCTTGCATCTTATGCTGGCTGTGATCTTGTATAGACTTCGCCTCAAGGATCTTATCAACTATTCTTCTTCAATTCGATGGCCTTTTTGCTCTTAAATGTGTGTATGGATGATAAGGTACAGACATTCTCACTTTCACTCATTCCTCCTTTACAAATAACAGATTGTGTGTTGCAAAAGGCATATGAATAGTTCTTTGTATCCATATTGTCCCTGGTATCCCTAACAGAGCTCTACTGAGGAAGTCTCAAACTCAAGCTCACTGCTCTGAAATTACATATAATCAGGATTCCCTTCCATTTATGCTAAAAAAAAGGTCTGATTAAATTGTCGTCTAACCTAATGCCCTCTCAAAGACTTAAAATATGACAGGAAGAGCAGGCTGTTATCCATTGTAAAGATTTGAAAAGATCCATAGTCATTGAGATTTCCTCTCACGTACAGTGTGTTGTTCGTTTTACCTCCAAAAACCAGCTCTTAACAACTGAGCTCTTAGCTGAAACACATCTATGCAAAAGCTCTTTGAACCAGTGTGGGGAGAGTTAACTGTTGTAGTAAGCAGCTTTCACATATCATTTTATGTAACTTTACCAAGTGACTAAGGATGCACGGAAAGACATTGTTTGTTGTGTGCAGTGGAAACCAGAGGAAATAACTTGAGTATGTGAATTACATGTTTGAATTTGATCATGCCTGCGAGCTTTGAGCTGGCAAGAAAAAGCCTGTTTCTTTAAATCTACGTAAATATGAGAGCAGTAGGTAAAAGGACGACAGAAAGGATCAGCCAGACAAATGATAAAGGTAGTGCTATTAAGGGATAAGAAGAAAAAAAGGTTCAATCCTGAGAAATGATTTTATATCCTGACTGCAGTCTTTCTCATCGTTTATATGACACATAACTGTGAAATCAAACAAATGACCCTAAATTTAAATGGAAATGGAGAAATCAATGAAAAAGAGATCCTTGCAGCCCTCAGAGAGTACATAAATCTGGGTTTAACGACTACTGTATTGTAGTCATATAAAGTTTCTTTCTCTGCATGGGGAAGAAATATTACGAAAACCCAAGCACTTCCTGTTCAGCTTTCCTCAAGATGTTTTTAGGAGTCAGCGGTGATTTGTGCTTGAAATGGTGATGCAATCTCACCTCTGTGGCTTTTTTTTTTCACAATATGAGGCCATGACTATTACCAATGCAAAAACTAGCATTGAGTAGAAGAAGGAGGAAAGAGGGAGGTGAGTGAAAGTATGGATCCTTGTTGAGCTTGTGAAATCATGTTGAATCAAATTGTCATTTAACCCTGAGACATCAGCGCCAGAATGGCTTCCCAAGGCAGAGCGATGAGGCAGAGCAGATGTGATATGAATCGACAGCCGTGGTCTGTGCTCTTACTGCTTTCAATAAACAGGTTAGCGTGTGTGTGAATGTGTGATGTGCTTCACACATACACGTATGTGTGTTGGTTGCTTTTATCTCATGTTCCAGCCCCTCTGTCTCATGTGCAGCTCTTAACAGTTTCCACTTTCCCATTTGAGGCTTCTGCTTTCATCAACTACAGCTGCCTCAGGCAGGTAGTTTTCTTAGGGCACCGACGTCACCAACACACAGAATTGTGAGTCTTCGTCATTCTGGGTCTGTTTGCATTGGTTCACCGTTGGTTCTCGTCTTTTCAATGTCTTACTCCGAATTCACAAATATTTCATCTTATTATATTTCTGAGTTGTGTCCTGCTGCAGAAGCCTACATCCTGCAGTACCTAAGCTGATACTCACTCCGTTGTTGGCTTGTCTTTTTGTCTATATGTGACTATAAGGGGCAGAAAGATGTAGTCAACTGCTTTGCTAATGCTTTTAACTACAAGCAACAGCAATAGGAAATGTTATGTTTGCAGAAAAAACAGGTTGGTTATAATGAGATGGAATACTCAGGCTTCTGAGAATTTATATTGACAAAAACAATCTGAATCCAGCTTGAAAAAGCTGAACTGTACCACTATAGATATAACTCCAATAAAGACAGGCCATTAAAGAATGAGGGGTTATTTCAAATTGTTGATCATTTACATTTGCATTTATGTGTAACTATGGGTTACATTTCATGAATATCTTTTGAGTTACTTTTTTGGCATCATGCCTCCTTATGATAGCAATACACTATCACATCTACCTGCATCTGCTCTCAGATGTGTGCATGCAAACAAACACCTGTTGGTTTGATTAAAAGCAGAATAAAGGCAAATTGTGTCTATATTTTCATTTACATGCACGTCTGCATGCAAGCATACAATCATGCATGAGCATCTCTGTCTTGTCAGAAGAGGTCATGGTTTGTGTGTGATCTGTCAGAATGATTCATGTCTTACAAGAGGAAAGCCTGGGGGAAATATGGAACACACACACATAATCTAAAGCATATCTCAGCTGCCATTGAGTGAGAGGTGTGATACACCCTGGACAGGTTGCCAGTCCATCACGGAGCTAAGATCCAGTTCATTTACTTATGATTAATGAATGAATTATTTGTCTATGAGTCAGTAAAACTGATTTTCTCTGCTCACTTTGCACAGGAATTTTCTGTGAGAGCAGATATTTCTTTTTAATGCACCTTTGAATTATTTTTAAAAGGCTTCACTTAAATTATCTCTAAAATTACTGAAGCTAGACTCAGTTCTGGAAAGAGTTTTTTTGGACTACAAATGATTAGCAATTTATGAAAACCTGCACAGAAAATGAAGGTGGTAAGCTGAAATTCATTTCCAGAGTCATTTAACTGAGTGGTAGCCACTTGAGTACACATGATTATCATAGTTTGTCACACATCTAAGGAAACTTCTTCTCTTATGGACAGCCTTTGGTTCCTTTTACTTTTACTAACATATTTGTCAGTAAATAGTAATACTGTAGATACAGATTAAATGAAATGAAAGGAGATGTTAGATTGCCCTGAGAGGAAATGGGAATGAGAAAGTGATAAAAAGGAATAGCATTAGAGAGGAACAGAGGACATCAGGACATTAACATGGGAACAGAAGGATGGGGAGCAAGTGGGAGCTTAAAAGAGACAGAAAGGAGTGTAAAGATGGAAGGGGTGAGGATGGGGAAAGGAAACGAGATTTAATGAAGTAGAAAAAAGAGAGAAATAAACTGAATGAGTTTTTCTTCATCTGAGAATTGCAGAAAGGGGATGAGGAAAATGAAGCGAGTGTCCAGTAGAAAGTGATGCGGCAGAGACAGCAGAGGAGTGACTTTACAATTGAAGTGACAGGAAGTTGTCAGAGCAGCGAGACCTTTTAAGATAGATGAAGACAGGGTCAGCGGCTCGATACTAATGTCACCACAGATGACTAGCTGTGGTGGTGTTTGCATAGGTGTGTTTGTGTGAAAACAAGGTCAGCATTTATTTTTTTTGTCCAATGGAGGGTGTGTAAGTGTGGTTGAGGATATGGCAAAAGGTCAGCAACTTCTGTAAATTACGGCCGACTGACACCATTTATGAGTGCTTGCATTTAGTTTCACCCAACATTGCCTCATCAAACCGTTTCTCTTCCTCTTTTTTTTTTTTTTTTAACTCACAGCTCTGCTCTGAATGGGCATCATGGAATCACATCATTGTTGACCGGCTTTGCTGCCCAGCATAAAATCAACAGCAAATAGCAGCATTTATAAAACAGCCTTCTGCACACAGACAGTGTCTGTAATGGCTTGTGTGTAAAGACTCACATATGAAAGACTTGATTCAAGGTCATCATTTCCACTAGGGAGCGGTAGGAAAACTGCTAAATTAATTTTAAAAGCTCTCTGTAAAGTTGCTGTCTTGATTCTCCTGCTGTTCAGAGAGGTAAGACAGCCCCGAGTCGAAGCATTAGCAGCGTTTAAACATTTTCACCTTCAACTTGCACTCACTCCAAAACGCTCATGAACAGTAAGAGCAACAGGGTTTTTGTTTGCATATCCAGGCAGCACTTCCATCATAATTAAGCCTGGAAGACGAACAAATCTTAAATATTCTTCAGCAGGATTTTTTTGACCACCATTTCTCATTCCTGGGATGATAAACATTGCCATTTTGTCAAACCAGCATCTCTGATAAGCTTTCAAGATGGTACAGTAACAAACTGGCCAATACAAAACTTAAAATCAGGAGCTAAAATTCATGGGACATTGTTTCACCTGAGACCATTTTTCCGTTTAGTCTCTCAGTCATTGTTTGTGCAGGTTTGGACACCAAAGCTACTTGTTCAGAGTTAGAAAAACATGATGATTACCTGTATACTCGAAATAACCCTTTCACAAATTATGCATGAAGAGAAAAGAGAAAACAGTCTGACTCGTTCTTCATTAGTTTGCTGTTTCTTTCTGACATCGGCTACCCCCTGTGGATGATTGAGCATTGAAATGGTTTTGTTTTAATGAGTTAAATGTTTAAAAAGAATCTCTGCAGAGTTGAGGGGCACCAAAGCATTGGGATGCAAGTGACTTTTTCATATTGCACATGATCATATGATCCAATTGTCATACAGAATTTTAAACAGTGCAGTTTTTGCCATTTGGTCCATTTAATCAGGCTTTCAGACAGACAACGTTCTGGTTCTGGCTCCAGCTTCGTCCTGGTGTCTCAGAACCTTGGTCCTTTCTGGGGAACTGGAACCATTGTGGGAGAATCTACTATGGATATGGAAGTAAACATACCCAGCTTGGAAATTTGGTCATCAAAGTTGATGGTTAAGTAGTCATTTTTACTGTTGCAGTATTGCTTCTTCCCCTTCCTTTCTTTATTTTATTGATAATTTGGTCTGGCGTTCAGGCTTTTTTTTACTTTATTGAAACATGGCGTGTACAGAACTTGGGGCGAACCCAGCCTTTAACCACTCTTAGGAAGAAAAGCATCCATTTTTTGGTCTTGTTAAAAACTGACCTTCATGTTCCAAACCGATTTTTTAAAAACCTGAACGTTTAAAATTAGGTTCATGAATTGACCACAGCACAAAGCCCTGTGGGTGTGAAAGGGCTATAAGAGCAAATCAGGTGTGTGAGTAGATTTAGTTTTTTTTTGTTCTGAGCACTTAGCTGGATGAACAGAGAGGTTTTATAAAAAATGATTCTCTCCAACCTTATAATGCTTCTTTTTTCCATGTACATCTTTGGAAAGTAAAGACTTTCATGAATAATGCATACATTTAAGCTAAACTCTCATTTTTTTAATACAACATTACTAAACAACAGAATTGTGACATATAAATTAATGTTTGTGATCTAGCCTGTTAAAAGAAATGTCATATTGTTCTGGGGTCTGATTTGAAAACTGGAAGCTACTGATATATTTTATCTGTGTTCATAGCAGCACAGACTGACCTCATCTACTAAAGGGTCAAACTTTATTTTTTACTTTTATTAGAGAAGCTGGATACAAGTATAACACCATTTACAACACTTAAAAAGACTTGTTTTATTTCTTTATACAGCAAACCTATGTTATTGCTTTCATTGTTTTTCTTAAATCACATTTCATCCATCTTCTTTTGAGAAGGGAGGCTGGGGCTTTGGCGGTAAGGTGAGCCATCTAACCCTCAGCCACTCTAGTCTGGTTGTTGAAGCATCATTTGGCAAGATTATAAACCCTGAAATTGCATCCCTATGTTTGATTGAAGTGCCAGTGTGTGTGATAGAAAACAGCGATCTCCACATATAATGAAGTTGCTGTTTGAATGCTTTTGTAAAGTGCTGTATGATTGCAGTCCTTTTATCATTACCATAAAACTGAAACTTGCAAATTTTGGTCATAGATAAAGGGTTTTTGCTGAGTGGTGCTTACATGCTTTTCCCCACTATATTTCACTTGATGTTCCGCCACTTTAAGCTTTAATTAAAGGCACTTCATGCTGGAAGAAAATCATCAGAGGGGTTATTTTACTACTTACATGAAGAGTTCATGTGAAAGCGTGTTGTGGTTTGGAAAGGTGAAATATCTCACCCCCCTTCTCTCTCTCTGCCTACAGGTTTTGGAAGTTACCCCACACTGAGTTGACCCAGTAGAACTCAGTAGAGTCCAGTAAAGGCCCAGCTGCACCAGCGAAAATGTCTCTTGCAGCCATGTCTACGCCTCCATCTTCCCTCACCTCCCTCCACTCACCCCGCCTCTCCTCCTCCACATTTCTCTTCCTTTTCCTATCCTTCTTTATGCTGCTCTCATACCCTTCATCAGTCCACGCAGGTTCTTCAGAGGAAAATTGTTCGGCTAGTGGAGACCCCTGTCAGGAAGGTGAGTTTGTGTTATCTGTATGAAAACTGTTTAGTGCAAATGGAAGGGATAAACATGATTACATAGAGTCTAAACCTTTCAGTGAGTCCAGCTTAGTGACAGGGTTAAGTAGATGAAAGTGTTAAGCCTCTAGTTGGTTGACTGTATACCCGCTATGTAAGCACAAGAAAACAACTGAAAATGATTATTTTCAAATATCACTACTGATATAAATGAATGAATAACACTTTATTGATCCCCAAAGGGAAATTCAGATCATATTAACACCACACTTCTTAAACTTTCAAATAGTCTCATTTTGTTTGTTTTAAAGTAGCTTATTCATTGAAAACAGTTTCCTTTTTGGTAAATCATTATGTCTTAGGATTATAATGATGTTTTAATGGTTACAGCAGAGCTTGGCTGCCTTAATATAGGGTATTTCCCCCACCATTTCTATCCTGCAGGTTTAATAGCTAAGTCCTCATTGTCTGAGTTGCATTATTCATCAAGGATTTATAGAACAGCGACTTAACACAGAAATAAAGATGAGTCTGGGGCACAGATACGTGACCTCTGGATTTGTCCTTTCATATCTAGCCCCACAATGTTGACTCATTTTGGTCTGTTTGGACTGCAGTGCTGCAGACTGGCCTTTTGACAGTCCTGCCTGTGCATCCTGTTGGGCTTTTTGCCAGTTTATTGTGACCATGCTCACTTGTCCATAGGCCTATATAAGATTTGTATTGCACATGCACAGAATACTCTATTCTGTAAATGGAATACACTTTTATTGAATATTGCCCTCCTACTTGCTTCCTAATACAATTGTTATTGTAAAATGTCAGACACAGGCACTAAACACTGCCTGAATCGTTACTTAAAACAACACAAGAGTGAACAAGAGGAATCATGGACATAAATCTGTGCTTGAAATTAAGCAATCGTGTCTTGATTTAAGTTTGAAAATAACAATGACATTAAAAACAAGATTAATTCAAAGAAAAACACTTAGATTTAGATGAAAAATTTACACAATAAAGAAAAGGTCACCAACTGCAATGGTTTCACTCTAAATAGCACTTTTTTGTAATAAAGACATTTGGTTGTGTACAAATGCCACTTTTAATTTCGTGCAATGCTCTTGCAAAAATATCTCTCCATTTGCTTTCTTAGGCAAAATATGACACCTCTCCTGACACCTTATGTGAGAAAATCCTCTCATGGTGCAGATAAAAACTGTACACACAGGAGTGCAGACAGTATGGTCGTAATTGGCATTACATTACTAACCTCAAGAAAAGGCTGCAGTCATTATCAAGATCTATGGTCTCAATAGCTGTCTCTACACTTAGATATTTTTTCCATGTTGTGGGGAAGGAATAGGATTTTAGAGAAGTGCAGCTACATAAGAGACCTTTTGGGTTTGGACATTTTTGCTTTATTTTAGGAAGCTAGTAGCTAATACTGACCTGTTTCCTGTGCTAACTGTATCTGTAACATCAATGTCAGGGGCTCAGAGCACAAACATTTCAGATTGTTTAGGACCAGTGCCACATTAGCATTTAGATTCAATAACAGGAGCCACTGTACTTCAGTGATATCCTTGCCATTGTGTACATCCACAAGCTAGTTTAACTGAACCCATGAAGATCTTACATTTTCATCTAGAAAGTATTCCACTGTTAGTAATACTCAAGTCCAGAGTAGCATCACCTCCTGGCAATTATTGCGTTATATTTTGCAGACCGTTTTTGCATGGTCTGTTCAGGGGCTCTGCAGATAACCGGTGTTACTATTGAATAATAGTGCCATTGCTTTAATTCAGTCATCAAAGTTTACGTTGTTTTTTTTTATTCTTTGCAATACATCCCTTCCTCTACTGGGCAAACCAGTGTAGCACATCTTTAAACGTGAACTTTCTTTGAAGCTTGTCTGCTAGAGGAGACAAGAAACAGGTTCATGTCAGGGGAAAAGAAAAACGTTGCATGGTTATAGATCAGGTGACGAAAGAATGTGCTCAAGTAGTCATCCAAAAAAAGTTACCTGCTTCACTGGGAACACTGAGGCCCTGATTTACAACGATTCCAAATAGCGACCGCTAAATAAATTGCCCCGCAATTATTTAGCGCCTGTTGTGTTTCCATGATTTGCGGGTGA
>JBBBVU010000005.1:6009529-6020379 GCA_037177055.1 Atherinosoma microstoma
CTATGTTGTGGAGCATGCAACAAACAATGACAATCTGGGCGACCTTCTCTGGGCTATACAAAAGTGCTCCCCCCGTGTGGTCCAGACACTGAAAACGTGCAATCAAGTTAGCACTTGTTTTAGTACACGCAAACCTTTCGGAAATCAGGGCCTGAGTGTGTAAATGAAGGTTAAACTGTGACCTTAAACTGCTGAATCAAAGTCTCAATAACATTTTTGTAAGAATAAGTTTATTAATAATAAAAAAAAACAAATTACAGCATTAGTCTCATATTACAACATCCACACCTTATATTTTGCAGGTGCTAATGGACACTCCCACACATTTAGAGCACCTCACATAACAAGGTGACTCGATGTCATTGGCTAATGAGCAGAAATATGCTGAGTTTTGGGCTGATTGTGCCAAATTATTGACCTAAATCTAATTATTTTCAGTACACTTTATCGCTTCAGTAAGTTTTATCAGGACAAATTGGGCCGTATGGAAAATTTCCCACACAAAATGCCTATTCAGAATGATTTGCCACTGAGTTCATTTCAGGCCGCTCGCAGTGGAAGGCTGTATAAGATTAAAGAGGCAGAGAGCAGTGAGTTGAGTGGACTTAATAGCTGCGACCAGATACAGCTGCTGTGACCCTTTTGAAGGAAAAACTCTTTTTATGTTTGAATTCCAGGAGTTGTGCTGCCCGTGTGGAACCCTCAGAACCCATCTGTAGGGGACAAGGTTGCACGGGCCATCGTTTACTTCGTGGCACTTATATACATGTTCCTGGGTATGAGCATTATAGCGGACAGGTTCATGTCTTCTATTGAGGTACGGGACTAAACTCTTGACTTGTGGTTTTATGTTTCCCTCTGAGATATCACTCAAACATCAAACATCCATAACATCTCTTTTCTATCTTTATTGTTCTTTTGCTCCTCTGCAGGTTATAACATCCCAGGAGAAGGAGATCACCATAAAAAAACCAAATGGTGAGACCACCACGACCACAGTCAGAATCTGGAATGAAACTGTTTCTAATCTCACTCTAATGGCCTTGGGATCCAGTGCCCCGGAGATACTGCTGTCAGTTATTGAGGTCGGTACAACATGAGCTGGCTGGCTGGACATTAGATGGACCAATATAAAGTGTGATGAGGACATGATAATCTGATTTTGATTCCACTTGCAGGTGTGCGGTCACAATTTTGAGGCTGGTTCTCTGGGTCCCAGCACCATCGTGGGCAGCGCTGCTTTCAACATGTTCGTCATCATCGCCCTGTGTGTGTATGTGGTTCCTGATGGAGAGACGCGGAAAATCAAACACCTTCGGGTGTTTTTTGTCACGGCAGCTTGGAGCATCTTTGCTTACATCTGGCTTTATCTGATTCTGAATGTCATTTCCCCCGGAGAGGTGGAGGTGAGGCCACACATGAGTTAAAGGAGCTTTTGAAGGAGGGAAATTTATGGGGAAAAAGAAAGAAAGAAAGAAGAGGAAGGAATGAAAAAAGAAGGTGGGGGGAAAAAAAGAGTGGAATTTTACCCCATCTCTTCTCTCTTATAGGTATGGGAGGCAGTGCTGACCTTCCTCTGCTTCCCTCTCTGTGTCGTCCAAGCCTGGGTGGCCGACAGACGGCTTCTCTTCTACAAATATGTCCGCAAGCGTTACCGTGCCGACAAAAATCGCGGCATCATCATCGAGACAGAAGGAGGAAATGAGGGAGGGATTGGTGGCTTGGATGGAGGAGGTGGAGCGCTGGGTCCGGGGGGTTTTACCAAGATGGACATGCTGGAGCTGGATGGACAGTTGGCGCTGAACTGCCACAGTGGGATGGATGGGGGGTTGACGGAGGAGGGAGGAGCAAAGGATGAGGAAGATGAGGCTAGGAGGGACATGGCGAGGACGCTGAAGGAGCTGAAGCAGAGGCACCCAGAAAAAGACATGGAGCAGCTGATTGAGATGGCTAATTATCAGGTTAGTGGCACAAAGTCAATACAGTTTAGTGAAGTGAGTTAGAGCAAAATCAAAGATAGGTTTGATCAGCCTGAGGGATCAGCAGCAGCACACAGTGTGAAGATCTGTGAGAAGTTTGATTGTTTCTCAACTTTGCTGCTAACACTTTTGGCCCAGTGAAACAGTCGCAAACAGTTTTTTTCTCTCTTCTGAGGGTGACAGTGAGATAGCGATGATGCTGTGAGACATTCAGGTGAAAACAAGGTGTTTAAGGTGATAGTAGGCTTGCCAATTGTTGGAGGAAGGAGTGCACAGGCCTTACAGGGAGGTAAATTTGTCAAAATAGAATTTTAAAAAAGCCCACAGCAAAAATAACAACAAAAATGATAATAGTTCTTTGTGTACAACACAGAAATGCTCACTTCACACAATATGTTTATCATCCTGTGAGTGTGTGATATGATCAGCGATATAACCAACCAGCACAATCCTGGTTAAAAATTGAAAATAAACTAACAGTCTGAACATACTTTAACAGGGTATCTGCTTCTACTGAGAGCTTTTTGTCCAATATATGCTTTTTAACTATTTATCATTACTGGAGTTTCCTCTTTGTTATGAAATCAGTTGCTATCAGCACTTCTGGCTCAAAGTAACTTTTAGCCAGTCAGCATTCAAACAATCGTCAAAGCCTCTGTTTGGTTTTGAAAAAAGCACAAGAGCGTCACAGACAGATACCTCCATGCAACTATAAATGAGCCTTTAAAAGTGCTGTAAAGCCATACAACCACACCATCATGCAGCCATTTCCAATAAAACACTGAAAGATAAACTTTTCAGAAAAGCTGCTGTCTTTGAGTTTTCTACTGTTGTGCAAGGCAGGGCAACTGCACCTTTCACTTAATAGTTGCATCAGTAAATTTGGAATATTGCAGTCATTATTTACAATATAGAAACTAAATACATTGACTGAAACT
Organism: Atherinosoma microstoma; assembly: GCA_037177055.1. NCBI lineage: Eukaryota > Metazoa > Chordata > Actinopteri > Atheriniformes > Atherinidae > Atherinosoma > Atherinosoma microstoma. Next base: position 6,012,447 of record JBBBVU010000005.1, read on the forward strand.
ATAAACAAAGTTGTTGAGATTTACTAAGTACCAGCTAACACTTTTCCTGAGTCTGTCAGACTTAACAAACAACAATAGTGTGTTTCTTATCTACTTAAAAATCACTTATATGCAGACTGGATGGTCCTAGCCTTCACTGACATCTCTTTTGCATGCTACCTCTCTGCCATCCAGGTTATATTTTGCCTTGCAAGCCAATGCTGAAAAATGAAATAATAACTTAAAGTTCCCTTCTTGCCTTTTTCCCCTGCCTTCTCAGGCTTGTTTCAGTTTGAATGAAGGCCATATGATGTTTTGCTAAAGGGACTTTGAAGTTGTTTTCCCCCCTACATTTGTGAATTAATTTAGAATAAATTAGTATAACATTGCCTTATTTTTCTGAATTTTATTCCACTCATAAAAATCCCTTTTGCACCTTTAAATCTAGAAAGATTTAGTTGTCTGTAGGGGTGTGTATTGGCAAGAATCTGGCGATACAATATATATCACATTACAGGGGCAACGATACAATATATCGCGATACTATAGGTAAGACGATACGTTGCAATTTTTCTTTATTAATTGTACATTAATTGTAGTAATTGTATGAAAACTGTCACAATTTAGTAAAAACTCAAACCTGTAATATGTTTGACATGAACTTAATAAATGAGAACAGAGGATCTACATTTCACCACAGAAGAAATAAAAACACTTGCTCTTTATGTATAAGATGCATAAAGTAATTCAAATCCGTCTTATCAGTAAAAGTCTCAAGTATTTCTTTAGCATCAAACATACCACCACTAAAGTGCAATATAAAAGGTATGTATCTTGATTGTTGTATGAAAAATATATGAACAATGGTAATACATATAGAATATTTCCATTTTTGATTTCAAAGTATTTATCAAAAGAAAGTATGCTTGGTCCAAAATAAAAAAAAAACTTAACATTTTTTAACTTTTTAAAACACTTTAACTGTTATCCTTTTAACACATACATCTATATAAATCTTAAATAATAGTGCTTAGAATTCTTCAAGTAAACTTTAACAAAAAAGTCAAGTTTATATGCAACACAAAAAAGAACCACCACATTACATTTTTGATTTTGGGGGAAAAAAATAATAATTCAAAGAATTTTGGGGAAATTTTTTGTCATGAAAATCAAGATTGTGGTTTGATAGATATATATGTATATAGTAACCATCACGGTGTAATGTTTCCATATATAGCAAATAGTTAATTTGGGGAAAAAAATGTTAAAAAGAATAATAATTCAAAACGTTTTGTTCATAAAAAAATGATATCGTGGTTTTGAATCTCGATACAATATCGTCACGCAAAATATAGCCATATTGTATTGATATTTTCTTACACCCCTTGTTGTCTGCTTCTCTGTGGCTCCTGTTCAGCTCATTTCTTTTGCTTTTGATGCTGAAGTGGGGAGCAGATGTAGTTTGGCAGGCAGAAGGTGGAATGAGCAGCTTCCAGATGTTTGTTTGCATCCGTGCCTTTCTCCCCTTGCAGCTTTTTCCTGTTTCGTGTCCATAATAAGAATGACAGCTGACCAGTAGACTTAACTAGACTGGGCAAATCAAAATTCCTGTGGCTATAATAAATCCTCACAGTAGAAAAAATAAAAGTTGTAAAGGGAATGGAGCTTGGCAAAGTTGCTCAGCAAAAGCAAACAATTACTGATTGCCTCCGTCAAAGCAGCTGCAGATTTTATTAATATTCTGCAGTGAAACTTCTCTCTTGCTTCCCTTAGATTTAAATAAATTACATTGTTCTCAGCCAAGAGGCTACATTTAATCTAATGATCTCCGCGGCTACAAAAGCCAATTTGTTCATTTTCAATTTGGTGGATCGTTAGGATTTCTATTCAGCCATACACTTATTGAAATACTTTCATATAGATTGATAAGCATCATTAAATCTAAAGTTTGCAGCTAAGTGTCAGAAACTTAAGTTTGGAACTTTATAAAGTGGTCAAAGAAAGTATTTGCAACTATTTCACTCATGTACAGTATCTCTTACTAAAAGAAAAGTGCCATAAATATGAAATGTGACTAATCTGGACAGGGCAAATAAAATTTGCAGCATGAATCAGTTTGCTAATTGGTTGGTTTGGCTTATTAGACCCTGATGCAGCAGCAAAAGAGCAGAGCATTCTACCGTATCCAAGCAACCAGGATGATGATCGGAGCGGGCAACATCCTCAAGAAACACGCCGCCGACCAGGCTCGCAAGGTGAGCTGCAGACACTACTCCCCCCTGTCAGCGTTTAACCTGATATTTAAAGCTGTTAGGTCACATTGTGCCTGACTGTGTGTTTTGATTTTCAGGTGGTGAGCAGCAATGAGACTCAGGCTCAAGAGGACGACCCTCACACCGTCAGGATGGAGTTTGAACCCTCATTGTACCAGTGCTTTGAAAACTGCGGCTCCCTGAAACTGACCGTTGCCAGACATGGAGGAGACCCCGGAGTTACTGTTAAGGTGCGTTTGTGTGTGATGAAGGAAACACAGCGGATTAGGAATTAAAGTGTGTGTTTGTGGGAGGGAGGTCAAGAAACATACAGGCAAATGAAAGCATACAACAGAGGAAACCAGCACTCACATCTCTAACACTTTTGTCTTGATGTGATCTTTTTCCTAACATGTTTTCACCTCCAGATGATTTGAATTTGTGTTGTCTTTTCTGATTGGTTGATGGTGTGCCGGACAGATGGTAGAGAAGAGCAGAGGCAGGCTGGGAGACGAGCGAGAACACCTTCCTCTCCTGGTTTTAAGTTTTGCTTGTAGCTAAAAAATCACAGTCCTTTTTGCAAAGGCTCATTGGTATCAGTCTTAATGCTGGTCTAATGCTCTGAGTAAAATATTCTGTGTGAGTAAGAGAGTAAGAGATTCTTCTGCAGAGTCTCTGACAATGGTGTATATCTGCAAAGTTATCATACTGGAAATTTTGTGGGGCTGTTTGTCCTTTGTAAATGAATTATGGTACACCAGAATATCGGATTTTTGTATTTTTCAATACATGAAGTAGACACCAAAAATATACAAAAAATGCATACAAAGGATATTATGCCAATCTATTTAATGATTATGCTGTTTTGCTAAAAGTGTTGGATTCCGTTTTGATTCTGTGCTGCTTAAGGGATGTCTGTTGTTAATACTGACTCTTTTTAACATCTTTCATGATATGTAGCCATGCCAACAAGAAGGATGTTTATGTGCTGGAGTAGCTGATTGAGCTATTCAAAGCTAAAGTAATGCTGTGATTAAGACCCCAAATCCAGACAAGTTGAAGAAGAAAAGTTATAGATGGTGGGTAGGAGTAAAATGGAAAGCAAGAGCAAGGGAGAGGAAGTTTGAACCATCAGGGAGTGAATGATCAAGGGGTGGGCTTGGAGCATGGAAAGGCACACAGTTGGATTATTTAAAACACTGTATTATGTGTTTTACCAAATTTAGCTGCAGCACATTCAGGCAGAAATACACCTTAGACAGACTGGTAATGGTAAAGTAGGTGGGACTGCAGTGCTTGTCTGTGACATATGGTGTAATCCTGCACATGTCACTGAGAAACGTTTGAAGACCTTCATCTGTGATGTTGAACTCACCCTGAGAGTTATCCATCCATATTGTCTACAGAAGGTTCACCTACGTAACCTGCTAATGCTATATGTGATGCATTCAATGTTAAGGTGATAGTGGAAGGCTTCAGTCATGCTTCTGTTTCTGCTACACCTAATTGCTTTAAGTTAATTTCACCCAATAATTCATACTGGAACAGTGAATGTTCCCTTAGGAACTATTTAAAGTATTATTCATTCAAATAAAGAAATATGGGCTATAAAAAATCAAGTGAATGTATAAATAGATTCCTGATTCACACTGGAAATATTAAATTCAGTTTATAATATGACATGCCAGCCAAGGGTAAAACTAAAACATTAGTCCTGGTTCCATGCATGAACTGCTTGGAACTAATAGTAATCCAATCTCCTGATAGGGGAGATAAAAACTCTCTAATCATTTTCCTTTTTTTTTTTATAATCAAATGAATGTAATATTTTCTTACATTTTCATGTAAAATGGATGAAATCAGCACGCTACAAGTCTGGAAAATATTAAATATTACCAAGCCTCAGGACAGTCCCAGAAATATCAGCAAGCTGAATGCATGCATTCAAAAATAAATTAAGGCTTTAGATATTTCATGAGGAGCTAAAAATACACCAAGAGATTGACCACGGTAGTACCATCAATACTTACACCATGATTCAACTGATTAGTTTGAAATATATTTTCTCAATTTATATTTGTTATTATTTTGTTTGCATTTGAACAGGAAGTTGGGGCAGGGGTGTTAATCTCCAGGCATGTGCAGTGGAGGGGGAGAAAGGACTGGAAATGTGGAAAGTTGTATTGTGCTAGCTTCAAAGTCCTTATTATCAAACTATATCATACCAGAGGGCTCGGTTTAATGAGGCTATTTTTCTTGTTCTCTCACCCTTTGTCCGCATCTCCCCAATTGTTTCCATTTCACATCTTTGCCCTCCTCTTCCTCTTTCTGTCTCTTTCCCTCTGTGCTGTGTTCTCCTTTTGTGCTAATCTGCCCTTTTCATTTCTGGTCTCTTCTATGATCGTCTTTGACATCCACCCCCGTCATCTCACTCCACTTCCCATGTCTCTCTCCTTCCATCTGCCCCAGGTGGATTATCGCACTGAGGACGGTACAGCTAACGCAGGTTCCGATTATGAGTTTGCTGAAGGAACGCTGCTGTTCAAGCCTGGAGAGACCCTCAAAGGTAAAAACTATGGTGCCAGTAAGTTTTTGTGGTAAAGTTTTCCAAAAACCATGCCACTGAGACTTGTGCTCAAATAACCAAGGTCATTTGCAGCCCTGCAGGCAAACTGAACTTAATGTGTTTTGTATTTACTTTATATCAAGAGAGGCTTTCAGTTTCTCAGTGCAGGATCTTGAAGTGTCTGTTGTTCTTCCAGAGATCACAGTCGGAGTGATTGATGATGACATCTTTGAGGAGGATGAATACTTCTATGTACACCTTAGTAACCCTCGTGTGGTTGGCTATCCTGAGATTGGTACCGCCCCTGCCGATGCCAGCATCGCTCCAAAAGCTGTGCTTGGTGACAACCACACAGCCACAGTGACCATTTACGATGACGATCATGCAGGTAACACAATGTGCCAGAGACCGTGCAGATCACTCTGACTGTGTGCAGTATGTTACTATGGTTTACTCTCTCTTTCAGGGCTTTTCATTGTTTATGTGTGCACAAATAGTCTAAAAAGTCACAAAGCAAAATGGAAATATTGTCTTCACCTCTGATCTTTATCACAATGTCATCTACTTGGCTAATGCCAGTTAACTAGAGTGACTTGTTTGAGCAACAATATTGCACTTACCCGTTATTAGCTGACCAATTAAGGTAAACTGGATCTCTGGGAAGGGAATTGTAGAGGCAGAAACTAAAACACAGAGGATAAAACAGTTGTGAACATAAAGCATACAGATTACTGCTGCATTTATTCCTATACTAAGACACAAGCAAAACTAAAGCTGGTAAAAATTAAACTAGTCTGAACACTGAATTTCCTACATCATTTTTAAATGCTTCACCTGAACTTTTCTGATGTCGTCATGTTTGTATTGGGACCAAAACAGTTGAAGAGCTGATGTGATTTCAGACCAGGGACTGTTTTTTGTATCATTAACCAGCAACAAACAAGACTTTTGCTTTATAACGAGGACATTATTAAAGGACATTTCACATTTTAGTGATGTCTCAATTTTTAATCACACTGTTGTGCTGATTTAGTTGTTATGCTAAAAATTAAAGTCAATTTTCCTACTTTCATATAGAATCAAAGTGAAAGTGGGATCAAGGTGGGCTAGATATAAAGCAGTTCTCTAAATACATCTAGAACATAAACTCAAATATAAACTCCAATAATTTCCCTCAAAAGGGATAAATAAAGTATTTTTTTTCATTCCATTTCATTCATTTCATAAATAGCTAAATAATTAGAAAAATAGAATAAAATAAAATGGTCCAATGACTTTATTGGAAATGAAACCTTAAGATTGTACAACAATTGCTCAAGACCACTTCAAAGGTTTACAGAAAGTCTGGTTTCTTGGAAGCAAAAAGACTTTTGCACAGTGCTGCCATACACTCAGGCACATACTGGCAACATACACTCCCAGGACATCCATTACAATGTGCAGTTAGCAGGAAATGAAAGTTCAAGCCTTTTCTGTGTCACCATATTTTTAGTTGGAGAACTTTGATAGACCCCAAAGAGAATGAGAGTGTGGGAGGATGAGTGGAGAGTGGATTTATACCTAATGGTAATCATCTTTTATCTTGAGAGAGTGGGTGGTAATTATATTCATCTGTATGTACTGCACTGTGCACCTTGGAGAGCAAAAAGCTAGTGATAACGTAGGTGTTTATTAACCATCTGTCTTTCTTGCTTTTTTGCTTGCTCTTCTTTTCTCAGGCATCTTTACCTTTGAGGGTGCCAGCCAGAGAGTGAATGAGAGCGTAGGTGTGATGGAGGTGAAAGTCCTCAGGACATCAGGAGCTAGGGGCCTGGTAGCCGTCCCCTATCGAACCTTGGACGGCACCGCTCAAGGAGGGGAGGACTATGAACTGGCTGCTGGAAAACTGGAGTTTCAGAATGACGAGACAATGTGAGTACATATTCCTCTCCAGTCTGCTTTATGCCAACTCTGACTCCTTCAAACACTATTTGACACTATTTGGATTATACATGCACATTCCTCTTTTACTATTTTCTGTGTGACTGACTTCTATTTGTTTTATAATCTAGTGCTGAGCAGTAGATTATAATGTCATAATTCTCCTTTTCAAGGTAGACTAGTCTGCATTAAATACCTGCACACGTGTGTGCTCACATACACACTGGCAGAACTGCCTTGCGTCCTTGGGCACATGCATTTTTAATATGCTGATGCTAGCAGTGTTAAATTGACCAATATATAAAACGGTTGGGAATGCAGTTTCCTCAGCGCCTCCCGGGGCCCATAAACCAACCCCTCTGTGTTTGTGTGTTTGCAAGTGGGTGTGGGATCTATATGCATGAGGGCAAATTTGACTTTTAGATACTATAGTGAGGATATCAATTACTAAAAGGTACTAATTGATTTAAAGGGTTGTGGGTTGCTAATAAATTGGTGTGATGTGAAAATAGTCAGTGTACTCCTAAAAGATTAATAACACAGATATGTGGGAGAGTTTGAATGTTTAAAGGCTGCTGATTGTTGGCAAACTCATCCAAAAGCTGTTCACTTGTGGATTTCCTTAACATGAAGAAAAAAGATTGAATGCGTGTGTGTGAGTGTGTTCTTGAGTGTATTTTTAAGTTTTATCTGTGACCATGTGCTTGTTCATAGGGAACTGTTTGGTTTTATAATGTATACATTGTGCCTTGAAATGACTTTCTGTGGTGAATTCACACTGGATAACTTAAATCTAACTGGACTGAAGCTGAAGTGAATTTGGCTTTGAAACCTAGTTTAGAGTTTCCCCTTCTGGGCATTATCATTTTAATTATTGTGTTTTGATGCATATCATATGGCACCATACTTCCAGACTGAGGAATGCTTCCCATCCCTTTTATTCTTATAACTTATGAATAAGTCAATGCAAACAAGCTTGATGCAAATTTTCCAAAAAGTGGCTTCAAATTCACTTCAAACCCAGCTAATGACAGATTACAAAATTTTATGTAAATGTTTGCATATTAAGCAGGAATCTGCAAAGAAGAAGTTTTCTGTCTGAAACCAGCCAGCCTCCAGACCGGATTGTCACTACAAGGGTATAGTGTGTGTGTGTGTGTGTGTGTGTGTGTGTGTGTGTGTGTGTGTGTGTGTGTGTGTGTGTGTGTGTGTGTGT
>JBBBVU010000005.1:6020479-6034722 GCA_037177055.1 Atherinosoma microstoma
CTATCTATATATGTGTGTGTGTGTGTGTGTGTGTGTGTGTGTGTGTGTGTGTGTGTGTGTGTGTGTGTGTGTGTGTGCAATTATGTGATGCAGCCCTTGCTGCAGGTGAACACTGAGGTCAGTGAGTTATGAGAGGACAGCTATAATGAGCAAGAATAGCAGGGAAAAGTTAGCCCCTCTTGGACAATTAATTAATGGTTCTACACAGCAGATATGAATGAGATGGTGTCAGAAGATTAACTTAAACTGTTATGTTTAAATGAAGGTGTTTAAAACGATCTAAGAGTTTAAAACTGTTTGGGTCAAAATCAGTAGCAATGAGCCTGTTTCTCTACTGGATGTGGACCAACATAACAGGTGGACTCATCTATATGAAGAGTCTCAGAAGCACTTGGGTTTGTAATTTGGAAAAATACATCCAAGTTCAACAAGCAACACTCATGTACTCAAAACTAAAAATATGTGTAATACAATTATCTCCAAAACACATCCACAAACAGCTGTGGCAGCTGTGAAGGACATCCCTACAGGGACAGTTCAGTGACTTTGTCTTTCACTGTGTGCTTCACTAACAAGGAGCACGCCTCAACAATGGAGGTTAACTGGATGGATGTTTAAAAAGGTATGGATGAAGTTATGGAGAGATGTGAAAGTTCTCTGATTGGTTCATCTGGGGTGTCCTGTGATCCAAGCCTGGAAGGAAGAGACTCGGTGTCGACATAGGACCCCCCCCCCAGATTGTACCTGAAAAGAACATGAAACAAATGCATGATATGAAGGGGGGGGCAAGAAAATGTCCAGAATGACTAAAGGATGAGAGCTAAAGAGGATGATAGAAGAATGGATGAGAATGGATAAATGGGTAAAAAAAGGAGGGGGGGGGGACAATGAATACTTCATATTTATCAAATGATACACAGTAAATAATACTTTCATGTGGTAGATGTGTATTTTTAGGACATCTTTATCATCATCATCATCCTAAATTCATTCATTAAGCACATTAACACTAGCCACAATTGAAACAAAGGGCTATACATCTGAGATAGATTAAATAAAAACATAAAAACACATAAAAACAAGAATATTAAACAATTCAGATTCAGTACAAGGAATGTAAGTCATAAAACAGATCAAATCAAATAGAAGCAACAAAAACTAAATGAAAAACAAATAAACTACATAAGATAGTCTCGAGCTGGGTTTAAGGCTTAGGAGTAAATCCCACTAGAAACTTGATATGGTCAGTAAAATTTAGTCAAGCAATACTTGAGTAAAGACTCTTATACTAGACATGCAATAACAGAAGCTTCGCTCCACAGTCAGGAGCTTCATATCTGAACAGAGAACAAGTTGTTAAATTAATAAAAAGGTAGCAGTGTAAAAGTACAACAACCAGAAGGAAGTGACAATGTTTGGAGACTCGACTGGAAATGTAAACTAGTTCATTCTAATCTGTGCAAACTTTTGTGACCCAAATGAACATCCTCTTATCAAACTATTCTATGTTCAGATAGTATTTTTGATTGGATAGTATGCAACTCTTAATTGTAGCCTTCATATTTCTGGGTTAGCAGACTTTTTTCATTATCTTTTTAATGAACATTTGAGGGTTAATAAGCACTAAAGGGGTTTAGTTAGCCCATTTTAACTTGCAGGAGAAAATAAAAGGACTCTGTAACAAGTCACCATGCTGTCACAGGGAAAATAAACTCATAAGAATTTGGTGCCAAAAAACAAATATTAGTGCACTAAATTAATGAGCCAAGAGGTGAAGATGCAGCAGCTCGTTAAAGCACTGCTGTATTTAATATACAGCCTTAAAGAGGAGCCGATATAGTATCAGTCATGTTCAAACCTTATTACTGTGGAGTTGATTTTATTCTGCAAAAGAATCCTAATTTGATTGTGCTGCAACACAGTTTGATAATTATATCAGTAAATGCTCAAAATCACAAATACCTTGACAGGAAAGAACCAAAAATATTTACATGATGTATTTTCTCATGCTTGTTTAAAAAAAACAAAAAAACAGCCAGTGGTGAACAGAGGAAATGGATGTCTTGGATCAAATGCAGAGGAAAACAAACCGAGAGGCATTAAAGTTGTTGCTTTGGAAGAGCTGAATGAGCGGATTGAAAGGGAAGAAAGGAGGAGATGGATCGATAATCTGCTGTTTCCATGTAAAGGGGGAGTGAGCAAACTGAATGAGGGATATGCCTGGAGTGAAAACCCCTGTGGTACATTGTATGAAGTATTTCTGGGGGGAAAAAGAAGTGGCACACTTTTTTCCCAGAAATACTTTATAATCCAGTTCTTTTGAATTTTTCCTCATTGTTTTTCAGTTTTAATACTTTCAAATGCTCATTGGATCATTACCCACACAGCTTGTGTACCTCCTCTCAGTTGCTCTTTCACTCACTGCTGTTGCAGTCCAATCAGTCTTTGACTTTGGGTTTGAGCCTCCTTCATTACCAATATCCCCCCCATCTCTTCCTCTGTTTATGTCAGAGTCCAAGGGGAATGAGGTGAGGAAATGGAGCCAATAGCAAGTTGCATCTGGGGTTTTATTAATGATGCACAGGAAACAGCAAGAAAACAAACACTGAACCAGAGAGAGAAATGGAGTGACATGAAAATGATCCAACAAGAGTCAACTGAAAACCAAGAGTCTTTATACACAGAACTAATCACAAAATGAGCAGCAGGTGAGGCAGTCAGTGAAAGAAACCAGGTGTGACAATCAGGAACCACATTTAGGGAGAAAAGTGAACAGAAAACACAAGGGAATAAACTCAACAAAATAAAAACAGGAAACAAGGAAGAACTCAAAATGACAAGACTAGAAACTAAGACTGCAACAGAACAGGAACAAAAAACCCACAGATCTTGACAGTTTATTTATCTCTGATTTATTCTCATCTCTTATTCTCTATTTCTTCCTCCGGTAATTCACTTTGTTCTTTTAAGTTTTTTCATCTTCTCCCGCTGCCGTCCCTCTCTCTGTGTTTCTCCTCTCTTTTCATCAACCGGCTTTTGAACCTTTTGTCAGAATTCCTCCTCCACACTAATGTGAACCAGCTTTAATCTGTTGCACTAGTTGGTCCTCCTCCCATCGACCAATTTTCCTCAATTCTCTCATTGCGTCATTTCAGTAATGTCATTCATCAATCTTGAATTTGCTGCTCTCTCTCTATCTTTCTTTTCACATGTTTCTCTCTCGAATATTTTTAGATTTTCTTCTATGCAGTATGACTTTTTCTCATTTCCCTCCTCCTTCTTCACCTTCACCCTTACCCTCACCTCCCTGTCATCTCATACCTCCTCTTCATTTGCATCTTCTTCCCCTCTGCCTTTCACCTTTACTTATTTACACTGTCATATTTTTTTCCCATCTTACCTTCCTCACCTTCCTCTCCCTCTATTTGGCACCCTCTTCTACCTCCACTCTCCACCCTGCTCACCTCATATCTATCCATCTTCTCTTCCTCCTCCCTTATTTTCTGATTTCATCTTCTCCATCCATCCTTTTCTGTCTAGCCCTTTATTCACAGAAAAGGGACTCATTTCCAAAGCAGTTAAGCTGGATCACAACCCAGACATAACTCAGCATCCACACCTCCCTTCACTCCCTCCACGCTCTATAAAGCATGCTTTCATTCAGTCTGTGTGATAGCTTTGTTTACCCCTTTTGCCTCCTTTTATGAATTCAAGCAGTCCAGCATTAATCTGTCAACATTTCTTAGTCATGCTGTATGTTGGAAGGAGTTTTTGAGAAAAGTGAACGGAGGATGAACTGAGAGGAGGAGGGTCGAATGTAGAAAGGATGTGCAAGTGCTGCTGGAAATTCTTGGAGAAAGTCTTAAAGGCATTGGAGCTGAACTGACAAGAAAGGAGTAGGTGAAATAGAAGAGAAGGATGAGTTTAGTTCATATACATATCTTATGGACTGTATGTTGGAGTGAGTCAGTCCTTGTTCGTGAGTCTGATTCAGAACACCGCTGCATGACTGTTAACTGGAACTCGCAATCACCCCTGTCCTGGTTTCACTCCACTGGCTGCCTCTGCATTTTAGAGTTCATTTTAAACTTCTTATGTTTGGTTTTTAAATGTTTAAATCGCCTTCCCCTGCCTTACTTCTCCGAGCTTCTTCCTCTCTACTCACCTTCTCAGTCCCTTAGGTCAGCTGATCAAATGGCCGGAAATAAATATTTATTGTTAATATCGGCCAAGTTTTACTTATCGGACCGATACCGATATTTTAAAAAATGACCAATATCTGCCGATACCGATGTTGAAGGCAGTATATCGTGCATCCCTAGTTTTTAGAATTCAGTTATGTGCAATACAGTCTCAGCTGTGGCTGTTATAGTGCTTTATAGATAAAAAAACGTATTGGTATGAAATGGTATGATTCGTATTAGTAGAGATAAATATGGTTCTGTACTAGTTATTAAGATTCACTCTGTATAAATTCACACATATTTAAGGCATAAAGTACTTTGTTTGTGTATTTATTCACTATCTGGTCCCACTATGTGAAACAGGAATTAATTCATTCTCTCTCTGTTCAGCCAATTAGTGCTTCTTTTATCTGTTCCTCTCTTCTTCCCCACTGGGGCCTACAAATGTCTCAGTTTCCTGTCTGCAGCTCTGAATCTATCTTCTCTGCTCCTTTTGTGTTAATCAGAGGGCATGTGTGTGCGTGCTGAAGTAAAAGGCGAAGTGAACTATATGTGCGTGAGACACAGAGATACTCTCAGCAGGGTCCGTTTATTCTTAGCCATCATCCGACCTGCAACACAGTTCAGAGTCTCAGCCAAGAACCAGACAACTGTCTGAGTGAGTGAGTGTGTCTGTTGCAATGTCTGTGTGGTCCTCTCCCCTGGCTGCTCATTATAAATTTGAAACAGGTGTTGCCACCAGACTGTGCCAACGCCTGTTCAATTACTGCCCAGCCCCGGTTGTGTATGTGTGTATATACATGTAAAAAGATTCATTATACAATCCAAAGCAAGCTCGGACATTTTTGGAAGAATCTTAGGTTTTACTTCGTAATGCATTTCTAAAAAATTAATTAACCATTCATTATGTCCCTAGTTACTGTTGTCACTACGCCAGTTTGCAGGGATAACAGCGACATATTTAGATTTAGAAGACACCATCAAAAAACAGGCTTCACTTATTCTCTGTTGTATTTTGCTTGAATTACATCAATTTAATCCAGTAGTGAATTAACATTACTGTAACCTTAGCCTGTTTATTAAAGGTGATTGTAGAGACTGTGGCATCAACCACTGGGTTAAATAGTTTCCTATGAAATGGACTGCACATGGAATTGATGCACATTGAGCAGAGCTCAACAAAAGTTCATAGCTTTGCAGTAAGTCAGTGGTGTTCGCTGTTCCAAAACCAAAAAGAGTTTGCGAAAGAGTGTTTATGTATGTAGAATGTTAAAGTACATCATGCCGGGTTGCATGGGAGCACCATATTGTAAGGAATGCTTTCATGTCATCTGAATCTGCCACTGTTCTGCTTGGTTGTCTTTGGTTTTCTTAAAAAGTTGGTTAAGCTTATTGGAGAAGTGCAGACAGAAAAAGAGAATGAGAATAGATGTTACTGAGATTAATTTAATCAAGTTGCAAAGGAATAAGATAAATCAGTCCAGTCCAGGACTGGAGTACTGACCATGAAGCACTATATCTGTTCAGATTCCTGAAGATTGCAAACAGTTTTTTTTTAACTTAGTGGATGCATTTTACATGAATCTGAAAGTTACATTCAGTTTAATGACTCCTTCAACAAGTTGCTGTATTGCTCAAATTCAATTTCCTGCTAAATTCAACTCCACAGTCATTTCAAAAGCATTCAGCAGTGTTATGAAGTCATTGACAGTGTTATAAAATGCTGTATTGTTTATACATATTTGCTATGATCCTTGCACTTAAAAAAGCAATCCTTACAATACGGCACATAAACTAATCCAGTCACCCCAAATTCAATGTAATGTTACCAACCTGCTTAGAGTAATTATAAAGATTAATAATGCAATTTAAAATGTTTAGTTTCCTCAAAACTTCAATGTTTGAAATGTGATTAAATCAATTCTATTATATCTTTAGGGAAACAAGCTAAACTAAAATAAAACTTTGCTACAAGACAGCTAAGTGGAAATGGAAAAACTAAATGGAAAAACTGTTGGATCTGTTGTCAGTATGTGACATGGTGTTGGGTTTTTATTTTGTTTCAACCTTTACTTAGTTTTACTTCCTGTTATATTTCACAGCAGTCATTTCTTTGTACATCTCAGTTGGTTTCAGTTCCAGTGCTAACAGTGTTATAGCAGTCAGTCTCAGGATGACTGCGACAGGGGACTTCCTGTAGCCTATATCTCAGGGTCTCAGCACACTTCTCCAGATAAAGAGAGACAGGGTGATTACCAGCGAGCTACAGCTGTGTCAGTGTGTCTCACCTTTCTTTGTTCCAACCTAGTAGAGAGTTGGTGCTGTGGTACCACTGGGTTTTCAGTGCTGGAGCCAGAGCTTTGACAGTCTAAACAGAAAGAACTGGTTTTAAGTTGATCTGTGGCTCCAAACCAGCGTTGGATCCACTTGGTGGGTGGGAAAAATTTTGTATATCATTAATTGTGTATTCATATATGCTACCCATTCCAGTCCATTGCCAGACAGCTTAGCATCTTAGATGGTATTTAGTTTTGGTTTATTGTCTTGCTATTTGCATGAACCTTTGATGTATTCTGTGCTCCTTCAGTAACCTTTCTTTCCTCATCCACCTGCTTACCCTCATGTAACTTCATTGCGTTCTGCCTCTGAAGTCAAATCACCTCAAACACCCTTGAAGTACACCCCCTCATATCACCACTTCACGATGTTAAGCTTTATCTTCTGTAATCCCAGCATCCTGCTTTGTTCTGTTGTGTGTTACAGAGGCTACAACACAACTTCTTAGGGTTTTTTTGGAAAAGCCGTCAAGAGAGCTGTGATCATACTGTATATTAGCTGCTGGTAATGAAGAAGTCAGCCAGCTTTTTTAAACAACACGTTCTGCCTTTGGCGAGATGTTTGATGGAATCAAGAGGAAATAGGAAAAGTGTGAATTTGAGTCTCGTGTTTCTCTGTGTTTGTGTGTGACTGAGCGAGTGTTTGTGCATGTTGCAGCGCTTGTAAAGTGTTTGATATTTGCAACCTGTTTCTCCGTCTGTCACCAGTGTGGGGTGACTAACCCGAGAGCTGTTCCTAAAATAAAACTTCCTTTGAACTCCAAATCCCCCGAGAGCTGTGCACTGTGTGTGCAGAGTGTGCACGAGTGCGTTTCCTTCTGCACTCGCGTCTCTGTGTTCATGCAAGTGTTTCAGTTTGATCGCTATTGCTGCCGTGTGAGTCAGCATCTCACTATATTTCTACAAAGTCATTTTTGCTGCCGGTCTAGCGCGTGTCACGTCATCTCTTCCTCTTACTGTTACAGACACACTCATGGATGCACACACGTCAGCATCTTTAGCATTTTCCAAGTATTGTGCATGTTTGCATATTGGGCCTTTCCTACCTATCAGCATATTGCTTAATAAACTGCCTTTAAACAGCAACATGGATTTAAAGGGACATTGTGTAAGAATTACTGCCATCTAAAATTGGAATCGTGTATGGTATTCTATGTAGTGCATTCTGACACCTAACTTTTTCAAACATGTACTGCAATGACGGTAGCCGCCGTGTGTCAAAAAGCCTTGACAACACCGACGAAAGTATGTCATCCGATAGTTTGTGGAGTGTTAACTCAGGAGAAGAGGTTCATGATTTCATAAATATTGCAGACTTTATTCCATTATTAGTCTGTGTGTATACACCAAGAGAAAAAACAAAAATGAGATGGGTATTGTGGCTGCAAGAGGCCTTCTCCATGTACTTTTTCTGCTCAGCCACTGAACCAGGTTAATTCACTGTGCTGATTGGAATCACTTGGTGATTCCACCAGAATCTGGCATATAGATTACCTGTTTTTACACATAATTCTAACCTCTATTATCCAATAAGTGAAATCCGGTTCGACTCACCAGGTGGAACTGTATGTTTAAGTGGTTTCAGTTGCTTTCATAGTCACGGTAAACGTGGCCTTCAGTCGTGTAAAGCCGGGCTAAAAGAAAGGCTTTATAAGCTGACTTTTACCGTAACAAAAGGCCGATGCTGTGTCGAGGCCATCCATCGTGGCCAGTTTCTCCATAGAGATCCGTTCAACCCCCCCCCCCCACCGTGAGACAATTCTTCCTTCTATGCAAAGAGGAACGGTATCTGACAGAGAATTTCTATCCGCCAGATGTTTTCCCCCTGACCAATTATGATCCAGAGAGCTGAATATTTCAGGATAACAAGCAAACAATAAGTACATAGCTTGTCAATATTATATTATTATAGTTTGTTTAAAAATTACGTAATTTATCGAGCATTCATTGTCACTTAAAAACTGTATTCTGCCTAGTAACGAGCAATGCTGTCTAACAATACTGAGTGAAAAAAGTTAGCTTTAGGCTCATCTAAAACCTAAATATAAAACCTAATCAAGCGATGTGCATTATAAATGCACAATGGATAAAAAAAAGACACACTAATGAGCTACATACTTATTTCTTGGTTAGATTTTTCTGGGATGTTTTCCTGCTGATTTGTGTCAAATTCATATGTAAAGACTGCAGAGCTTTGTCACTATCACAGCATGTGGCTCAGTTGCTTAGCATGCACACTGTTTCCCGCTGCTGGCTATATTTATTGTACAACAGAGTTTGTATTCGAAAACATTCACCCTAAAACTGTCTGAGATGATTCTGACAAAATACCTTGCAGTTCGGATTATATAAAATGTGTGTGTTTATTGTGATTAACAAATCTAACTGGATAAACATATATGATTCAGCCATTCACATACTGGATTATTTGTGCAGCCATAAATATATCTTTGCTTTTAAGACCTAATTTGGGACGTTTCTACATAAATATCAAACAGGAGCATTAATAAAAGAGCAACCGTGTTTTAGAAGATCCCCAAAAACAATAACCAAAATTATATAACATTTTAAACCAAGTAGGAACATATTTGTTGCATTTTCACACAGTTTTTATTAGGAAAGTTCCATTTCATCCTCTGATGTTTTTCCCGTTACCGCCATCCTTTCAGGTTCAAATAATAGCCTACTAATGGATAGAAAAAGACTTTCCACCCACTCTACCCTCTGTTTCTCTTCCACCTTCCCACTTCTTCTCTGTCTGCTGAGGAACATTAGGTTTCTTTCGTCTCCATGAGAATGAGTATTTTCTTCTTTTCTCTACAACTCCGTTTGTTGCCTTAGCAACTTTTGATCCCTTCCCCTTGTAAGCATAACAAAGACAAAATTATATAAATAGATGAAAAATGGAAAGATAAAGAACTCACCTGAGAAATTATGGGAGTAAAAAAAAAGGGACCATTATAGTTTTTTAATTTGAGCCTTTCTTTTAAGGATTTGTTTACCCGCTCTTATGTGGCTGTACGGAAAGTTGTGATTACATTCCCAATTATTTCTGTCTCCCTTTTTAAACTTACTCATTCATTGAGAATTTGTTGTCAGACTCTAAAACATCAATCACGGTGATTGCGTCCCCATGTGTGAGATGCACAACCATTGTTTGATCTTTAATTAATAAAGCAAAACATTCATTGGCCAAGTGGATTATGAGGCAAATCACATTTTGGTGCTGTCATGGTCTGCCTCACAAAGAGAAAGACGCCAGACAGATAGCTGAACGACAGTCGGAGAGCTAAAATAAAGATGAAAAAGAATTAAAAGAGGAGAGAAAAAAGCACACATGCCTTTATTCTGCCTTTCCTACACTTTGCCTCTTTTGTCTCTCCTTCCTCTAAGCCCTTTGACTCTTATTCTCTCCATCTACCCTTCCTCCCGTATTCCTCTTTCCTCTTCATCTCCTCTAATGTCAGAGCAGTCAAAGTTAAGTAGCTTAAGTCAACATTTTTAATAAGTTTTTAAGCTTTCTGTGTATGTTACGGAGTGCCTGCACTCGTTTCTCTTCATGATTGTGAGCCTGGGTGTATAAAGTGTCAGCTGTGTAGAAAAATCAATGTGGCAGCCACCGTTTGTTGTTTGCTTTGACATTTTTTTTATATCGAGACTACTGTAATATGAGTTGCAATGCTTTACACACATACATACTCACACATAAATGTAAAGGACCTTCAGCTCTCCACAAACACAATTTAGAACCCGTTTTTAATCCTCCCCCCTGGCTCTTCTTACTCCTCCAACCCATTCAATGTGTCTCAGTGCTGCTTTTACACAGTAAAGGAATCTATTGATTTGTGGGCCAGAGTCAAAGCCAAAAATTGAGAGGAAAAGTTGCTGTTAAGGGTTTTAGTGTGAGCTTTTGACACATACAGTGAGAGGTGAGATACTGTGATGCTAAAATACCAAACAAAGCAGAGCTGTTTAGCTTTGACTGAAAATGGGGCCTCTGTCTCCTTTTCCACCTCATTGTTCTTTTTCTCCTCCTCCTCCTTGCATCAGCCTATTTTTATACAATGCTACTGTATCTTTTAGCATTCCTGTCACTCCTTATTTCTGTTACCCCTCATTCTCTTTTTCTTCATCTTCACCCTGCATCTTCCCCCTGTGGTTGTTTTTGCAAACCTGCTCTCCCAGCCTTTTTTCTCTGCCAAGTATGTACGCACTTAAGCAAACACACACTGTGGCCGTTTTTGCGTGCCCACATGCACGTAGATTAGGAGTGCATACACACCCTGACCCTTGCCAGTGAAGCCCTGTGATCAAACCTCTGTGGACTAACGCTCACCCTGTAATCACGGCTCGGAGACCTACCGGGAGCTGTGGTAACAGGCTGCTGGTTTCCCTGCCCTTCCATGGCCACATGGTCCTTTCCATCTGCAGCAGGCCCCACATTTTAAGTGGCCCCCACCCTGCAATACTGAGACCACATTAAAGGCCTCAATAATGGGTTCACAGACCGCAACGCTGGTGTCGAGCCTCCAGGGTGTGTCAGGGGGTGTGCTACTTTTTCATTTATTTCGCCTGCAACTTTTCTTGCAGTTTTTAAAACTCGCCATATGTCATGGTTTGAATATGACACATAGAATTGATCAGATTATTAATAATACACTGGGAGGTTTTCTGTAAACAAGTAAAGCCGTGTTTTACTTATTCCCAGAAATGACTAGCAACCTTTGCTTCACATCAACTCATTTGTTTTTTTACTAAAATTTCTTTTTCCATAAATTCATCACTACACCTTCTTTGTTAAGTTTCCGGTTATTTCTGAGCAGAGGATAAACAAGTTGGAAAGATTTTTTCTTTGTTGTTAGTTAGTTTTTTAATCAGATATTCACTCTTCCACCATCTGAAAGATACTCCAAAGTTCTTCCTCATCCTCTGCCTCCAAGCAATGAAGTTCATAAAAAGTTTTACATCTTTTTGAACATATAGCATCTATTTTCAACGAACAGCATTTAAGGCAGGAATATGGCCTTGTGCCTGTTTCTCAGCAGTCATGATTTTGTGCTTTTTAACTGTACTGTACTGTAAAAATCTCTTTTTTTTGTTTCAGAGCATATATTTTAGTGGCTAAAGTCTCTGTCAACTTCAAAATTCCCAAAAAGAAAAAAACACAACCCCATTTGAAACCCCTAGGTTTGAAAAAATGTCATTTAAATTCACATCCAGTTTTGAAGTGGATTTTTATTAGTATGAATATCCTGCCTGCTCATTATCCTTTATCTTAACCCAACTTCAAATTTAAATCGTGCTGCATTTGCTGAACCCTGGATGTAAGAAGTCCAAAGTATTTTGCTCTTGAGTTTCATTTTGATATTAGCAGTTTCTCAATGGCCATGTAGCTCACTTTGCTTGAGAAAGAAATGAGCTAATAACACTCTAGCAGTACTTTGTTTAATGTATAATGTAAAGGATTTTTTTGATGGTCTTTTTTGTGTGAGGAATAGAATATAAACCTGCAAGCAGCTCATTATGTTCTGTAGTGCATTTTCTTAAGAACCCAGGGCAATTCACCAGATGAGTCACAATGAAAATGTATATCTTAAAAAAAAAAAAAAGAAAGAAAAAGGAAATCAGTACCAGTTGGCCATGCTATATTTCAGTTTGGTGTGTAGTATTGTAAGCTGGGTAATAATATACTCAAATGGTTGTTGAGTGTTGCTGATTTCTAAAGAAGCTCAAAGAAGATCAGGGTAGATTGAAGTGAGTGGGTCACTTCATGCTCCAATGCAGGCCAACATAACTTCTTCTGCTTTAGTCATCTTGCTGATCTTGCTGAGGCATGGCCTCAAAGTTCCCAACAGTTTACCCTCTGATTGTTTCGAGGGGATGTGATATTCAGATGGATTCAGCCTGGGCAGTGACCTCTAGTTTGTGCATGGCTGGATGCTGCTCTGAGGGCAGTAACAAGCTAAAGAATTGAAGTGAAATGATAATGCAGCCGGAGACTGTTTGGGAGCACTGACACCAGAAAACAAAAATAGATGCTATTTTAGAAAGGAGAGATTGTCTGATTGCAAAAAGTGTTGAATGTAACAGTGTTTCTCAGTTTAAAGGGGTTTATCATGCAAAGTTGCTAAATTAGATAAAATCATTTCCCTCATTTTGCATGATGCTTAATCAAAAATCATAATATTCAGCTTTAATTTGCTTTTTTTGTGGCAAAGTTTGTACTTTGAAAGCTGCACAGCATTTGAAGCATCATAAGTTTTACACTATGATAAATCACAATACAATACACTTTATTTTCTTTATAGGGAAATTTGTTTTGGATTCAAGTGCTGTTACATTAGCTACCTTAATAAAATCAATGAGTAGAAACATGATAATAAATCACTGTAATCTACATACAACCATCCTACCACACAGCAGGAATCATAAATACATTGCACAATACCCATTTGGGATTAAAAAAAAAAGGAAAAACATCAAAAATAAAAAGGTATAAAACCTGAATAAATAAAACCTTACCCCAACCACAGAGCCCCAAGGGAGAATTTGCACAATTCATGTGGCCATAAAAGACATTATGACTTTGTGGCTTTCATCAGTGAAGATACAACAATTATACTTAGCACAGTTAAGATATCCATCAATTAATGTTGGAAAATTAAGCTCATTTTGATTTTTCCAATTAGATTTAATTATTTAGCAGCTGCATTCTACAATGACCCTGGGAGTGAGTCTGTGTGCATGGTTGTTTATTTCATTTGTTTCTGTGTTTGTCCTGTGTTGGACTGATGACCTGTCCAGGGTGCACCATGCATGTCGCCCAAAGGCAGATGGTTCGATGGATGGATGGAGCTGTTTGCTGCTGTTTCAATATAAACATACAGACTCATCCTACTGCTGTTCAACACAAATGTGAAGAAACATCTCAGTATTTAGTTTTTCTTGCATTTTTTAAATATGAAACCTGTATGGAAACTGAATTAGTAAGTTGGATACTCACAAATTCAATGCGGTTCAGTGTAAATGCCAGCTAAATAAGCTTTCATTGGTTAGTTGACGCACTGCTATGGAAAAAAAAAACATGTAAGCAGACAACTAGACTCCAACTTAAGTAAACACCTTCCTCTATTACACTTGCACTGTAAATATGTGCAGACATGTTGAACATCCACACAAATATGCTGACAAAACCCACACCAAATGCAAGTTCAGAGGCACTGTAAATGACTCAGATGACAAGAAAAGTGTTTCTGGGGGCACAAAAGAGTATCTTAGCAGTAAGCAGGACACCTTTCTACTGTTCTGAGGGAAGCTTAATTTGATGTTTTGCAAACACACCAGAAATCACAGAGCCTTCCATGGAAATGTCTACTTCTGGTTGACTTGCATATTTAGTAGAAATCATGTCAGAAGTAATCATTTGAAACTTGTAGTCTGTCATTTGAGATTAACTATTTATCCTGTCACAGAGGATAAATAGTAGATTTACAACCACATGGCGGAGAGTCACCCAGTGAAACATGCGTCCTGTTTGGGGTCTCAGTCCAGAGCTTGAGAAACTCTGCTCTGACATGATGAATGCACGCTGCTGTGGAAGAGTGATGAGCTAGTTCCTGACTGCACCACCTCAGGGTTATCTGGTATGATACACACACACACACACACACACACACACACACACACACACACACACACACACACACACACACACACACACACA
>JBBBVU010000005.1:6048062-6075844 GCA_037177055.1 Atherinosoma microstoma
AACCACTGAAGGGGAAGGGGGGGGGGGGGGAGGGGGGGGGGGGGTGGGGGGGTTTTTCTTTGGGAATTCCAGCCCCCCCCCCCCCCCCCCCCCCCCACACACACACACACACACAATAGATAGATGGATGTCAAATCTACATAAAAATTCACATTAGTGTGCCAATCATTCATTCCTCATGTAAAACATATTGGCGGTGAATGAAAGTAGCTGAAAATCTTACATGTTTGAGCATTTTGAATAGGTAGTGTTATACTTTTAAGGGTTTAATTGCACTGACAGAAACATCCATCTATCCATTGTCTGCACCCACTTATTTCGATGCAGGGGTACAGGGGGGTTGGAGCCTATTACAGTTGCAAATAAGCAAGATGCAGGGTACACCCTGGAAAGGCTGCCAGTCCATCATAAGGTGCAAACAGAGATGCAGACAACCACTCATGCTAACACTCACTCCTATTGGAATCATCAAACATCACACAAGCATGCATGTTTTGGACTGTGAGGGGAAGTCAGAGTACCCTGCCTGCGGCTGAAAAGGTGTATATGCAAATGTACAACCGTTCAACAACTGTTAACATTAATATGATAGCAACTTAACGTGACAGTGTCACATGGGTGGAAGCCAAGAGTACTCAGAGAGATCCCACATGTGCTCAGGGGTAACATACAAATGCCCCGACAGTAAAAGCAGAGTAGATTATTTATTCAATCATTGTTAAAAAGTTGTTGAAAATGATTCGTATATATTATTTGCTCCAACCAGGTCCGACTTCCACCTTAAAATGCATGAGAAAAGCACACGTAACACCAACACATTGAGTTGTCACCATATTGATGGAGAGCAGTGCAGTGCAGTTCTGAAAGGGCTTAAAAGACAAGCCGCAACATGGCATTGAGTTGTATATTCATTTGCATTTACACCTTTTCACCACCAGCCTAGAAGATTTTTTTTTGTTCTAAATGCCTTTTGGATGCACTCAGCTTATTTTTCTTTTTAAATTAAATATCCACCAAAGATGATAAGCTGACTAAACAGTGATGAGATCATGGCTAATTTCCTCATTAATACAGAAATCCCCCTATGTACCATCATAAAACTGTGACACAGTGTAACTTTAGAATGAAGTTGGATTAATACCCCCAATAAACTATGAAAGTCTGTCCCTTTTGGACCATGGTAACATTTTATTTTAGTAATCCTGTTAGTTGATATTTATATTTATTACGATCTTGGTGGCTGCCTAAAGGTCTAATCAAGATATGCCGTAGGTCCTTTTTCCTATTCTCTTCTTCATCACTCTGAGCCAGACCTGTACCTAACATTGTTTTTCAAGTTTTACACATCAGGATGTATTTTTAACACCTTGGCTTTATGGCATTGTAGCAGTTCTGTCAGTATATATGTGTGTGTGTGCATGCATCCATGAAAGACACTTAGAGGTTCCACCTGAAGGAAAGAGGATAAAAGTGGATTGTGTACATAAATCAACCTCACTCAAGAAAATGACCCGTTAGCTGCCGCAGTTCTCATCTTAAAATATTGTGTCCCGTTTCTTATTCCCTGAAACCACACGCACACACACACATATTTTCACAAAGAAACACGCAAACACAGCATGTCAAGTGGTTGCAAATCAAAACTAGCACTAGAGCCAAAAAAGAGTGGAAAGAGATGGAGACAAAGATATAAAGAGAGGTTTTTTCCATTAAGTAATTCAGTGAGGGCTCAACTAATCAAATCAAGCTGTCACTCATTCATTCACTTCTGTAAGAACTTTAGAGCCACATGCAAACACTCAAACACACACCCACTCAGCGATGATAGAAAACTTCTCCATTAACTTGATTTAAAGATTCTCTTTGGGGCTTTTTAATCAACAATATCTTTTGTTGACCTTTTTTTACTCAGACACTGTTTTTCACTCTAATTCTGGCAGTACAGAATTTGTGTGTGTGAGTGTGTTTGTGTCAGTTTGTTGATAGACCGGGATGTTGATGCTCCTCTCTGACAGGGGAGCTTTCTGGGGAGCAAGTGTCAAAAAGTAACAAGGTAGAAATATAAAGGGAAGATGAGACAGAACGAAAGGTGGAAGTAAGGGTGCGAGAAAAGTGAAGTATTTGGGTACGTTTAGAAAAGAAAAGTATATTTTCAATAATCAGTATAAACCTGCAAGGCTTCCACACCACATGTAATGATGACTTTTACCAAATGTTTATAGTGGAAAATACTGAATTAAGTTTTGAAGCAAGTAGATTTATTTTATTTTTATTCTGATCTGGAAAAATGTCTAAATGCTCGTAAAGATTAGTTTGGGTAAAACTGCAGCTCTTAAGGAAAACTATTGCTGAAAAGCCACAATGCCGTCTCTTAGACAAAGAAGACGTCTCTACAGATGTCTCAGGAATGCATTGGGCTGGTTACTTCTGCACAGCTGAACTTTAAATTAAAACTACACACGAGGTTAGAATGTTATATTATTAACAGCAGATTAGTGGAGTAGTTTTGGGGGCTATGAGCCACTGATGTGAAACAGACTAGCAGGTGTAGGAGGTGCAAGCCTTGATTTCCATTGCCCTCTTTTTCATCCTGGATGAGTATATTTCAGCTAAAGTGAGTGACAAGCTGATGATCAGCTCCATGGATAAAACCTTAGACTCTTTCACTCTTACACAAAGTGAATACAGGATGCCCAATTCAACAATCCACAGTTGGTCATAAAGTAGATTCGCCCTTGTGATAGAGGACGGATACTGAGCTCTGTCTGTGAAATCACATGTAATTCAGAACATGAATAACAAATGCTGAAGGTTAATTGAGGCAGCCATTGCAAGAACTTAAGAGCCAAGTAAAAGTTTAAAAAAATTCCCAGAAGGAATTCTTTCATCTCCTCTATGGTTCAAGCTCGCTTTATTTCCATGTCTGGATTTGGACTAACCGTGATATAATCCCCCAGAGATGCTGTGGAGATCATCTGATAAATCCAGTTAATCCAAAATTCTGAATAATTCCTGAAAGAGTAGTAAGTGATCTGCATATTATTTGCAAAGCCTCTAAAAGTGGGATTAGGGGGAGAAAGGGAAAAACCAAGTTTGAGAAAAGTGTCATAAGAAGCCTCAAGGACACCATTGCAAACAGGACAATGGCATACTAATTCATTTTAGTCAGAGGTGGCCTTCATCGCAAGCTTAAAGGTAAAATTACAGTGTGATCCAAAGAGGGGCGCTAAATCTGCTCCAATTAGATGAATGACTTTTCTTCCTTCCAGTAGTCATGAATCTCACAAAGAAAAGGACTGAAATGACCTAGATAGAGATTAAAATCTGATTGTTTGGTCCTTGTGATATGTATTCCCTATATCATTTAGAGCATATCACCATTAATTTATTTTGGTTGTTCATTTCTGTTATAATAAGAGCAGAAACTTCTTCATAACTTTCATGCTTTTAAAAAATGCCAATGCTCATGTGTGTCATCTCTATCAGCTGTGCCCAGACCAGTGTTCTTGCAAGTCCTCAATGTTGGAACCTTGCCCAAAGATCCATTTTCCAAACATTCCATTTCATGTGCAACAACAATAGAAGGTGTTAAAGGTCTAATCCTTAACACTACTTACAGTATGTTCACATTTGGTGTTGAAGACTGATGTTTAGGGTAGATTTAACCTCCTATGATCCATTGCAGAACTGTGTGTAACATCCTTTGCAGAGCAGGTGTGGATTTATCAAAAGTGGAACGATATAACCTTAAGTGAAGAAAGCCAGTGAAACTGGGGAAAGGTACAGAGGAGGTCAGGAGGGGCTAAAGAAGCAGTAGTAGGAACGAGATTGAGATGGAGACGTGAGCGCACCTATGTGAGAGCTGTCAGTGACAACTATGAATAATGAAAACGCTACAGTCGATGTGTTGCCTGTATCTGTTTCTGCGCTTTGCGTGCAATATGGAAATTGGCTCAGTTAGTGCATAACATGTTTATGAGCCCTCCAGGTGTTTAGTTGGAACATGTGTTCATGCATACCATGCTTGTGTGCAATGAGCTGAATAGTTTGAGTGCTTGTGTTAAGATGTATGTGTGACTTTTGTGTCACTAGTAAAGCATCGACTCATGCAGAGTTGACTGCCTGCTTATACAAACCACGATCTATGCAATGCATACAATGTAATACGTAAAAGATTTGTGTTGCCACTGTGTGTGTGTGTGTGTGCGTGCATGTGTGTGTGTGTGTGTGTGTGTGTGTGCGTGCTACAAATTGTTACATTACATGTTGTGATTTTTTTTTGTATTTGCAAAGTAAACTGTACTCTGTCACTGTTTGTGTATATCCGTGTCCAATGTCCTGTTGTTGCATGTTGTGGGGTGGGGTGGGGGGGTTGGCTGGTTCTCACCATCTTACACCCCTTCAAAGAGCAGTTTGTGGGTTAAGGTTTTTATTTTTGGGTGAGGGTTAGAATTTGGTAAGGTGTGGGTTTAGGCAGTATGTTGTGACAGTTACAGGATGCATGATGGTAATAAATGTCCTCACAAAGACTATATGTGTATGTGTGTTTTATCGCCCCAGAGTAAACTCAATGTGTGCTGAGTCGTAACCCTTAACATCTCAACGGAGACTATGTATTACTCATATTCCTCCTCCAGCCTCTTTGTCCATCTCTGTTGCCTTTTTCTTCCCTCTTTATCTCTCCTGCATCTTCCATCCCTGTTTTACATTGTTTAAGCGCTCTTTGTTTTCTGTTCTCTTTGCACTCCTTTTATCTGTCTCTATCTTCCAATCTTATTCTCATTTAATAATGGCTCATGTAACCCCTTTTACCATTGTCACACTTGCCATTCCTCCCTGTTCACTGTGCACATACTGCATAGAGGTTACTGTTGTAACAGTAGCAGCTTTATCGTCAGAATCCCTGGTAATTATTCATAATGAGTTCATGTTTCCAGAGAAGGACAACAGCAAACATCAGAGTTGACTCTGATGAATTGACATAATGGTCTGACTGCCTGTGATACGATTGGTCAAAATACCATTGAGAGACAGTGCACCCCTTTTTTTTCTACCATGAATTTACTCCTCTTGAGTTTACTCCCCCTTTCTGAGCATGTAACATGACTCAAAGTGGATGTTCGGTGGGCATAAAGATGGGGAGGCTAGATAATACGACTGAGCTATGTTGTAACAGTAACTTGCAAATCTGAATGGCTCGCTGGATACGATATTTATTTTCAAAACAAGCCAGCCCTAATTAAATGCCTGTGTTGTGTTGTGAGCTTTTGACTTGGTATTGACCTCAGATGCAAAAAAGTGTGTTTGTTTGTTTGTTTTTTTTAAATCATATGTCCCCTTTAAAAACACTTTCAGCAGGGTTTATAATGTGTCTAGTTATTTTATTTCAGAATAAGACAAAAACATGATATTGCTTTGACACCAAACTTATACCACTTACACCATTGTGTAATGATTCATTCAATCTGTGTCAAATCTTGGTACCTGAGAACACATCTGAGTGAGAAAGTAGAGTGTTAGGCAGAAAGACGAAAGCCAACAAGAGTTCAACACAGTGTTTCCTGTCTGTTTATTTGTATGGGGAAATCCAGAAAAATATCACTATTCTCATCACAAACTGAATTTCTAGTTCTGGAGATGTGCACTCTTTCCAGACATCCACTATGCTGCTTTATCTTCCCTCACTATGCACAAACCACCTCCTCCAAGCTTCTTTTCTGCGGTCTTATCACATGATCTACACTTGAGAGATTGTGCAACATTTAATAAATAACATTTAAACATTGATTATGTGTCTATGTGGTACTGAAAAGCACCAACAATAGACTGTTAAAAGCAGGAACTTCCTGCTTGAGTTAACCTTGTAATCCTAAACTGGGTAAACACATAAAGATTATCGGGCTGTTTTTGTCCCGATTTCCCTCTTCCCGACTAAGGACGATAAATGCCCGATTATCTGAACTCTTATAAGATTATCCTATAAGATCATCCTGCGGTCTGACGTGTGTTAAGAGTGAATTTGTCCCAACAATCATCTCTGAAACGGGTTGGGGCAGACAATCGCAAATATTAAACTTGTTCAATATTTATAACCAAAGATCTTCACGTGTTTGGGGAAAGCAGACTACTTCCGAGTCGTTGCTCTGTGGATTGTGATCTGGAACGGAATGTAGCCAATCAAGAAAGCAAGCTGACTGGGGAGCAAGGAAACAGGAACTGGGTTCACTCCTTTATCTTCAGCTGGGCGATGACAAGTGATGATGAGCCGCAGAGGAGGAGTTTGCTGCTTAAATGGAGGGGAGAGGCTTTGCCAAACAAAAGAGGCATGGATCTTTCGGGGCAAAGTTGATTATAAAAATAATTGTAGTCTTTTCTTTTTTTTAGTTCAAGATTTTTTCCAAATCCCAAATACACCATCATTCCCTCATCTTGAATGTCCTCTTGCTATATTTCTTCTTCTTCTTCATTTTTGTTAGATCACATGGAGGTTTCAGGATCAGCTGTGGGACAAGATTCATCATGTGTGTAGTGTGCTGACATTATCAGAGCATAGCACACCACTGTTCAATTCCTGATTTTTTATTTTCATATGTGGGGTCTCTAACGAACAAAAAAATCTCTTCAGATTTAAAAATCCTTATGCGTGTACCTAGCTTAGAAAGACTGTACTCAGGTCTCCACCAATTCTGAGTAATTCACAAGAGACTCAAAGCCTGAAACTAAAGCTTCTCACCTAAGGATCCTCAACATCTGATAATCTGAGAAGACATTTTGAAATAAGTTTTTGTTTTGCTAAGTGGGGCTAGTCCAAATGTATCATATAGATTTTTTTGCCAGCAGAGGTTGTACACACGACTTTGCTAAATTATGTGTCTGCACCAATATTTGTTTTGTATGCACAGCAATATGCTACAAGAATAATAGCAAGGAGACGGCTGTAGATCAGAAAGAAGAGCATTTGTCACTGCAAGTGAGAAGGTTGAAGGTGTGATCCCCAGCTTCCCCAGACTACACACCAGGGAACACACCAGACAGGTCAGAGATAAAGTTGTGGAGAAGTTTAAAGCAAGGTTAGGCTATAAAAGCAGGGTTTGCTGAAACACCAATGAATCCAGTTAAGAGCAGCAGTGGGGATGTCGTGGCTTTGCTAGTAGTAAACATGTTTAACTTTAACCTTTAACTCAGAAAACGAATGTAGTTCGTTAAAGAAATGCTCCTTGGCCTTAAAATCTATGCTCAGCTAAACTTGTACATAGAGCCATACAAGCTAATGTTTGCAGCATATGTTGAAGTAGATAAACCCAGCGTTTAATCTAATCCTCTTATTTTTGCTTTAGTGCTTTTAGTTGTGGAAATGCTATAAAAAAAGACACAACTCCAGTATTACTCTCACCACAGCCCTTTGCCGTATGAAACGCAAAGTTTAATAGTCATGGTTACGGTTATTAACCCACAGAAATCCTGTTATGGGCAAAGATTTTCAGTTATTTTCATAAAGAATCCAATATTGCAATTATGTTGCATGGATAAATATTATATCAGAGCCACAATAGTTAAAATTTTAAAAGAAATGAGCTGTAAAACAGAATATAATACATCTGACCTCCTTCCTCCCTTTTTTTTAATCCTTGTTGACATGTACCTGAATGTAGTTGCGGGTGCTAGCCCCATATATTTTCATATCTTTTCCAGCATTGTTGGAAGTTGCCCTCTGAAGCTGATGTGATGCAAAAGTAAATCCGGCTAATTTCATCTGCTGCGACAGCTAACCAAGGGAAAAAATGTGTTTCCACTTGTCTACCCCTCCACCACTTCTTTACATTCCTCTCTCCATCCTTCCAGATATTTTTTTTTTGCTTCTCAACTTTCTCTCTCCTGTTTTCCCTGTGCAGCCAAAGCCTATTTGCAGCAGTGAAGGGTATTATGAAAAAACCCAGGTGGAAGGGAACACTCTCTCCTGTGTCTCTCAGGCATATAAAGATGGAGGACATTTCTCCAGATGCACCAAAACTGCAACCCGATTCACATATATTTTTAACACTGATGTGTGCTGCAGGTCACACTGTAACAAATTAAACATGCATACCAACCAATCTTTTGCACAGGAGGGAAATTCCTTATTCTTTGCTCGTTTTTGTCCACTGCTTGATCAATTGCTCCATTTTTGCCCATAAATGGAGTTCTTCACTGGTTGCAGATTTTCAATTCAATTATTTAGTTTGTTCTTCTGCTTTAGAAAATAAAACATCTACCTTCTTCACCCTTCCAGTGTGGTGAAGTAGCAAAAATAAATAGTTTAGTCTCTTCGGTCTGGATCAGCCTCTTAATTCTGCTTAATTGTTTATAAAAAATTTTCACACAAGGAAACCCCCCCATGGCAACCATTTAAGATACATACAAGATAATCATTTAACTATTACTCAGCATACAACATAAATTAGAATATGAAATTAAACAAGCAATAAAAGAATGATGAAAGAGATCACAGAGCTGAATTAAGCTTAATCTGTTTCAGAGATATGCAAGTTATCAAGTGGTAGCAACCTGGAGATTAATTAACAGCCACCAATCTTGACACAACAACCACATCCCAAGGAAAGTGAGAGGAAGAATTCCTACTTTAAATGGAGTGACACAAATACACATTAATGGACTGCAGTGGTACCCGATAGCAGTGGAGCATCCTTGATTCCACTTTTATTTCCTTTCTTTCCTCTCTACCCCGTCACACGAAAAAAGAGAAGGAGACTCACAACTGATGTCACAAGATGGTGTGTCAAAAATAGATGAGAAGTACTCACAAGAGTTATTTAAAAAGTTTGTCGCTGGTTGCACAAGCACCTCAAGTGTAGAGCTATAAAGAGCTATATAAATAAAGCGGAGTTGAGTTAACACGCATTTATATTTTAATGCCTTTCAAAAATCATCATGTAAAACTTGAGATCTATATGCATGAGGTGCGTTTTTTATAGGATTTTTAAACATCGGGGCTTAGCCCAGCTCAGAAATCTTTAAATTTTCATCTGACTCTTGCATCATTTTTAAGTTATTTAAGAGTACAATGAATATAAGATGTCTTGTCCCATCATTTATAAAAGCTTTTACAGTTTGAATTCAAAACTAAGTGAGAACAATCTGAGTAATTATTCAGCTTTATCATTCTTCGTGTTAGCAACAAACAACTAAGAAGACCTTAGAGTGTGATATTGTAGATAGTTCAATAAGTTCTCTATTAGTGTTAATGTGGTTAAGAGACCATTGTGGACCCTTTTGTAAGTGTAAAATGTATCTGTAATCAGCTGCATAGGGGTAATGTTAGTTTCATTGGGGTCAATACGTAATATGTTTATGACAAGTTACACTTTACAGCCTGTCATATTCAATGAAACTGCAGATTGTAAAAGCCACAGGAAACCAGTTACTATCAGGGTAGTGTTGGGATTTCACTTTTTTAACATACATAATTCAAGACTCTTTCATTTTCACCATACGACATACAGCCAAACTTCAAACAGCCCATGATGAAAAATGTATTGAATCAATAGCATGATCCAAGCTAACAACACAATAACTTACAGCCACTGTCCTTGACTGAGCTGTCATCACATTTCTAAGTTAGTATTTGTATGGCTTAGTTGAGCATGTCACTGAGCGTTTTCGCATGCAAAAAAGTGTTCATGCATGTACATTTTTAGATGTATATTTCTGTTCTGTGTGTAGTTTAAAAAGTTGGCACTGCATTGGAGTTTTGGAATTTGAGATAGAAAATGAGCACTACAGCGATTTTGCTACCACTCTGTTACCAGACTGGATCCACAGTCTTCTCCTGTTTTTAGTTCAGGTGATTTCCTTGCAGTTGGCAGGTGAAGTTAATGAACTTGTCACAGGCTGAACAAGGCTTTTGTCTCTAGTTGCTCAACAACCTCTTTAACAAAAAGAATAAATAAATCCACGTGATTACAAATAATGGATGTACCTTTTTGTATTGGCCCTCAACTTCAGCACTGAACAACAATTCTGATGGGTAGAGTTGCTTATTATGAATTGCTAATTGCCTCGACTTTTAGAGATTTCAGAAGTATAGTGCAGTATAGATTATGACACTGAATGTATCCATTTTGTTTAAGCAAATATTAAAATTACAGTTCAAAGCAAACATGTTTCTGGACAGGCTTACGGAGTAATCAAATCCTCATCTCTTCAGATACTGTCCTCCCTCTGTGCATGCAGCTATTTTGATTATTTCCACTCGTACTGCACTTTTTTTCCTTCATTTTACCTGTTTAGGTTTGATTTCTGCACACGCATCTGCAGAATTCCTGTGCTGTATATTAGGTTTGTCCCCCAGGTCCACCTATTTGAAAATGCCTCAGAAGTGGCTGAGCTGTGCATTGCATCACCGTGTTGTGCAGCTTTAAAAAGATTTGTCAGTGCCTCGGTACCTTTGCTGATTTTTGTGTGGTTCCAACCCCACATGGTGTGAATAACTTTAGCTAGACTTCTCCAAACACGTTTGCTGCACCCAACTTCTTATTATAAGGAAGAACATTGAACTAAAAATCTAATTATATGGCATGCCCTCACTAACTCTCATTTTTCTTGTCTCTTTTTAACAGGAAGATCATTGAGGTGAAAATAATTGATGATGAAGAGTATGAGAAGAACAAGACATTCACCATTGAGCTGGGAGAGCCGGTTCTGTTGGAGATTGGACAGAAACACGGTGGGTCTGCCTTCCTGTCTGCTATGTGTGTATGTTTGTCTCTTCGTGTGCTTGGCTGTAAAAGACACTTTTAAAATGCTGTGACTGGCAACAAGGACAGGGTGACAGAATGAAGTATTCATTAAACTGACTCTCAGACCCAGTACACATTTGTCGCTTAGAAACAGGTTGAGACCTGCATTGATTACCTGAAGCCTTCAATCTAAACTCAGATTAACTGTGGAAACATTGTACTGAAGCACTGAGGATGCAGCACGGACAGGATTAAAAAACACTGCCCCTGAGCTGTGGGGTGATTTTACAAATAATGCCGTCATTGTCAAAGGCTGGGCAGAAATAATAACTTCTCTCAATCAGTGTTTGACCTGTTTCATAACTACAAATGTAAAGAGGTTTAGTGTGAACAGAAAATGAAGAGCCAAAGAGCTCTCTGGGGTCACAAATTTGTAGTTAAGTCCCACCTGTCATTTCCTACACTCTGTATCCACAGAGGTAGCAGGGAGCTCAGAAATCCAAGAATCTAAAAGTATTAAGCCCTTTTACTCTCTGTGGGAACAGAATGAAGCTTTACCTGAAAATTTAAAAGGCTCACCTCAGTGCACAAACCAGCTAATCTTTGCTGAGAGACTCAGGTCTCTGTTCTCTTCAGCTCTTTCACCTCTGCTAAAAGAAATATCTGTTTATATAAAGACTTTCCTTCAGCTTGCATTGGATTTTAGCCCCTTTCAAGTTTACTCGACTTCAGGTCTAAGTGATTACACTATCTGACATGAACAGAGTTACATACAGTACAATCTAGTCTCGACACTCTAGTTAAGATACCCTGTGGAAAACAGTTCATCCCACGTTTACTAACAGTCAGATGTGATCAATATTTTAAATGTTACCAATTAGACGACAAAATTACTGCCTTTAAAAAGTAACTAATTCCAAAATGATCAGAAAAGTAACTCAGATTACTTTTGCATGACCATATATGAACGTCCCTTTGCAATTCCTTGTGCCATTTAGATATAATGTCAGGTAACATCACACGTTTTTGTATGATATATAATCTGAAGTCCTCAGACTAATAACAGGAATGACAGATGCAATATCACTTTTACAGCGCGTTGATCCGTCTTAATTGTGTGTCCCTTTTCCCAGTTTGACAGTTAGCCGAAAGCTTCTCAGACGTAACAGCAGAGTTCAAAAGTTTTACTAAGTCATTGGTCCCATTACTTTTTTGTGTGTGTAAAAAGACAGAATGCATGTTAAAAGCTGTATACTGGCCTGTGTCAAAAACTAAATTATTGAACTGAGCAGCATGTCATGTGGATTAATACCAGTAATTTCTTACTTTGTCTTCCAAGGTTCCTGAACTTTTGTGTCTATAATTAACAGCCACTAGACAATGCTAAAAGCAAGTATATGCCACCAAACGTTATCGATGATAATGTTTGCTAACACAAAACCAATCATGTGTGGCTCAATGTAAACAGCTTGTAGAGATTTTATTTCTGATCTTGGGGAGAAATGGTGACACTACATTAGTTTTTATCAGAGCAGCAGGAGAGAGCAAGCCCTAATGAATGGGTGGGCTGTTAAGTCCAGCTGCATCACTGCTGTTGCTGCTGACACATTTATTATCCCCCAGACTCAGTTTGCATTTCACCATGATGTTGTGACTCTGCTCATCTGGGCTGACATGTGCAGGACTAAATGCTGAACAGAAGAGACAGATTGTGTTTGAGGTTTATTTTATTTATCTATTTCTGTCTCTTTCTCTATTGTGTGTTTTATAGAAACAAAATATACAGACTAATAAAACGACAAAAATGGCTAATTGCCTTTTTGATAAGGAAACAACTGAGTACTTAAATTATTGAATTAATGCTTTAGACAAGTTACCTCAAAAAACGAACCAGGGAATGCTAGTGTATTACAAAGTAATTATATGACCCGCATAGAAATAAAATGAAATTAAAATACTTTATTTTTCTATTGAGGGGAAATTGGAATTTTTGTGAGTTTTTTGTTTAATTATAAATAATTGATAATTAACTGATAGTCAAGTTTTGTTCCAGTGGTCGCTGGCAGGAATGATCTGCTCTACTTATCTGTCTTCAGTATATTTGACAAAGCCTCTAACTGAACACATTCTATTATTTCCTCATTGGTTTCTGTAGATAATGTGAAGAATTGTCCACTATGTTCAGCAGTCTTCTCTGGACAGTCAGCTCCAGCGGCTCCAGAGTTGTCCCCTGCACAGAACCAGCCAATTTGTTCAGTTTCTTGAAGTCTCTAGGCTTGATGTCGTTGCCCCAAATGGTGGCTACAAAGCACATTACACTTCCCTCAACAGACTTATAGAAGATATGTAACATCTTGGTGCAGACATTGAAGGATCTTGGCAGAAAAGTCTGTTCTGTTCTTTCTTGTAAACAGCTAATGTGTTACTTTTCCTGTCTAGTCAAGGTATCTGTATTCCTCCGCCTCTTCTCCCAGGATGAATACGTTTAATAAGCGATTTAGAAACACAGAAAACAACCTTTTCCACCTATAAAAAAGCCATAAAGACAGTGTAAGGAAGAGAAATATAAATGTGGAAGCCTGAGTTTGACAAATACGAAATGGTAAACAGAAATCTTTATATTTTTGCTTATGTGCTCAAACCGCTCAAACTTAGCTTTTTTCCTTTCCTGTCAACCAACACAACTTTCTAGGTATTTCGTTTCAGTGAGAGATTTTGCTTTTCTTGTTCATCTATACAAAAAAATCCTGTCCCAGTTTGCAAATAAACAAAAAAGTTTGGTGACAACTTTACAAACTTCTGTGAGATTTTGGAGACTTAATTGGAGTTTAACATGAATGTAGAGTTCACTCTTTAACATCATTTTCTTGCTCCACTTTTAGGACATCATGAGGATGAACCATCCTAAGACCCTTTATGCACAATTTGACTTATTTTGTAGCTTCACTGATAGTCAATTATAACAGTTTGCACATATTACTTAATGTGGTTTTATGGGGAGAACGGCCTTGTTTGCGTGATAAAAACCTCACTTCTACTCTGTACCTAGGACCTTGAGTCATGCAGGAACTGTGAGTTTAGGGATAATTATTAACATTTTCATATGGAGGCATGGAATTGACAGCCACTTCTATTAGCACATTAGCTACAAGCTTTTCCCCTAATTTCTTTGTTATAAGTGACCCAACAAATGCAGGGGATATGACCCCCCCCCCAAAAAAAAGGTTCCAATAACACTTGAGCCTTACGGAGCACACTGCCATATTAGACAAACCACAGTCAGAGAGTGAAACCTCAGTCTCTTTTATCTTACTCTCAACACATTCGCAGAATCTCCTGGTGGAGCATGGGTCCACAGTCTAGATGTCAGACATGAAGAGGCAGCAGCCTGGGGCGTGTTTCATTACAGAGGAATATAATTGGTTTTATAACACTGTCAAAGAGCAAGCAGACTTACATTTGCACACACTCAACCACACACATACTGTAACACATGCTGCGCTTTTCAATTACAGCAGCTCAACAGTGATAACGGTTCAAAGAATGATTGTGAAGAGTGAAAACACTCACTTTATGGAAAGATGGGGGAGTTGATGATGCAACATATGTAATGGGAAGATAGGACTGTCAGAAAATATAACTTTATATGTGTGCATTCACATTTGTTATAACGGGAAATGGTTGACAGCTTGTGACATGTGACTATGTGGATATAAGTATTTACATGTTATTCTCTTACAGGAGATTTCATGCATTTGCTGAGATGTGATCACAGTAATAATTCAGGCTGCTGAGGCCAGAATAGAGATGATTTTTTTTTTAAAAGATGAATGATTTGATTTCAATTGGTGTGTAAATGCTGTCAGATGACAAGATTATTTGAAAAAAAAACTGTATGAATAAACCTGAGTGCAGGATTTGACAGTTTAATACGACTAAGTTGTTTGACTAACTCGCCCTCTTGTGCCTTGCTGGAAATTACTTTCTCAGCCTTTCATAGATTGAACTTTACTTTGGAAACTGTCTTGCAGTGTGCAGTGTGTCTGTGGCAATGGTGTCACCACGGCAGGATTTTTGTTTTCTTCTGTGGTTAGGACCTACCAAAAGTAGTCTAAGGATGGAAATCACCATGGACCAGTTTTGAACTGGGTCATGGGCCAAGGCTCACTGATGCATATAAGGCCAGCTCATATTTTTTCATTAAACAGAAGAACTCCTGGAGCTCAGAATGGTGAAAAGGGTAAAAACAGTTCCAACAGAGAGGTACAAATCACACAATGAACCAGTGAGTTGCATGTGGGCTGTGTAGTCACAGACTGCATGGTCAGGGTGCTGATGCTGACCTGAGTCCACTGCCAAATGTGCTTATAATGGACATGGCTCTGTGTGGGTTGTTTTCTGGGGAAAACATGACACTCCACACTTTTTAAATAATAGAAGCTAATTCAGCAAAGATTTTCAATCATTTGATTCATAAGTAAAAGCAGATCGAAAGGTTTTATATTACAAAAAACTGGAGAAAAAGAAGCTTTTATGTGTGAATGAAATTAAGCTGTTTTGGAAATTTAAAAAAAGTTCATAATCATATATGTGAATGATATATATGAACACATTTGGGTGAAACTGACTGAGGCAAATGTTTACTATCAAATCTAAAACAATTTTCTGCTAGAATTATATTCACAACAGGCTTTGGTCCTCATATCTTGTTAGACTTCTAGAAACAGATGTACAGAAAAAAGAAAATATATACATTTGTGTAGCCATGTTTACAAAAAAATGGTACACAATAGCATGGAGTGCGACACGTTATCAGTCTGACCTGTGGAGACATTGGTATGATTGTCTTTTTAAAATGCCTACTTAATTAATTTATTGTGTGTTTTGTTTGTTTTTAGATGGACCACGAGTCTGTAATAAAGATGAATTTGGTTTGAATTTAAATACAGAATGATGCAGAAAGATATACTTACATTTTACATAAAAAACAACCAAGACTTGATATTCTATATATTCAAAACACAATAATTATTTGATTACTGACATGTTCACTTATACATATTCAGTGTCTTATTACAAGAATTATTCATATTTATATAATATTTGATTCCTCAGTATGAAATTCATGTCTTATTCAGACATAGAAATGATGGGTTGCATCTTTTGTCTGCATTTTTTGCAAAATTTTACCAAATACAAAATGTTTCAGTGCATTCAAACATAAATAAAAAGTTTAACAGAACTCATGTTTACTGGAATAAATGAAAGAAAATAAGGGTTTACTGTTGGTCTGTTCATCTCCATGGTTACCTAGGTGACTCCAACGAGAACAAGCCGTTGGTGGGAGCAGAGGACGAAGAGGTGGCCAAGATGGGCTGCCCCAGTCTGGGGGAACACACACAGCTGGAAGTGATCATAGAGGAGTCCTACGAGTTCAAGGTAAGTGAGTGTGTGTGTACGTGTGTTAACTGTATCTGTACTCTCATCACCAATAGAAGCACTTGTGAGATTTCCTTTTAATTCCTGTGAGTTACCGTATTTATGTTGTTAGCATGTAATGGGTCGTGATAGTGCGTGTTTATTTAAAATAAGCTGTTTTTTTCCCATTATTTCTATAAAAGAGCAAGTTTACAGTAGATCATTTATTCAACAAATTAAAGTCAGTAAACTCTGTATGCTTGCATATTTTACATTGGGAGGGTTTTTTTTTTAGATGTAATCAGTTAAGCCATGGATCAATATTTTTGTGATTCAGCAACAGATCATTATAAATGACTTGACATTGCCTGTGTGCAGGAAAACAATAAAGTAGCAAACTGTCTCCTGTTAAGCCTTCATTACTTTGTGTATTGCCAGTCCATTGTCCATCCATCCTTCCCTGCATCCATCCTTCCATCCATCGCCTCTCATCTCTGATTTTAATTTTCTTTTGAAAGGAAATAATCATGTGTGTCTCATTGTTTACAGAGCTCATTTGTTCATTTGTCCATTTGTGTCATGTCCTTGGTGTGCATGTGTGCAGAAAGCAGTGAATACTCTTCTTAGACGGGCTGAAAAGGTTATTCTTCCTATGCATCCAATGCTTTTTCTTTAGTCTATTACTACACAATACTACTGCTTAGGTCCAATCTATAAATCCTTAATTACACAAACACACACACACACTGGGATTAATTTGGGGTTTCTCTTGTTGAGACTGTTCCAATAAATATGTTTTCCTCCTCGTGCAGCCATTAATACTGTAAACAGTAAACCATGCAGGATTTTCTTATAGCCCTGTCAGCTGACTTAAGATAATGACTGCTGCTGTGATGCTCTGTGGCTGCTCTGAGCTGTTTTACATATTTTATTATTCCTCTTCCTGCCTGCTTATAAACAGAAAACCCTACCGACCTGCCTGAAGGTTTTTCCTCAGTTTTTCTGAGTAACATCACTAAAACGTACCGTCACAGCCAATTTCACAGCTACGTCTCAGCACATCCTGTGCTTCCACTTCTCATTGTTAAAGTTTATCTCTGCACTGGGGACTTTTACTGGGAGACTACAGAATTCAGAAATCTGTATTTTTCTCTTTCTGTGGGGCTGTGGGTGAATCAGCAACTTGAAGTTGTGTCTTTTCTACTCTGCCTGGTCTGTATGCACTTGCATGCTTGCTTTTGTGTGTGTGTGTGTGTGCGTGTGCGTGTGTGTGTGTGTGTGTGTGTGTTTAGAATACTGTAGATAAGTTGATCAAGAAGACAAACCTGGCCTTGGTGGTGGGAAGTAGCAGCTGGAGGGAGCAGTTTGTCAGTGCCGTTACTGTTAGCGCAGGTAACACACACTCACACAGAACACATGTTGGATTATTTTCATGCTTTAAAATTTGCAGGGGTTGGGGGTCGATTTCCCTGAACTTTGCAGCAGTGTTTATTTAGTCCTTTTGATTATTTTAATCTATTAATAATAAATGTTTGTACCTTTGGGCAGAGCAAAGTCTATGTCCATGTCTAACTCAATACGTTAACCTAAGCTAACTGCTGCTCAGTGAATGTACTTATTCTGTCTTACTCTTCCTCGCTTTAAATCTTCTGCACCTGTAGGAGACGATGACGAGGAGGAGAGCGGCGAGGAGCGACTGCCCTCCTGCTTTGACTACATTATGCACTTCCTCACCGTATTCTGGAAGGTCCTGTTCGCCTTCGTCCCGCCAACGGAGTACTGGAATGGCTGGGCTTGCTTCATCGTATCCATATCCTTGATCGGCGTCCTCACTGCAGTCACCGGTGATCTGGCATCGCACTTTGGCTGCACAGTAGGATTGAAGGACTCGGTGACAGCTGTGGTGTTTGTAGCACTGGGGACATCAGTGCCAGGTGAGGGAGATAGTGAGGTCATGAATATGTTTGTGCATGGTCTGTGACCACTCTTTGTAGTGTGTTGATATAATTAAGCTCAAATATCACAATGGCTCTTCCCACAGTCCTGTTTCATTTAAGCCAAAATTCACCAGTAAATTGCGGAGTTCAGCTCTAATCCCCTAATGTCAAATGGACGTGGTTCATTACAAGATGTTGGCTTCTCCAGTTAGCAAACTGGTGTGGTTCAAATGGAATATGACATGTTTAAATTTCCACCACGTATCCTAGTCAAATAAATCCCAAGCCTTCTTAGTCTTAGCTGTTGTGACAGGATGTTTGTTGATAGAACATGTCTGGTTAGAAAAAGAGAAGTAAATGTTCCCTGCATGTTTGGCCTCTTCAGCATCAGAGATAATCCATACATTGGTGTTTGTTCACTGCAAACAGGGACAGCTAATAGCTAAAGTTTTGCCGTCTTTAAGCACTGAAATGAACATAAATAAGCCTGTACAGAAATAATACAGAAATGCAAATAATGTAGTTGTAAATTAATCAAAGATTAAACATCTTGTGATGTTTATTTCTGTTCCAGTTTCATTCTGATGAGCAGGATAAGACTGCCTTTTTTTCTTTTCTTTTTTTTACAGAATTTATTTTTACTTTTGGATCTGACATTAAAGATAAGTTACTCGATGATTTGAGGAGGAACTTTTTCAGAAGAGAGACGGTTGGTCCTGGTTTCCATCTCTGCTAAGATGAATGGCCCTGTGAAATGTAAATTTTGTCAGCCAGTTTTTGAAAGTCCACCAAGTCCACCTGTGACCAGCTCTGTGCAGGCCAAATATAGGAAACCACACGGACTGAGCTCGCTGATTTCACATGCATGTGCAACTTCCATTTGAAGAAAAAAACATACCAGACTAAAAAGACAAGGAGCAGAATAACATTGTGGATGTTTGGTCTTAAGAAAGACTTTGCAGGAAAATCCCAACAATCCACACGTCTAAACTGTACTGTAGGCCAGGGGTGGACTGGGACAAAAAATCCTCCCTGGCATTTTGGCCCAGACCGGGCCAAATACGATCATGCACACCACAAATCTTTGAGCTCCCTTAAATGTGAATATCAACTGTGCAACTTCTTAAAGCCACTAGAGCCATGCAGTGAGATTGCAGGAATCAGTGAGAGTAAACATGTTAAATAGTTCCAAAAAGTATCATTTGTTCATAAAATAAACATCTATACTCCCTCACAGTGATGAATATTACAGCAGCATTCACCCTACTTTGTGTATGATGGAGAAAGAAAATATAACAGACATGAGAAATGACGGATCCGATGAAAGCCGTTCCTGTCTCTGTGTGTCTGCTGCTCTTCTCTCTTGGAAATGTTTTCTTTTGTTACATTTTTTTCAACAATGGCAGGATGAGAAGTGATGTGAAAGTTTCAAAAGACAAGTTTTTAATTCTGATCAGGATGGCAAAAGTTAGGAGAAGGCCAGCGGCAGTCTAAGGATTGTTCCACAGGTCCAATGGCAATCGCCATACATACATAGAGCTCGGCCTGTGATGGGAATTTTACTCAGGACAGCAACATTTCAGAGAAAGTTTCAGACAAATAAATAAACTGTTAACCCAAAAAACACGTCAGCTCACAGTGAAAATGCCCAGTATACCCAATGGCCGGTCCATCCTCGCTGTAAACTGATGAAATACCCTTTGCACTGCTCATCCGAAAGGTAGCATGAACAGGACACCTCGTGCATCTGCAGAATATGAATTAGGTTGTCACATGGACGTACCAGGCCTATATGTTCAACTATTCTACTCTCTAAGAAAATGTCTGTACAAAAACAGAAAATTACCAGGAGATTTAACAGTTAACTGTAAAGACACGTCCGTTACTCCAAATACTGAAAATTCCTTC
Source organism: Atherinosoma microstoma (assembly GCA_037177055.1). NCBI lineage: Eukaryota > Metazoa > Chordata > Actinopteri > Atheriniformes > Atherinidae > Atherinosoma > Atherinosoma microstoma. The sequence goes on from JBBBVU010000005.1 coordinate 6,068,062, forward strand.
ACATTATTAAGGTACATTTGGCTTCATTTTTACAGACTTTTCTTAGCGTGCATGGAGTCTGTGAGAGTCTACATGCTGACAATACATCTTTCTGTAGTTGCTGCTCTTCACATTCTTTCAAGTAGTCACAAAGAGAAGAAAAAATGCAATACAGGCCTCTTCCCATTGAATACAGCATACAGTACAATATTTTTTCTATATTAGTCAAACCCTATGTCCTTGTGCAGTACTTATGTTTGATTCTCTTGTTATTAAAACGCTGCTTTATTTCCATCATTCATTTTCACTCATCTGCACAGCTCCTCTTGAGTTTTATTTACTCTTTTGTTTTTAAAGGTGAAAATAAGATAAAGTAAAGTTTTATTTGTTTTGAGTGGTAATATTGTTAAAATATTATGGCATTTTGTGTTGATTTATTTGCAGCTAAATTTGTGAACACATTAGAAGCAGAGCAGCTCAAAAAATGTTTAAACAGGAAATCCAATAAAATAATGTTGCATTTTGTTGTAGACACAAAATTAGCTGCATATTTCTCCAAAAGTTTAGATGTAACAGACCAGCAAATGAACAAATAGAAGTGAACCTGTCTATTTCATCTTATTTTAGTAGCAGCTGCCCCCATGCCCAGGCTGGAAATCACATTTTAGTTGTAAAAACTGGGCTCTATCACTGCCTTCAGCCTGAGCGTGTCTCTGCCTGGAAGGGACGTGTCGTCCCTGAGATTTAATTCAATTCCCTACCTCGTTCCTCTCGCCAGTGAGTTTATTGTTACTTCTGTATGATTTATAGAACTGGCTGCTATACTACTCTTCCAGGTGGTAACTTTGATGGCTTGCAGTGAAGTCTCTGGAAAGTAATATTTGAATCAATTCCTTCAACTGCTATGTTCTGTCGCTAGATTAAAAGCTGCAAGACCTGGATTTGATACCCACCAACAGTGTGTCTTCTCTGAGAAAACACTTTGATGTTAATTTCTTACCTCTGTTCTGAATCTCCAGTTTTTCTGCTTTGCTTTGTGTTATATTCTTATTCAAGTTTCTATCTGTTCTTCCTTTGCTTCTCCAGATCCCCCCTTGTCTACCTGTTCTGTTTTCACTCTCGCATCATTCCCATCAATTTATTATTCTGACATGGTGTTACCTAACCCCCCCCCCTCATCTTTCTTTCCTCCTACTATTGAATGTTGTGTTTTTCCTATTGGTTCATCCATCATTCTGACCTGTGTGTGCTGTGAACTCCAGGTGTGTGCGTGGGTGAAAATGTGTGCAGGTTCAGCAGGTGACTAACTTCCCCTGGGATTTGTTTGCTGCCTTGTGTGTGTTTGTGTGAATGTAATCTTCTCGTTAGAAACACTCATCTCCTCTCGTATCCCGGCCTCCCCCTCCCCCTCCACCCCCTCTGCCATCCTCTAGGCTCATAAAAGCACTTTTGCATTATTACATCCGAGACACACACGAGGATTATCGGGCCAATTTACTGTGAATTTGCCGATTCAGGCAATTAGAGGTGCAGATGCTGATCGGAGGAGCTTGGTTTGACAGCTCTGTGAGGTCTACTGAACTTCATTTTAAACCATCTGAACCACTTAAACTGTAAGTGGTATGTAATATATGTGCTGATGATGAACAAGTCATGTATAGATCACAGATTTATCCTCAGTGTCATGGCCCTGGTTACAAGTCTTCATCTCACACAGTGGTGCAGAAACATACTTTTTTTTTTTCAGTGTCAAATTCAAGACATTGACTGATTTACTTTAATCTTGAGTTTAACATTTTAGTCTCTGGTGGTCATAAGAGCGTTTCTAAACAATTTGGAGTCCATCATTCTAAGAAATAAGTGGAAAACTTTCAAGACAGTTGCCAATCTTCCCAGGAGTGGACATCCCAGCAAGTGAATCGAGAACCTTCTTGCTGTGAGGCAATGGTGCTAACCACCACATCCCCATGCAGCCACTTTTACTCTTCCACATTTCATACTTTACACAGCATCACAGAGACAGTTTTATTCAGCAAAAACTAGTTTAAAGGATTAAAAAGTCAGAAATTCAGAAATGATGTAATAGTTTGATTGAAATTATTTGGGTCAGCTTGTTTGGTGTTTTGAGGATGAACTAAAATTGTGAAAGAATAAAGGCTCTGACTCATTTTCTGGTGTATACCATGAGCTGTCTGTCTGTTTGCTTATATCCTAAATAGTTTTTGAAAATGGCCAATTTATGATGCAGTAGGATGTTTTTTTTTGCACAAGACCCTTGTCTGTGATGCAACATTGGTACAGCGTGTGTATACTTTGTGTATTTTGGAGATAATTCTGTGAAGTTTCACAGGTCAGATTCAAATTCACAATTTCACCAACGTGATTACAATTCATCTGCCCCCCCCTTAAATAGAAGCATATTTTTCATGTTGGGATATGAATTTCAACTAATCTCACTGATATTTAAATGAGAACTGAGACTCATCTCAGCAGCGTGACTAAAAATAGAAATAAGCTGAGATATGCACAGTAACTGGCAGCTGTTCCCCTGGTGTTCCCTGCTTACCCAATTGTAGACCCATGCATTTGATCCAATTTCTGCTAAAACATTCAGCACTTAACAGCTTGGTTGTAAACACCTACATCATATCAAAGCATTTATTACTATGACTGTGGCATTATACAACTATAGATTACAGCAAGACTAAAGCAGATCATATTTGTCTACTTCTGCAGATAATACATGTAAAATACTATTTAAGCTCCTTAGAGAAACTATATTAGTTCACCTTTGTAACAAAGGTCTGTCTACACCCTCATTAACTTCATATGTTTGTGCCTTACTCTCACTGTGACCCAGTGGAAACATATATATTACATTCCCTAATTATCCCTATTTTGACTAAATTATGGACAAGAATGTAAATAAAAACAATGCAGTGATTTGTAAATCTCATAAACAAACTTATTCACAACAGTACGAATAAGGAAATAAAAAAAAACATATTAGATTCTGTCAATCTTGATTATAGTATTGTAAATGATGGAATATTCAAAGTTGTCACAGCTTTATGTTGAGGGATGTTATTCTGAAATTGCTCCAGAATTTGTAGACTAAGTTTTTTCTGCAGATGACTGTACCTATCTATGGTGCTCCTTTAGTCCCAAATCATGTTACTGACCTGCTGTCGATTGTCCTAAGTAGTTGCAACATGTTCCTCCGCCAATTTCTTTTCAGTACCAATTGTTTTTTCTTCCATTTTGTTGCCTAGGTCCCACTTTTTTTTTTAGATTTGTTATCAACAGCAAAGCCTTTTATGCAGTTCAAATTGTGCCGTCTGATTTTGGTTATAGACAAGTGCACTTACTTGCAGATCCTGATTAATAATAATTGTTATGGTTGGAGACTTTTTAAACTTGTGATTAGTTCCTTCAGTTACTGATAAGAAACAGTTGTTAAAAACATCAGAAGTTGTACTGCTTTCTTTACTTTGGCTTTTCAATATTTCATTGTTTTGTTTTGGTCTTGTTTTTTTGAAGGGTGAATATTTACTTTATTACCTTTGGTTTATGTTGTACATCGATTTTTTCCCCCCAGTACTGTGAATTGTTTTCTTTTAAAAGATTAAATTGATGAAAAAAAAAGATAAAACTCTAAAGCTATAGTTTTCAGAGGCTTGATGGAAAAGAAAAAGTTTGCATTAAACATTCAATATCTTTCTCTCTCTCATCAGACACATTTGCCAGCAAAGTTGCTGCCATCCAGGACCAGTATGCTGATGCGTCCATCGGCAATGTCACCGGTTCCAACGCTGTCAATGTCTTCCTGGGCATTGGAGTGGCGTGGACCATCGCAGCCGTCGCCTGGCGCTCCAAGGGAGAGCCTTTCAAGGTGGACCCCGGAAACCTGGCCTTCTCCGTCACACTCTTCACCATCCTGGCTGTGGTGTGTGTGCTCACACTGCTGTACCGGAGACGAGCATCGGTGGCAGGGGGTGAACTGGGTGGCCCACGGACTTGCAAGGTGATAACATCACTGATGTTCGTCTCGCTGTGGCTGATTTACATCCTGCTGGCTTCAATGGAAGCCTACTGCCATATAGGGGGGTTTTAAATGGAGAGGAGAGCAGAGGGAGAGACCCACTGCCAACATGAAGAGGAAGGGGGCAAGTTAAATAGAGAGTAGATCTGGATTGATATGGATGAATCTTTAAACTTTGTCCAAAATTCATTTTATGTCCTTAATTTCTTTCCTACAAAGATGAGTGTAAATCCTCAGAAAATATAACTCCACAATGACGTCTCCGATAGTTCTACTTGTCTGCGAAAGCAGCTCTTTTACCTTCAAAGACTCTCAACTCTCATATGATAAGGAAACTTCTGGGATACACAAAACGTCAAAATGATCAATTCCTCCGCATAAAGTATTCATTTAAAGAAAACACAATGCAGTCTTTAAACTGGACTTGTGTCATCAATAGTGGACAAAACAGTCTGATAGTTAATAAAAGGCTGATATTGATGCAGCATACTGCCAAACCAGCAGCAGGGAAGATAATCATCTGGCCACTGAAGAGAAAAGCGAAGCTGAGAGGAAGGATACAGATGAGAGATAAGCATGGAAATGTTAATAAAAGAAGAAAGAAAAGGCCGCCTGCAAGAAAACCAGAGAGAATGCTGTGGAATGAACATGCTTGCAGAGGAAGTAAGAAGAGGAAGAGCGCTGCAAAATCTTCTACAGCCGCATCTCACACCCTCTGTCCTCATGGTTTTCATAGACCGGTGGGTTCTTTCCCGTCATAACCTTACAGACTTTTATCAAAAACTATAACTGATGACATTTAACTCCTTTCTCTCTAAATGTACACCTGCAAACACATATTTTGGAGCCCTCAGGTGATCCTGCAACCAACTTGCAGTCAGATGATAATAGGCCATCTTTTTTGTCTTTTTTTAAGATTTTAATCTTGGATACACTGTGCAAAATAATTCATCCATTTTACATTTCACACACACACATTGTACATTCTTTCCCCTACAAAACACTCCACACACCGTACACACTCCTCTTACGGCCCCCCTCTGCCCTGCCTTACTTTTATGTGTCCTGTACAAACAGTTTGAAGTTGTGATAATGAACTGCTGTGGTCACCACCGAACAAACCCTCTTTTTAATTGAGCCAATCCCAAGTCCTTCTCCTTTAATGCCGACCCCACTTCCCACTTATTTTCCACACTTTTCAGTGGTGTCATGTATTGTTGTTGTTACCGTGCAATTGTAAAAACACCAACAAAAGATATGGAAAAAAAAGTAAGAAAAGGATAAATATGGATGTCAAGGTGGGATATGGCTTGAAAGATCAAGAAATTTCAAGAGCGTGGTGACGACGACCCTGGTGTAAAGTTATTGTGCATGTAAAACAACGGACTTTGTGCACTGCGCCTTGTACGGCGCACTGTTTACACCTTGAAATACAAAGAACTGAAGGGATTCACATAAGGCCAAGTGACATTAGCAAATGCATCTCAAGAAGGACCAATGAAGGATTGTACCGATTGTGACCGTGACGACGACTGTGAAGGCAACGGCAGTGTTATTGACAAATCGAAACTATGACCACACCCAGTGTTTCTAATTGTACATGATATTATAAGAAACTTTTATTGATGTGTGTGAGAAATCATTGATCTTTCATTTAAGTGAAGCCCCCACCCCCACCCCCACACACTCTTTTTGTAAGAAAACCTCCTGAAAGTAGACGAGAAAGACCCAGATGCCCTTTTTTCATTGAAACAAAGAGAAAAAAAAGGAGACATTGCCAGGAAATTAACTGCAGAGGAAAACTTTGAGGGAAATGTATGGCAGCTCTAAAATGTGACTGTTTTGCATAACCTGAGGGGGGAAAAATCTCTGTTCTTCAAAGATTTGATAGACTGACATCATCACTGATGGCTAACCATTCATTTTGAAGTGTGCAGTTTTATTTTCCAGGTTTAAGACAAGTCCCATGAGCTGGCAGATGTTAGTAAAACTGAAAGTGTTCACACTACCGCTAAATGATTTGATATATTTAATGGCTAAATCTGTGTCATTTGTTTTGTTTTTGTGGAAAAATGTGTTGACTCAGGCATGGTGTGTGTATCAAAGTGAACATAAGATATGAGAAACGCTGAAAAGGAGAATTATACACTACATATGTCAAAGGAACTGCTCCGTCATCCATATCTGTCCGAGAAAGTGTTGAAGCTGCGATTTACATGATGTTAATACACTGGTCTTGCCTTGAGGCTGGACAGAAGGGATGGCATATGGCTTGTCAGTGTAGATTATTATTGAATGCATTCCTCTTGTTAACAGCCTAATAGAAAGAGCAGCTATTCCCCACACCAAGCTAAATGCAAACTTCAAGGAAAACCCCTCTGAGATAAAACTATTATTTAGCTTTTTGTTATCCCCCTGTGCACGAAAATTGAACTGAAAACAACAATTTACCTGCCCACCATCTTCTTTGTTAAGTATGGACTAATTAACCACCACTATCGGCCCCATGCAAATGAAGGCTGAACAAAATCAGCTCAGTCTTTACAAAAACCTGCAAAAGTTCTGATGTAGTCTTGGTTATAAATGGAAGCTTAACAGAGGGGGCACTGCTCTGCTGAGGTAAAAACAAAAAACAAAAAACAAACATCCCTGGATGTGTAAGCGCTTCTTTCCCTCTTATTGACATTTCAGTGCCCCACTTCCCTTTACGTTCTGTCAGAAGCTGTAGTGATTTCTTAAACAGCTGTTTACCAGCCAGGCACAGTCATTGATAGAAAGAGTTTGGCGACCTGCCAAGTTGCTTTTGATCCTTTTCAAAGAATTATCTCACTCGTGAAAATATTTAGCCATTTTGTGTTTAGATATTACACAAAATAGCATGCTGAGTGTAAATGCCTCGTGAAAGCTGCCGTGGAGCTTGTAGGACTTGTGTTGTGCATTTGCAGGCTTTAAAACAAAACAATGAATAAAAGGTTATGTCAAGGCTGCCCTACCATCCCATAAAGCATTTAGCCCAAACGTGTGCTACATTCATAAATCCTATTTATATGTCCATATAGTTTTTTTATGTAAACTGCAGCAGTCAGGTTGACATATCTTAGGTACCTCCATTCTGCAGATTCAGCTGTTGATGATGTTAAGAAGTGGGCCAAATCATTAGGGCGAAATAATTAATAACCCATTGTTGCCGGAGGAAAAAAATCAAATGAAGATCTTCTTTGCTGCATGAAACCTGAATGGCAATTTGCCCAGTGCTTACATCTTTAGTTGGATCAAACTCATAGCCGGTCTGAGCCATACTGCCAGCATGACTAAAATACAGGAAAAGGAAGCCGTAGCAACAAGCCTAGATGCTTACAGACATGTTTTTGAACCAGTATTACACAGCAAAAACTATCCCTGCTGATCATTTTCATTATCTCTGTGCCTGTAGTCTTTTCTGTTGCTTTAAACGTCACCAGTTTTGATATGAATTGCTGGTTGGCATGGCTTCTGGTCTACTGAGATGCCGGGACATCTGTTGGGGCCAAACTCTTTTTCTCAATGACTTAAGCATCCGTAACCGGTTGCAGAACGAGGGGGTGGGATTATAGTGCTGCTGACGCCACATGAACAGACAAATACTGGGACTGATTTAGAAATGTAGGCTTTTTAAAGGTTGATAAGCTTTGCTGGAGGACAGCTCGACGTGTGTGTGTGTGTGTGTGTGTGTGTGTGTGTGTGTGTGTGTGTGTGTGTGTGTGTGTGTGTGTGTGTGTGTGT